>JACEEZ010000538.1:0-12742 GCA_016584305.1 Chionoecetes opilio
TTTTATTTGACAAGTGACTGTGATTAGTAGTTAAGTGTCGCTTTAACTAGGCTGGGGCCATAGCTGTGTTAGCGAGCTTTTTCCCACAAACAATGCACAAAAGGAAGTGGACAGTTTTCTTCTCCAGTCCATGTAAAGCCAATGACCAGATAACTGTCATTGTAAAGGCGATTTTTTTTTACATCACTCAATTTTCCTTTACTCGTACTTGGTTGTGGTATTTGTGATTCTTCGTCACTGTCCTCCTCTCCACTAACATGCTTTCTTTTCAAATATTTGAACATGCTTGAGTCTTCAAAATCCGTATCAAACTAATATTAACTGGTGAGATTAAGTAACACAACGTTTCACTCGGTTGCGCTGCTCAAAACTGACTGAAGGAAGATGTGTGAACGGCTGGGCTGGGTCTCGTGACACGTATGATACTCGTACGGGGTTGCGTCACCCTCCTACCCAACCCCTGTGTCGCCAAACTTGTGGAGTAGGAATGAAGGGCATATCCCGCACCGGCAATAACACTAATTTTTTCTTAATTTTATGCATATTATTTGCTCATTACTATATACATTGTACTGACTGACACGTACGAGTATTTTGGTGCCTGGAAAGTGTTTGTGACGTGTTGTTGAGTAGGCATTATGAATTATGAATTAAGATCACGGTCATTTTGTAATAGCGCATACTTATTTTACGCTTTCTCGCGGAACCCCTGGTGATGGTCGGCGGAACCCCGGTTGAGAATCACTGGTCTAGATGGTGATAGTGATCGTTCAGATAATTTATAATCCGAATGGACAGGAGGTACTTCAGAAGAATGCTTAAACTAGGCATGCAGGACACAGAAAGAGCAAATATTTGTAAATAAACTGTGTTCTGATGTTTGGAATATTCAATACGATCTTGAATTTGAAAAATTTACTCATTAAAATTTTGTCCAGTGTCTCTATTTGATGGTATCCCCTTTCTATTTGATTGGTAATAAAACATACTGAAAACAAATTTTCCTAATGTTTAATATCACAAACCTATATATTGTTTTGTCTTTGTACTTGTTAAGTAGTGAATGAAATTAAATGATGAAATATCACAATTGCCTTTAGAAGTATGATTGATTGTAGCAGGTTAGGTTAAGTGGTGAATTATGTTTAATTATTCATATCACTACTGGAAGTATCTGATAGATTGTTGCAGGTTAGGTTAAGTGGTGAACAATATTTAATATTTGCATGTTAAGTGATTATGTTAGGTTAAGTGGTGAATGGTTTCTGTTTACCTTAATAGATTCTGAGAAACACTCTCAATGAGTTCCGTCGCAAATCACTACTTTCGGAGATATAAGATGCTTTTAGTAGGATGGAGAGTGTAGAGGAGGGGGTGCAGTCAGTTCGTACACAAGTTGTTTCGTACACCAGTAGATTAGTACACCAAAAAGTTGTTTCGTAGTCTATATGGAACCATAGTCGTTTCGTACACTCAGCTCAAGAGTTATACTTTACTACTAGTTACGAAACGACATCACGTATGTACGAAAAACTCAAAATCAGTGTACGAAACAACTAACAAAACCTGTGTACGAAGCTCCCTGTAACCTATAGGGGATAGGAAGATTAACTAACCAAACCCTATCTTTAGACTCACTAACCTAACCACGTTTTAACCTACTAACTAAAGCCAAATCGTCATTAAAAAGTGATGATCTAATATCGCTACTGGAAGTATGATCGATTGCTGCTTGTTAGGAATTAAAAGTGCAAGTGCATAAATGATATTCAATAATACAGTACAACTACTGGAAGTAGCTATATGATCGATTGTTGCACGTTAACCAGGTTAAGTGGTGAATTATCTTTAATATCACTACTGGAATTATATATTGCTGCATGTTAGATGAGTAGTGCGTGAGTTTAAATTATAAATATCAGAACTATCTTTGGTAAAATTTCGGAAGTGGGCATTCACTGATTTCGAGGTCGAAACTTAGTTTTCCTGAATAGTTTTGATGTGTATTGAATGAATCTGGCACTCGTTTTTGTCGGAAATAAATCTTTGTTTACAGGTGTGGTGGGTGCCCCGCCCCGCCCCGCAAACCTTGCTCCGCTGCGCACTGCCATAGTATTGATAATTTTCTTTTTTTCTTGATGTTACTAAACCAAACCCCATCTCTAACCTAATCTAATTTAACCTAAGTTAATCGTTTCTGGCTGAAATAACGGTAATTCTCGGTGGTTCATGTAAACTTATTATTATTGCGCCATGGAAATGCTTTTTAGGTTAAGTGGGTTTAAGAAAAAAAACCTTACAGACTAGCCCCTGTTTCCCCAACCCTTTACGCCGGGGGAACCCCTGAAATAATTTTCTATTAAAGGGAAACCCCTATTTATAGTTTACAAATATATATATATTATAATATTTTAAAATCTATATATATATATTAAAATTTTAAATATATATATAATATTATTATATTATTATATATAATATATAATATATAATTAAAATATATTTTATATATATATAAAATTTTTTTTAAGAAAGTTCTTGAGCAATAAAATCATAAAAACCAAAAATTTACTCACATTTCATGAAAAGTTCAAACTAAAAATTTAAATAATTTTAGACTTACCTTCATTGGACATTTGGGCTTGTTTTCTTTCGTATCTTGAAATTTTTGGGGCCAAATTTTTTGAAATACACACGCATTTTTCCCTTGGGACAACAGGAGACGATATCTTGTTTTTTTTAATGACGGGTCAGGCATGAAAAAGCTTGTTCACAGAGGAAAGAAGGGAAAACTGGAGTAAAAGCACCCAAATGTTTTTATTGAGATAAAGGGAAACTCTTGCTTTGCGAAACCCAAAACTTGCCCAAGTGATACTTCTTTTAAAAATTTTCATTTTAAAGGTTTCACGCACTGAAATTTTCACTCGGGTTCTTCCTTTTTTGCAGCTAATTATTTTTTTCTGTATTTGGGTTTGGAGAACTCAGTAAAGGGTTTTTCTAAACCCAGTAATCATATCTGATACAAGGAGGGGAAAGTAGTTATTTATGAAGTTTTTCTGCCTGACCCCAAAATGATTTGAAATTTAAGGGAATGCTTTTTCATAATCAGCCCGGGATTTTTGAACTTAAGTGGAGTGGAAATATTTCCAATTTTCCTCTTGCGGGTCCCTTTTTCCAAACGCGAGTTTAAATTCCCCCTTTTAAATGAAAGAAGTTTTTCTGTGGAAGCCCAGAATTTTTTCCCTTTCGCACCCTGCATGTGGTGTTCAAGTTTTTTAAAGGGCTGATAAATATCTGCTAAAATTCTATTTTCTTTTGCCAGTTTGTAATTCAAGACTTCACAAAAACCTGGATTTATTTTCTTTTTGAAGAAAAGCACAGTTCCTGTCGCGCTCGAATACCCTTGTCAAAATTTTACCTCGGGGAAAGCCTTCGGGGCCTCTGTGTGCTGGAGAACGCCCCCGTGACTTTTGCATGTTTTCACAAAACCCTTTTGCAAATATGCGAGACTTCAGAGGGCGCGGGCTTTAAAAATTTGGGCCCGTTCACATTTTAAATCAAGGACTTTTTTAAAAAAAAACCCCCAAATATTTTTTAAAAACCAGAACTTCTCGGGGGGGAAAGCATGAGTTTTTTTACCCTTTCGGGGTTTTTTTCTTTCATTTTGTGATACAAATTTTTTAGGGACCCCAAACCCATTGAGCCCCATCAGGCAGTTTCCCAACGCATCGGTTCCATGAAAACCACAAGATTCCAGGTAAAAGAAAAATTTTTTGAAAAGCCCGGGGCCCCTTTTTTTTTTTTGGCAGTTTTTTACAGAAAAAATTAATTTTCAATTATTTCCCCTTTCTTTTTCAAAAGTAAAAAGGCCAGCGCTGAGCTTTAAAAAAAAAAGTTAATCATTTTGCCCTCATCTACTTGGAGAGCAAAGTTTTTTATTTTCCCGTATTTCAGACAAAATACCAGAAATTTTTGGTTGGACAGGTCACCCCCACACGCCTCAAATTGTATTATCAAAAACAAAACCTTGTTTAAATTTCATTTTCAGCTTTTTCCCATCTAGCATTGTTCCCACAATTATTTTGCAAGCGGGCTTTATTACTTTCTCCCAATTGTGTAAATTTTTAATTTTTTTGGGCAACTGGGCCAGCCACTAAAAGCTTGTTTTGGGGTTTTATCACTGAGGGTTTACCTTTTTTTAAAAAACTTTTTTTTGTTTCGGGTTGTGAACCCAAGGGGCTTAAAAATAATCCAGGGTTTTTATTTACAAGGGGCTTTATTATTTTTTTAAGTTTTCGCTTAAATTTGGTTTGGGGCCATAGCTGTTTTTGCGAGTTTTTTCCCCCACAAAAAATGCACAAAGGAAGGGGGACAGTTTTTTTTCCCTCCAGTCCAGAAAAAGCCAATGGCCAGATAACTGTCATTGTAAAGGCGTTTTTTTTAAACATCACCCCTTTTTCCCTTTACTCTTACTTGGCGGGGTTTTTTGTGATTTTTCGTAAATGTCCCCTCTCCACGGGACATGCTTTTTTTTAATATTTAAACATGCTTCAGTCTTAAAACCTTTATCGGGACTAATTTTAACTGGTGGTTTAAATTTAAACACAAAAATTTCCCCGGGAGCGCTGCTAAAAAATGACTGAAGGAAGATGTGTAAACGGCGGGGTGGGGCTCGTGACAGTATGATCTCATACGGATTTGGTCACCCCCCTCCCCCCCCCCCGGGTCCCCAAAACCCCGGAGTAGTAATAAAGGGCGTACCGCCCCCAAACAAAAACCCCTTTTTTTTTCTAAATTATTTTGATATTTTTTTTCCCTTCATTACTATATCATTTACTGACGGGAACACGTACGAGTATGTTGGTTCTTAAAAAGTTTTTGTGCGGGGATTTTAAATAGGAAGTTTGGGGGGGGGGGGGGGGGGGGGGGGAATTATGAAATTAAGTTTCACTGTCTTTTGTAATAGCAAAATTAATTTATTTTAGGGTTTTCTGGGGGGCCCGGAAAACCCTGGTGATGGTCGGGGGAACCCACCAGGGTTCCGCGGAACCCCGGTTGGGAATCATTTGTCTAATGGTTCATGTATTATCCAGATGCATTTATCCCTTTGCTTGCACAGCAAATTCTTTTATCTTTTATAGGTGGGTTAGGACTTTGTGGCCCAAATTGATTAGGGGTTAAATTTTCATGTATTTCTATAATGATGAAAACTTGGGTTTACCAGGGTGCAATGGCAATTTAGGTATTTTTTAAATCGGGAAAACCCAAACACCTAAAACCGCCAAAAATGCCTCTACATGTGAATGTACTTTTTTCTTGTACTTTTCCCTTCCAGGAATCTTTTCGGAGCTTTTTTCTTTTCATTGCTGGGATCTTTGCTAAGCATGTTTCCTTTTTTCCCCCTTTTAAGGCCAGCAGAACACCTGCTATTGACAGGGGGTTGCTGCAGGGGGGGAACCCCCCGGACGGACGGCCTCCGGGCCCCTCCGTCTTTGTTTTTTGGCGGGGGGGGTTTTCAAGTATTCCCTGTGAAACCTTGTTGCCCCTACCCACCAATGCCTATCTAGTACAAAACCCTTACCCCCTCTAACTTCCTAAAAAACAAACTAAAAACAAACCTCACCTTTTATGTTTTTTTCCCTGCCAGCGACCTGATCGCCGAGAGTCATGATGAAGGTTGAGCGACGCCCTTTCGTTGGGCCCCCGAAAGCCCGCTGCTTTGGGTTTGCTGGGATAGGCTTTTGGGTTCGACTAAATATGTGAATTATAGTTTCGGGGGGAAAACCCTTAAAAATTTAGAATTTGGATGTGTTTACTGTTCGATTATAAAAAAACCCCTTTTTAACGGGGTCGCTTTTTAATTTCCCAAAGTTACCTTTTATTTTCTTTTTAAATCTTTAATTTTTCCCCCACTTATTGTGGGGGGGGCCAGCGTAATCGCCGGGTTTTGGGGAAAGCCCTTTCAAATTAAACATCCCTAAAGGGGGGCGCTACATAGGGAAAGGGATTTCCCAAACGTCAGGTTCAGTAAGGAAAAGAGCCCCGGTTTTTTTGATGAATGGGAATGATTGATGATAAACAGGATTTGGAGGGTGGGGGGGAAGGGTATAAAGAAACGAAAAGTAAAGTTTTCTGGATTTTTTGGTTTGATGAAAAAAGGATGTGAGAAAACAAAACATGCGAGGATAGCTACAAAAAAACCAGGGGGTTGGGGAAGGGGCTGGGGCCAGTGGGGCCAAGTTTGTCGGGCAACAAGTATGAGTATTGAAGGACTTTTGGAAGGGTTGGCGGTCCCTAGCTTTAAATTTGGGTTACGGCCTGCAAACAATGGTGGGTTTTGGGAAGAGGGGAACAGATTGGAAGAAACCCAAAAACAAAGGGGCAGTAGCATTAGGTGCCAATAGCTATGTGGCAGTGGGAAACTATCAGAGGAGAATGGATGGAGCACGTTCAGAGAGAGATTTGCAAAGGCGGAAAGGGTACAGAAACTAGACTGCAACGAAAGGATGACAGCAAGTTGGGTTTAAGTAAGATTTTGGGGCTGGAATTTTATGGGAATTTGGGTTTAAAGTTTTAGAGAATTATTTTTTAAAATTTTTTTTGGCTCTAGGGCAGACCTCACCAACTATCGGTTCATTTTTGGGGTTTTACGTTTTTACAGGATGGAAAAAAATTTCCCCTTTTTAAAATCAAATTCCCGAGAAGGTGACCAATTTTTATTCATTTGGGTTTCGTAACTTTTGTTTTTGAGAAAAAATTGGGTAACGCGAGAAATTTCATTAATAGGGGGAAAAGAGAAATAACAATAAGTATCAATAGCTAACGAAGGAAAATTTTCCCAAAGCCCCTTCCCGAATCACGGTTAGGGTTTTATTTTAAGCCAGTGTAAAAAACACGTAGGGGAAACGAGGTGGAAGGGGGTTGTTTGGTTAGGGATAATTTTTTAAACCCGCTCGACTTCATTGAAATTAAGTGGGGCCCGGGGGGGGAGGGGGTTATTCTCGGGCCCTTTTTAAAGGGATGAAAGGGGAAATTTTGTTAACTAGAGAAAGTAGACCCTGACTTACTGGTGGGTTCTTTTTGTTTAACCCGGGGCCCAAAGAAATGTAATTAAATTTTTATAGGGGTCCCCAAGGGGAAAAGGAAAAGCTTTTTTTCGGACCAAAGGGGGCCCAAACGCCCCACAAATTTAAGCAGGGGGGGGGCAACTACCAACTGGGCCACCAAGAGCCGTTTTTGAGGACAAAGGAGAAAGGAAGGAAATAAAAAAAATAAAAGAGAGGGAAACAGTTTAAGTGGGATAGAAATAATTTTTGGTGCCAGGGTTTTTTTTGTGTGTTGCTGACACCTTATTTGAATGAATAAAATTTTTCTGGTTTAAAAATTTTTTTCATTTATTTAAAAATGGGAATTGAGGAAAATTTTTAAAAATTTCTTAAGAAATTCACTATTTTAATTTTAGTAAAAAGAACACTTCTGCTGCGGAGAGTACTGGGAAAAAGGGAAAAGAACCCTTTAAGGGGGAAAAGGGGGGTAGGGGAAGGGTTTAAGGGGAAAAGGGGGAGGAGTTTAAAGGGTAAGGGAAATGGCTGCCCCAGCTCAGGCAAATAGTTTTATGGGTTTTCTTCCTGAAGGCCCCCTTTTTAAATAGGGGTAAAAAATAGGGAAAATTTTTTTATATTTTGGGGGTTGAAAACTTAAATTACACCCAGCAAGGGGTGACTCTTTTTTGGGAAGTTTGGTGGGGAAATTTTTTGTCCTAACAAAATAAATCACCTGAGGTTTCTCTAAATACACAAGGGAAAAATTTTGTTTTTTGAAAAATCAATTTCTATTTTTTTCACTTTTAAAATTAATTTCTCCTTTTTTAATTTCAAAAACAACAAACTCTAATCCAAAACAGGAAAAAAAATTTCCCAAACTTTTTTACAGAAAACTCCCCCATCTGTTTTTTGGAAAGCCCCCCATCTGTTACCGGAAAACTCTCCCCCCTGTTACGGAAAAACTCTCCCCAAAAACTGTTTTCAGGAAACTCTCCCCAACTGTTACAGGAAAGCTTTTGAGCCTAACCCCCCTCACTGCATCCTATTACTGAATTAACATTTACGGGTTTTAAATCCGGGAAAACTTATAGGGATACATGGAAAAATATAAGGGGGGAAAATAAAAGTAAAATGTTTTTTGGTTTTTATAAAAAAAATGGCGGGGTTTTTTTGCAGACGAGACGTCCGTCGAAGCTTTGTGAAGTGGATGAGAGACTGGGCTTTCCCCGAGGGAACCCCAAAGGGGAGGGGGGGGAAAGAAAGGCGGGAAAAAGGGGAATGTTCATTTTATGAACCGGCCTCTCCTGAAAAGGGGTTTACAACCTCGAAGGGCTAAATTAAATAATGAAAAAAGTTTTACATATAAATGGCTGCCCATAATAAGTTTTTAACTTTGATATAGAAAATTTAATATTTTTCAATAAATCCAAAGGGAAAAATTCCTCTTCGCGGGAGCCTTCGAACAAAGTGTTTTAGAGCGACGAGGGATGGTAAGACGTATAGAAATTTGGTCGACTCTCAATTTAGCGAAAACCAGACTAACCCCCCATGTATGAACGTGATCTTTCCAAATAGGGGACTATTTTGAAGGGCCCTTAAAAAATTAAGAGTGTTCCCATCTGGGTAGGAGGGGGGGGAGGATGAAAAATTTTTTAAACTACGAGTTATCGATGATCGCGAAAAATTGTCCCCCCGAAATTTGGGTTGTGCCCGGGGTGTCTGGGGGGGGGGGAGGGGGAAGGGGGGAAGATAGAAGTACGAGATTTAAAAAAAAAGTGGAAGGATAAAATTAGGGGAACAAAAATTTTTTTTGCCTTAGTATAATACCCATAATCTGTTTCCCCCTTTTGGGTCGAGGGGGGACAACTTTCCCCCAGAACAACCTATGGAGATTGAAAACCTTTTTTTTTTCTTCGGACATAATCCCGGGGAAATTTTTAAGGAATTCCCACCATCTCTCCGAATACCGGGGATTTTCACACGATAAATTATTTAGGGTGGGCGACTTGGCATTACGCATTCGTATCGTTTAAGTTGGGAAAAGTGCGACTGGGGTTTCCCGGGGATATAAAATAGATTAGGATGACGACTTGAGCATTACATGGCGTATGTTAATGTATGACAGTGCAACCAAAATTTCCTAAAAATAGTAAACTATATTAGGATAACGACTTTACATTTCGCGTGCGTATCTTAGGGGGGAAGGAAGATTAATAAATTTAAAAGACTTGTGAAAGTATAATAATTTCCAAGTGAGAAATTAAAAAGTTAAATATATTATAATTAAAATATAAATTAAAAAAGCGTTTTTCATTCAGTTTTTCCAAATTCCATATTTTTTTAAAACTTTTGTTTTTGTTTATTCATATATTTTTTCCCCCTTAAGTGGGTGGTGGCAGCGGAGTAACCAGGGCGTAGGTACCCCTCCCAAGGGGGGCACTACATATGGTACCCAAAGGTGTAGTGGGCAAAAGGCCCCCTACATTGGGGTGGTCTACAAAAGAAAAGGCCGAAAGTTTCAAAAAAAAGTTTTAAATCGCCCGTGGGGAGGTGATATTCCCCGCCCTTGATAAAGGGTCCCGGGAGGATGCTTTTGGGGGAAAAAGGGGGCCAAGGGGCTCACAAAAATTTTCCCAAAGGGGGGTAAATTTTCTTTCTAAATTTTCAATTACTCCCACGGCCTCCTTTTAGCTTTTTTTATTTCTTTGTTTTTTTTTGAAAGTTCAGTAAAAATGGAAAGGTGGAAGGTTGGGTGGGAATGTTTTTGGGGCAGGAGAATTTAGCATGGGAGTATGGTGGGGGTGCAAAAAAGGAAAAAAAAATAGGAGAATGAAAGAAAAGGGGAAAGGGAAGAATGGGAGGGAATGAGTGAGTAACAACACTGGAAAAGGTAAAAGGAGAAAAGGAAACCAAACCACGGTATTTAAAGGGTTTTATGATGGTGGCTATGGAGGGGATTTTATCTTCAGGGGGCCAGGGCAAAGTAGGCTGGAGGTAAAGAGTTTGTATAAACCGGAAAGGAAGAAGGTTTGGCCCGCAAAATGTGTTGATGTTGTGACAAGGGGTGGAGGGGAAACCCTGAGCACTTGATTCTGAAAAGTGAACGGTATTCGTTGCTAGAAAAAAGAATTTTTGGAATTGTGGTAGGAGAAGTCCCCAAATGGAAAAAAATGGAAAAGTTGAGAAAACAGGAGTGTGGATAGGCCCGATGGAGTTAAAACCCGGGTTTGGGGGGGGGTCTGATTTGGGGGAGTGAAAAAGTCGTGTGATTTAGAATGTAAAGATTCTTGGAGAGGGACGTAAGACAGAGGTTAGAGGCAAAGGGGGCCCCCCCGTGATGGGGGGCCCCCTAAATGTGATCAGAGAGAGGGAAAAAGGGGGGGAAAATGAAACCCCTAGCTGTGCCCTTTTCCCCTTTTTTCTTGGGGCTCCCAACAGATTTGTGTGTGGGGAAAAAGCCGGACCAAATTCACCGGGCAACATCCCCCTGGGTGACTTTAACTTTAAACTCAGCTCAAGCCCTTTTTGGCGGGGGTTTTTTCCACCAGGGGTTTTTTATTTGGGGGAAGGCGACGCTTTGGATTTTGGTAGCCCCCCCAAAATGAAAAACCCGCGAAAACAGGTAAGCCCTGCCGACCCGTGATAACATAAGGGAAAAGAGCAGGGTGGAGTAAGGCTGTATATGGGGTTTGGGAAAAAAAGGGAGCAGTACAAAAATACTCACGGCATAACGGGGGGGGAGGGGGGCCCCCCCAGCCCCGGGTTTTAAAGGGTTTTACTGCAGTTTAAAACATTACATGGGACGTATTTTTGGTACAATTTAGAGTCCTTGGTAATTATGGGGGAAAAGTTTTTTACGTTCGTTTTAAAAAAACACCAACATTTTTTTGCCTACAATAGGTTTCTTGTTTTAATGGTGCTACTTTTAAATTTTCGGAAAACCCAAAAAAAAAAAAAAAAAAAAAAAAAAAAAAAACCCAAACCTTAGTTTAAGAAACCTAACCTAACCAAACCCAACCAACCAAAACCAACCAAAACCTACTAACCTTCAGGTTTTAAAGAAACCTAAACCAACTTAACCAAAAAATAAATTTTTTTTTTTTTTTTTTTTTTGGGTTTGCGAAAATAAAACTAGCACCATTGAATAAGCACCTATTTGTTGCCGGGAAAAAAAATAGTTGGTGTCTCTAAAAAACACCGCGAAGTCCTTGCCATATTACGTGGTTTTTTTCCCAGACCTTCACGACCCCCTGTAGAAACTTTTAAAGTCCCCAGGACAACGGTTTTTTTCTTTTTTCAGACATTGGGGCGTAATACTTACTTTTTCTACTCCAGTTTTAGGAAAGTAGAAGGGGGACATTGGAGAGTCTGGCTTTTTGTTTTTTCATTGTCATAATGGAAAAAATGAAAAAAATTAAAAAAAATATAAAGAGAGTGGCGCCAATTAAAGATGCCTTTAATTTTTATGTTTAAATGCCTCCCCCCATCTCGTCGCCCAAAAAAAATAGAGTAGCAAAATTTTGAAACGTTATAGTGAGATAAAAAAGCATAAGCAATGCTAAAAAAAGGGGGTAGATTATACATCATGATATAAACACTTTTATCATTTCAGTGGCAATACAAATCAGAGTGGTAAAATTTCGAAAATATAGGGCCTGGAACATTAGTGCACCGTGGCGACTATATGTTATTCGGTAGATACCTCTAAAAGTAATTAAAAAGGGGGGAGAGTGCCCCCTATACCCCCCCCCTCCCCCCTACATTTACCCCCGCCCTGGCCCCTAAAAAAAAATATAAACTAGCCTCACAAAACCTAAAAAACCTTTTCCCAAAAACCTTAGCGTGCCTACGGCAAAAAAAAATTAATTATTTTCCAGGTTTTGGTTTGGTTGATTTTTTTCTTTTTTTATTCTCCCCCACTTATGTAAGTTTTACGGGTATCCCAAAGGGATTTTGAAGGTCTGGAGGAAAAGAGTCCACTAATAAGGGCGGGAAAGAATTAGAAATTTACCCCTAAAATTTTTTTGGGTAAAATTTGGGCATTTTCAGTGGAGATATTTTTTTTTCCCGGGGAAATGTTAAAACGTTGTTTTTGTTATCACCAAATCCTAGGATCGCGCTTCCATGATAAGTAATCCATCAGAGAAAAACACAAAAATACCCCGGAAAAATAACCAGGTCTAAGAAAATTGAGAAGGACAGAATTGTAGAAAACAAAGTGTGCCCGCCCCACATTCGCCATCCACAGAGTCGTTTACTCGTTCTGCCCCCGCCGGGGGGGATGTTACCCTAACCCGACCTAACCTAGCCCGGGGAAGGCTTGCCCCATCAACCCCGGCGAAAAATTTTTATTTTAGCGAAACCCTTTAAACCAATCCTAAAGCTGGGGGGTGGAGGGGGGGTGGTTTTTTAGGCTATTAGACAACATTAATTCTTCAAAGTACCCTAATGCCGGGGCAAAGACGCAGTTTTTCCCAAAAAAGGGGAATGCAAAACACCCCGCGTCTAATGGGGATATTTCAATGAGAGGGGGGGGAGAGAATGCAGAAGGCGGTGGGTATTTTCTAAGGGGGGCTCGAGTGATCTGTTTTGAGCATTTGCCCCCGAACACAAATTGTAAAATGTGTTTTTTAAAATTTTCAACAGTAAGCAAAATACCAAGAAAAAGGGAGTTAAGAGAAAACAAAAGGGGGGGGGGC
>JACEEZ010000539.1:0-15535 GCA_016584305.1 Chionoecetes opilio
CAAAATTTTCTCCTTCCCCTACTCTTAACCCTTCGTTCTAATTCCAAATCTCACTTTATGCCACCGCCATCCGTATCCTTCACTTGACTCATTCTCTCCATCTCATACTTGTCTCCTATTCTCCTCCTCCACTTCCCGCATCTTCCTCTCCCATATCATCTTCTCTATACACCTCTAGCACAAAACACATTTCTTTTTTTATTTGCACTTCACTCATTCCAGCCACCTATAGGCATTCGGCAGCATACCATTCATTGCACCCTTCACATTCCCCCTACAACGTCTGACCAACCATAAAAACTCAACATGAAATAAACAACTAATAACATAACTTTATATGGTTTTGTATATTAGAAAAACCTTCATCATGCGACCCTACGAACAGTGTGCGAGTGCTCTTCAGCAACCTTAGCACTATGAACAAATATGGTGGAAAAACGAACAAATATGGCTGATGGATGTTCGCAAAGATCGTTTGAAAATACCTCTAAGCGCGTTACGAACGTTCCAAGATCAATCTAGGTGCAAAGATGATCTTAGAGACCGTTACGAACGTTCGAACATCCGGCCCCCGGGCCAGAAGCCACAAAAACACTTAAAGACCTTTTTTTGGTCGTTAGTCCAACGACGGAACCCACAGCGCGGAAAAGTCGTAGGTTTTCGTCGTTAACGTGCACACTGGCCAACGACTGCTCAAGACGGTATTAGCAGAGGTCGGAAGTCTCCAGGCATGCTCATTATTGCTTGGTATGCTATGAAATATCTTTTTTATAGGTGAATGTAGACATATGATTGCATTTGGATGGTATTATTCATATATATGAGTAAAGAGATTAAATACAAGCAAGGGACTCATCCACGTCTGGCAGCGCGGCCTTCGGCAGCAGCAGCAGCAGCATGATGAAGCCCGTGAGGTGGATATCACACCAACTTCACCAAGGGAGATAGATGTCTTTGGTAATATTTAGTAGGGGAGCGAGAACCCCCTTTGAGGACTCCTATGATCCCTGGTGATATCCTATGGTGCTATCACAGGCGTGGGAGCCCGACTGTCTTCTTTAGGAAGGCACAGGTGAGGCGAATAAATGCGGGTTTTTTACTCAAAAAATTTTAGTGTGGCGGCTGGGCCGCCAGCTCCTCCGCCACTGTAGGTTTGGGCAGGATTAAACGTCTTATTACTCGTTATTAACAACCTAGTGATTATGGTGAGATGTTATATTACTTGTCATTATCTAAATCAATGTAGCACCGTGTGTCACTTTAAATAAGGGTGATTAAATATGTTATGATGAGGTGACTGATGGCGGGGCAGAGTGACGGAGAGGCCTTGCCGCGGGGCCTCCCCATATCACAAATATTCACTATTTCAACCCACCCACACACTTCTACACCAAACACTAGCAACACAGGCTCCTTACTTATACATCTTACTATCTGATACATTAAAAAATCCTTAAAACGCAAGCATTCCGAATAAAAACGAGAATTAGTTTGAGATGACGGGGACAGAAAGGCGGGGAGAGGCAGTCTGGCATGCCATTCTTGCCCGGAAATGTCTCGCTGACTTGTGATTGGTCGAGAAGTTTTAAAAACTTTTTGTCTTTGGCTGGTGATGAGACGCCTTTGATGCGTATTACTCGTTTTAAAGCCGTCAGCCCCTTTCCGACGCGTTAACGACCGACCGAGGGGGGTTTTGTAGCTTTCGTCTTAGGGAAAGAATTTCGGAGAGGGGGTCGTGCGGGCCCTACTACCTTTATTGCGGGTTCCCCGCCCTGATGTACCCCTTCCGTGTAGCAAGAACACTTGGTCTTCATCCAGAAGTCTTAAAAGCCTTTCATACGGAGTATGCAGGGGAGGTATTGCCACCTGTCATTAACCCCCTGGCAGGGAGGCAGATTGCCGGATTTTAAAACCCAAAGTGGAATTTCCTCGCCGTGGGGCAATTGATGGCAAGCATGCCGAAAAAGAGCCCAAGGATTCGGTTCACTTTCCAAAATTTTAAAGGGTTTTTTTCCTGAAAACTCGCATCGTCGATGAAAAACACAATTTCATCTTGGATCAGGTGGGATAAGGGCAGTGGGGGTGGGGGGGGGCACACCGAACGGGGGGTCACCGTACGAAGCTACAACGGAAAATTAATTCAAATTTCGCGCCACCATGCCACCAGGAGCACGCCACGTCAGTGAACTACATGCGAGAAACGGGGTAGCACGTCACCCCGTTTTTACCAGGTAAGAAATTTTTTTTTTGTATGTTCCTTGTCATTTTTGCCTTTCAATGTGCTCATTGGGCTGTGATGGCGTGATTCTTTTGAGGTAAGTTGCAATACGGGGTATAACCGTATGAATTTTTTGAGTGAAAAAGAGTGCATGTTTTGAACAGGCCGCGTGGCATTTTTTTAAAAAAAAAATTGGGGGCGGGGGGGAAACGTATGGTGAAGTGCGGGGAAAACGTAAAATTAAAATTTTTGAAAAAGCATATTTTTTGAAAACCACAAAAAATAAAAAAACAGGATTGACTAGTATTTCGCATGATTTTAAAAGGTTTGGGGGTAAACTGTGCATTTAAAATTTAAAAGGGAAACGGGTTTTTTTTTGTGGCATAAAGTTGAAGGTGTTGGTTTTAAAATTATGATGCTATATCAGTTATTATGCAAAAGCACATAAAATAACTATATATAAGTGATTTATTTTATTAGAAGATTCTAAAATTTAATTTTTTTTAGGGGAAAAAAAAACCCATTTAACACTGCTATTTTGGGGCATGACTTTCGGGATCCCCCGCATCACTACGATTTTGGAAAATCTATTATTTTTTAAATACTTAGAAAAACATAAGAAAAGTGAGACGATGCTATTAGATGAATTAAATGGTGGGGTGAAACTTGCATTTAAAATTTAAAGGAAAGGGGGTTTTTTTTTTGGTGAAAAGTTGAAGGTGTTTGGTTTTAAAATTATGAGCTAATCTGTATTATGCATAAGCACAGAAAACTATTATAAAGGATTTATGTTTTTAAATGTTCTAAAATTAATTTTTATGGTTAAAAAAAACATTAACATGCATATTTGGGGGCATGACTTTCGGTGATCCCCCACTATTTTTTCCGCTCATAGCCCCAAAAATATGGGGCCATGCAAGAATCGCCTCTACATTAAAAAATAAAACAAGCTAACCTAAACTAACCTAACCAACTATGCAGAGTCTAAGTCATAACCTTTTTCGATCTAACCCCTACCCCCTCCCCGTCATCATGCCTCGCAAATATGTGGAAGACGACAAGCAGAGGGGACCGACCCCCTGGAGGCTGCCTTAAGCCCCGCGTGGCCACAGCTGAGCCTGAAAGAACCCTGACAGATTAAAACATCAAGAAAAACAACTCTTGCTTAAGTTGCTCTTTTTATTTCCAACTCCCCAAGGTTTTTTGTATGCCCCAAACCCACGTTTCTTTGGTTTCCCCCCCTGGGATGAGGTTATGCAAAAAACCTCAGGATAGCTTAAGGGTCTCTAGATTTATGATTTTAAATTTTTATTCTTTTTTTGTTAGTTTTATTGCAGCAAGGGCCTTCAAAGCCCTAATTAATTTCTTTTTTTAAAGGGGATCCCTTCAAGCGCTTTTTTTTATATTTTTTTTGTAAACTTTTGTTCCCAGCAAGGGCCTTTTAAGTCCAATTTATTTCTTTTGTTACAGGACGCCTTCACATCGAAAAAGTGTGGATGGAGTTACCATAGGCTTTTGCTTCCGTAGCAATGGGGTTTTCACCCCTAAACAAGAAAATACATTCTGATTATACCATCCACGCAGCCAAGTGTTCACGGCCTGCCCAAAACGATGTGCGGGGTTTGGGGTACCATATCCCTTTACTTGTGGGAGCAGGAGCATCCCTGCGCCGGGGGAAAAAGAGAAAAGGGCGACAAGGGAGGTACTATGCTTCATGCCGTACCCAAAACCCTTGTTTTAAAGGCCCCGGGAAAGCATGCCTTTGCCAGGATTGTTCCCTTTCAACAAGTCAATGGGGAAAAACCTTTTTTAAGGTTTCCCAAATTGCTTTGGAAAGTACCATTCACCCCGGACCGGATATACATTGGTGAGAGTTCATGTCGAGTTATGAACCCAGTCAAGGTTGTGGTGTGCGAGGGGCCCACCAGTAGCCACGCGGTAACTCGTAAACGGGTGACACATGAGTTGTGGGCATTAAAAATGCGTGGGGCAGTCCCCCTCCAGTGTTTATAATTCCAGATGCCATGGAATCCCCGTTTTATGAGGAACACGATTTTTGGTTCCAAAGGGATATTGCATTATGGCGGATGAATGGGAATGTTTGTGCAGAACTTCAGATCCCCATGAGAAGTTTGTTTTTTGTAGAAAAACAAGTTTCTTTGATCTGGCAATGCTGAATGTACATGAACTTTCAGCCTGTTGATTTTGCGATAATGCAGGGTATCGTGATTGTTACCTTGCCCGCATACAAAGAAAACTCCGCCTTTGGATGTGAGGTTTTGGGGCCCCCTTTAAAAGACTTTCCCTTTGGGCGTGCCTACTAAAACGACCACGCGTCAGCACCCTAAGGGCACAAAACGCCAAAGTTGCCAGGTTTTCTCTGACCCCCTGCCCAAACCCACACCCCCCCCCAAAACATTCTCAGTGGTTTCCGGGGAGGTTATGGCCACCAATCGCAACATTTTCCCAATGATGTTTTTTTGGGGAGGATGAAACCCGAGAAACCGCACCACCAGAATTTTGAGGGAATTTACTCCAACTTTTTGAGGGAGGAAGTTTAGTGGAGAGGAGCGACTGGCTGAAAGGGCCCTCCTCAAAAACTATACCCCTTCCCGTGGCTCCCAGGGAATGATGGCCCCCCACCCCGGGCCCCAGCACGCAGGCCCGCCACCCCGAGCACCAGCCGACGAGCCGCCACCCGGGCCCCAGCACGACAGAGCCTGCCCCCCCCCGGGCCCCAGCACGACGCCCCTGCCCCCCGGGCCCCCAGCACGCAAAGGCCCCCCACCCCAGCACGACAGAGCCTGCCACCCCCCCCCCCAGACGATCACCCGCCACCCGGGCCCCAGAGACGCCCCCTGCCACCCCAGGACACCCTTTCAACGACGGGGCTTAACCCAGAGGTGTCAGGCCGTTCCCCAAAGGGAATCCCCGTTTATGGAAAGGGACGGAAAAGGGTGGGGCCCCGCATTTTAAACCAGAATAGGAGGGAATATCTGACCCGGGTTGAAGGCAGAGAAGAGGGGGAAGCTGGAAGACAAAAAAGGGAGCGGCTGAAAAAAAACATTGGGAAAGAAGAAGGGTCCACAGCGGAAGAAGTCTGTGCCGTCCCGGAGGAAGACCCACGAGAGGGGGAGGGGGATAGTCCGACTTCAGCTGGACGACTCCACGAGTACTCGGAGAGGGGGACGACGAGGGCACCGGATGCACACATACCCCCTTTTTGCGAAAAACAAGGTGGGGGACTTGTCTGGTTCAGCTGAAACTGGGGGGGGAAGGGGTGGGGACATTTGTTGCTATGTTCTCAGGTGTTGGCCATCATGGAGGATGGAAAATTTAAAACCCTTTTTTTCCCCCGGATGAAGTCCGCTAACCCCGAGACAGTTTACCCTTCCCTACCATCCTAGATGAAGCTTTTGTTGATCCCAAAAGTGCAAGGGGGTCCTGGGACCCCAAGGGCCACCAAGAGGGAGGCGACCTGGGGAAGGGTTTCCCCCGCGAGCCTTCATGAGCATTTTAATAGTGAGCATAAAATACCAGACCTATCTTTTAAAAAATGCTTTTTTATGAGCTTTTCTTTCATTTCATCACCCAATAATAATGGGGGTGCTGGCTTAGCATATATGTTTTTTTCAGGAAAAAAAAAAACAAAAATGTTTGATGTAAAATGAGTTTAAAATATTACGGGGCCCCCCTACCCGAACCGGGTCCCCCCCCGGGGGGGACACCCGGGCGAGGGGCCAAAAATTTAAAAAACCTTTAAAAGACCCTTTTTATCGAGTAAGAATCATGAGGGTACCCAAGGGGGCCCTATTGTGAAGTTTTTTTTGGGGCAGTGTCCCCTCTCAGGTTAAAAAAAGGATTTTTATGAATATTTTCCATAAAGTACGGGTCCCCGACACCACCCTACCCCTGAGTCAGTGTTTTAACAACTGTGAACGAAGAACCTACTAGGCAAGAAAACCTTGGTTGTCACCCCCCAACCCCCGTTGGCGATGACAAGAAACTTCATACTTCTTAAAGGGGATGATCTTCCCCCCAGAAGTTGGATGATGAAACCGTACTCCGGGGCTTCGTTGACAGAGGGAAAAGGGGCATTTTTAACACAGGTATCCCCTGCCAAAGAAGAGTGGTGAAAAAGCATTTGGAATACTGGCCCCTGAGATTTTATGCATTTTGGCTGCCCTTAAAACAGTGTCCTGATACCGTAGATCTATCACACTTTCTTGTGTGCACAACAGGGTAAGGGTCTTTGAGGATCCATTTCCCTGGTGGCCAGGCAATTTTTGTACCTTTAAAATGAGAAAAACCAACTTCAGCTGGGGGGAAAGGCGTCAGAAGGGAGTAGGGCGATGACGAGGGGCTGGTAGGGAAAGCTGGACCATGCTGGATCCGTCAAAGGGATTACCCCAAGCATTTCTTTTAACTCCCCAGCTGGTGCAGGGACTGGAGCAGGTAGATTGAAAACCCCCCCCCCCCCCCCAAGGAAAGGGGTTTTGATCGGGTTAGTGTTTTTTTTTTTAAACAACTGTGATACCGTTAAACGACATAACGCGGGTTTAGGTTTTTCAAGGGGTGCTTTTTAGTGTAAACTGATGTATGTTTTTAATAGAAAAATGTATTAAAAATTTTTTTTTGATGCTTTGTATTAATTTTATGTTAAATAATTGACAATTGCGTGCCAAAACACGGATACAATAAACTTTAGTTTGTGTTTTACTTTTAACTTGAATAGTTGGGATGCAATAGGGAAAAAAATAAAAAATTTTATCATTGTACTTTCAAAGGATATTCTTATAAAGTACAATGGTTAACTTTTTTGTTTCCCCACAACAGATAATTTATTTTTTCAATATATTTCCTACAACACCACCAAAACTTGCAGTTTGTATGGTTGTTAATATAGTAAAAAAAACTTCTTTTTGTTTTTTACTTTAAACTGATATAGTTATTTTTTTGTTTTTATATATTTTCCCACAAACCACCAAAAGTTTCAGTTTGTATGGTTGATAAAAAAGTAATAAACTCTTTGTGTTTTTTGTTTGTACTTTTAACTTGATATAGTTGGTATGTACTTTTTTATGCAATAGGGGAAGCAAATAAAATTACTCAGTACTTTCCTAAGAAAATTTCCCTTTTGAAAATACAATCAGATAAGTTTTTTTGTTTAAAAAATTTTTTCCCAATTCCAAATATTTGAACACAAAATTCCAATGTTAAACTTTTTTACACATTTAGATAAATACAATTTACAAAAAAAAAACATGATAAACAATATAAAAAAATAACTTTTAAAACACGATGATGGCAAAAGCAGGGGTCGATTCGACTTCACCCTTGGGGCTGGGCTGGGCTGGGGGGGGGGCTGGGCTGGGGGGGAAAACCTTTGGGGTGGGAATCCCGCAGGTGTCTCAAACCCATCCCTGTTTAAGTGGTGTTGGGGGGGACACGGCATTCATTTCTGCCGGGGATGGGCTGGTCGATGGTGAGGCTGATGAGTTGAGGCATGAAATTGGGGACGTTGGGGGGTTTGGGGGTGGCGGTATATTTCCGCTGGGTATCGGCTGTGCTGGGGGGCAAGGGGCGATTTTGGGGGCATACGGGGGTCCTGCTTACCTGGTCTTGATACATCACAGCGGGGGAACCCCGCTGTGACGAGGGGGAGTTCTGGGAACGAAATATTGCTGTGTGTTGCCCTGCATCTGCTGCTGTTGACTTCTGATGCTGCCTGCCCCGCTTACCTTGCCTCGCCTGCCTTATTGCCATCTTTTTCACTGTGAGTATGAAGCCTGCCCGGGGGACTCGTCTGTTCCTATCATTGCACCCAAAAACGCCCGGTGGGGGATGCCTTT
This sequence comes from Chionoecetes opilio, assembly GCA_016584305.1. Classification (NCBI taxonomy): domain Eukaryota; kingdom Metazoa; phylum Arthropoda; class Malacostraca; order Decapoda; family Majidae; genus Chionoecetes; species Chionoecetes opilio. Next base: position 8,071 of record JACEEZ010000539.1, read on the forward strand.
CCTGGCTCCCACTCAGGAGTCTTCGAGAAAATTCAGTCCTCATTAAGTGAATGACGAGGGTGCGGGCACCCGGGGACAGGGGGTAGTTCTGGTGGCAGATGAGGACTGGACTGTGCATGGATGTTTGTGATCGTGACCCTTTTAAAAACCCTCATCATCGGGGCATCTGAAGATCCAATTTTTTTCCTTTTTTAAAGCGAACTGCAAATACAAAAGAACAAAAAAATTAAAGTAAGTACACAAAGTTATAATAAATTAATGTAAAATCAAATTAAAAAAGAATAAATAAGTTATAAGTTAATTTGAAATTTCCCACTTTGGGAAACCCACGCTGGTGACGCAGCTGTGAAAGGGTCTGATGAAGGAAACTTTCCAGCAGCCAGGTCTGCCTCGCCGCCTTTTCCTGCAGGCCACGCCACTCTTGCCGCCCCCTTGCCCGGGTTTGGAGTACTGGTTTATATTGGGGTAAGAGGAAGAGAGGTCACAGGATTCACCCCCATCTGGCCCCTTCTCCCAACCAGGCCCGGGCCCTCTTTCTTTCTTTTTTAACTCGGGGGCCCCTTGTGTGAAAAAAGGGGTTTCCTGGACCCACCCACCAGGTCTTTCCCCTCCTTCTGGTTAGAGACCTCTTCCCCGATTCCTGCCCTTAAAAATCAGAACCTGAAAAATAAAAAAAAATCATAAATAAATTGAAGAATAACAATGAAAATGACACACACCAACAACAGTTGTTACTTTTTGTAAAAAAACCAAATAGAAAAAATAAAAAAACCCAAAATTTTATAAGTACAAATAAATATTTTTTAAAAAAATTTATAGCATATGCAAAAATATATTTATTCCCATCTCCGGAGGGACATGGGGTCTGGGAAGCACTAGTAGAGGCTCGTGTGCTTTCCCCTTTCCCCTTTTTCTTTTGGAGTTGTGCACTTTTGAGGGACCCTGTGGGAAATTCTGGGGGGGGGCCGGGGTCGGGGAAACCCCCGGGGGCTGTTTAAAGCCCGTCGTATGTAAAAGCCTGCGCCTGAGTTGATGACGTCATTGAGGAGTTGTACGAGGCCACCGAGATGACAAGTTTTCCTCCTAATATATGTTTTTCAGATAAAAGATATACTGTTTTCTTTGGAAATTTGTTCTTTAATATTGTCAAATAAAACCCCTAAAACACACTAAAGAAATGCCATTATGAGACTCAAAAAAATAGCAAACTTAAACTCTTCGCCATTTAATATTTTGCTCGAAAACATTTTTAAAGGAGGATATCAAAGAAGCGGAATTTAGTAGCTTTCCCTTAAAATATTTTTGTTTTGATTTAAAGAATTAGAGCATGCATAAAATTTTCGTTAAAATAAATACATAACATAGAATCGGGTAATTTCCACCCAATATATGTTTATCATATAAAAATATATGTATTTCGGAAAGTTTGTTCTTTAAAAATTATCAAATAAAAAACCGTAAAAAACCCTAAAGAAATGCCATTTTGAGACTCAAGAAAAAAGCATGAAAATTAAACTCTCGCTATTTATATTTTGCTCGTAAACATTTTACATGGAGAAAATCAATAGAAGCGGAATTAAATTACTTTCCATTGAATATTTCGTTTTCGATAAATGAATTTGAACCTAAAAATTTGCTAACTTAAAAAGATATGAAATCGGGTAATTTTCCCGATTGATGATGTTATTTTTTTAGTTAACGCTAATTTATATATGGTTTTAATTTATTTTTCAGAAAAAGAAATTAGAAAAAGGAAAGTTAATTTAAATTCCGTTCTTTTTGAATTCTCATGTAAAAGTTTTCGGCAAAATATTAAAATGGCGAAGAGTTCATGCATATTCTTGAAGTTTCATAATGGCTTTTTTAGTGTTTTTTACGGTTTTTTATTTAAAATATTATGAACAAACTTTCCGAAGAAACAGTATCTTTTATACTGATAAACATTAATTAGGTAGGAATTACGGGTACGATTTGTGGAGCGGGGGAGCCGACTCTGATGATGACTTTTATCATCTACCTCCCCGACGAGGCTTTTTAAAAGAGCGGCTTTGCTGTTTTCCTCGCAAGATCATCGTCGATGATGGCGGAGCAGGTATCTTCTTTCAGAGCTAGGCAGTATTTAAATAATTTGTATTTAAATACGTATTAAATACATTTTTTATTAGAAAGATTTTTCAATACATTGTTTTATGTTTTAAATACAGTATTTAAAATTTTTGAGTATTTAAAACATTGTATTTAAAAATATAATATAAAAAAAGTAAATCTTTTTCCCCCCGTAATTTGGCCATAAACCGCCCCACTATCTGGAGCCCTGGGAGAAAAAAGTTAAAGGGGACGGGGTTTAGCTTAACTAAAATTCCCCTTTGACAACCGGGAAATGGCGGGGATTTGGTCGAGAATGGCAGTGGGGGCTCGGTGTCACTATGGGGGATCTTTTTCCCCTTGAAATCTTTTTTCGTAACTGGTTTTCCTGCCATTTGGGGGGAAGAAACCCCCCGGGAGGGGGTCACAAACCCCGGCTAACCCCGATCCCCCAGGCTGGATGGACAAGGGGTTGGGGTTTTTTAAGGAAAAGGGACCCTTTTACCTTTAGTCGTGCGTGGCGGTTGGTGGCAGTAAACCGCCGGGGTGGGGAGGCGAGGTGGGGTTTGGTCAGGGTCTCGGTGAGGGCCCCCGTTCACCACTCGGCTCATACCCCTAAAAACCCCCACGAGGGTTTGGAGATAGGTTTAAGGCCTAATTCATTTTTTATACTTGCCCTGTTCAGTTCTTTAGAGAAAAAAACATAATTTCTCAATTTTTGAGTATTTTTTTTATATTTTCTGTCTAGCCACCCCTACCGTGGCGTTTTTTTTTGACAGCTTAAAAGTCTTTAAGTAGTTTGCAGAAGCCAAAAAAAAGTTGCCAGAAACAGCTGTTTGGGAATCACTAGGGCGTGCAGAGGAATAAGCCTCTTGAAAAGTAGCCCCGAATTGTTAAGTGAACCCGGGTTACCATGCCCAAAGGAAATTTCCGGATTTCAAGGGAAATTTTTTGGGCCCGAGAAGGAAATCTCTAGGGAAACCCAAAAAACTAAAGGGAAACAATTATTTCGGACATGTTAAAAGTGGTGTATTTAAAAAAGTATTTACAAATGTATTTTTAAAAACAATTGTATATAAGATTTTTAATTAAATACATTCGAAAAGTATTTTTTTTATATTTAAAAACATTTCTCCTATGTTTTTGTATTTAGTATTTAAATACATAATTTTTTAGTCCCCAAGCTCTGTTTCTTTTTTTTGGAGGTGAGTATTTTTCTTCGACGGATTTGGGGAAAAGGAAATGTGTGACCCCTGTTATTCGGGGCGATGGGGTTTGTGGGTTTGATCGGGTTGATGGGCGGAGATGCGGGCGCAATGTGAAAGGGTCGAGGGAATCGGGGGCGGTCGGGAAATGATCGATTTGCGAGTCATGCACCCGATAGGGTGGGGAAGATAAAGTGGGGGTAGGTAGAGGGTGTAGAGGTGTGTAGAGGTCAAAGTTGATCGAGTAGCCTATAAAACGGTAAAAAGTTTGCACCCCGATTGATAGATTCTTCCGATCCTCCGACCCTTTTCCGATGTACACGATTTTAGAACCTTTAAAAATTTTTTATCAATCACCAAAAAGAAAGGAAGGGGGGAGAAAACGGTTTTTTGAAATAAAAAAAAGGGAGAACCCCGCCCCCTACCCGACCAAAGGTGGGACCGCCAAGACCGCGCAGACGAGCAGGACCTCCCTCCCGACGAGGCAACTTGCCGACGCAATCGAGTTTGGGAGGTACCCAAATCGGCTGTGAGAACGGGGCATCACCAGAAAAAACCCCCCGCAAAATCCCCCGGGTTTAACCCACCCTTACATAACTCCGTCAGGCACAAGGAAACACTTAAATTTCCTTTTTATTATTTATAATCAAACCAAAAAAAGACACTTCTCTCCAAAAAACCACAGACCCCAATATTTCCAACAGTCCCACAACCCCTCCTCTCGGTTACACCACAACACCCCTGCACACCCAAAGGCCACACTGACCCAATGGCTTACACCCCTACACACCACTGACATAGGCCACATGACCCAATGGGTTAACCACCACACACCCCTGCACACTAGCCAATGAACCCCCAAAGGCTTTTTACCACCACAACCACTGCACACTAGGCCCAAAGACCCAAGGCTTACCCATACACACCCCTGCACACTAGGCCACCGACCCCTTGGTTTACACCACTACAACCATGCACACAGGCCACATGACCAATGGCTTTTACACCCAAAACCCTGCACCTATAGTCGACCAGCTTTAACCTGGTCCCGCGGGGGAGTGGTGAGATTCCCCCATGGTGTACGTTACCGTTGACAAGTGATGAGGGGTCTCTTCAATGTTAGCTACTAGATTAATTATTTTTAATCATATGTTTTTTAATATTTGCAGGGTTTGTGAATGGCTTGCGATTTGAGGGTTTTAAAACAACGAGTCTGTATACCTTCCATTAATTGGATAAGTTATGGAGTTGCGGGCGAGGACATTGACACACCCCCCAAACCCCCCGGAACCGAGAGAAGAGGTGAGGAGGGTGGTCCCTGGCGAGGGTTGGGGTGATGTGGGGACACCCGCGGACTTGGACCGTCCACCGTGGGACCGGGTTTAAACCTGGGCTGACTATGGGCCCCCAAAATGACCCAAGGCTTACACCACCACACACCACGCACACTAGACCACAGACCCAATAGCTTACCCCACTACAAACCACTGCAATAGACCCAACCCCCCCGGGCTTACCCCCATACACACCATCCCCACTAGGCCAAAATCCCCAATGGCTTACACCACCACACCCCTTGCACACTGACCACAGCCCCAATACTTAACCACTACACAACGGCACATAGGCCACAGCCCCTTTGGGCTACACCACCACACACCAGGCACACTGCCCCAAGGGCTTACACCCCAAACCACTGCAATTAGGCCACAGCCCCCAAGGGTTTTACACCATACCCCACACACGTTTCTCCACCTACGGTTCCTCTCTCACCACCTTAAAATTTTCCCCTGCCGGGACAACCCACACACATCCCAGGCCCCGCTCACAGTCCCACGGAGACGACAGCCAGGGACCTTCAAATGGCTTGGGAGAGACAAAAGACCGGCACCCCACCCGCCAGGCCCAGCGGCGCCCTGCTTATTCCCCCCACGGTTCCCCCTTTTCCCAGAAAGGGGCCCGCAAAAGACCCTTACCCCCCTTGTGCCCCACTCTGCCACCCCTCCCCCGGGTTTTTTTTCCCGCGTCCATCCGGGTCTTCTCTCACCCCGAAGTTAAACAGTAATTTTCACTTTTTTCAATATATACCATTCCTACGCCCCCCTTGATGAGCGAATAATGCCTCCCTCACATGGGGGGAGGGCAACAAAAACCCCCACAGTCCCCAGAGGGGGTTGGGGGATAATTTCCACCTTTCATATTGTTTCCAAAGTGCCCTGGACAACTCGAGCCAATTTGGGGGAAGCATGCGGTTTTGTTTTGGGTGGCTGGCGGGGGCCCGGGGGGAAAACGAGGTGGGTGTCTCCCGCGGGAGGGACGTCGCTGTGTTTCCCGGTTTTGTGAGGTAAGGGGGTGTCTCCCCCCGGGGGGGTAGTTACCGTGGCACGGGGGCACTGGACGAGGGGCCAAGTGGGTAAGCCTGGGGTGGCATGTGGGTTTTTCACGGGGGGTTAGGGGCTGCCAGCGAGGGAGTCGTGACGGGGGGGAATCTACGGGGCCCGTGGAGGGGGAGGATCCGGCACTAGGGGGACACAAGAGATTTTATGGGAGAGGAATTTCCCGTGGGTAGTGGGGCCCGGGGGGGGGACGAGGCGGCCCTGTGGTTGCCCGTGAGAGGTATTTGGGGGGGTGATGTTTTAGGTCTCTTTCCCCCTTTCGACGGCCTAGGGAAAAGGTCGGAGGTAGATGACGAAGTACTTTTTAGTGAGTGCCTTTAAGTTTTTCGTGGTTTTTCAAAAAAACACGTGAAAAGGGTCCTTGTGTTTGCCTAAACCTTTTCCCCCCGAGTGTGTGAACAGCCCGAGAAGGGAAAAACCCCCCTGGTAAGTCCCCAATTTTCCCAGCACGAGCCGTTTTTTTGCTACGCGTCCCCCTTTTGTCTTAAGCACCTGCCTGCTTTGATCCAAGAGAGCACCGGAGAGGTTAGGGAGCCTAGGAGGAAGCGAAGGTAAGGGGGGCGTTTGTTGCAGTTTTTTTTGTTTCCCGTAAGAAAAAGCCACTCTAATATTTTTCAATATCTGTATGATCTTCAAAAAGTTTTATTTTTTGTTTTTTGGGTTGTAGGTTTTTCTGAATTTATCACTCCCTGGCCTTTTCTTTGACCTTGTAATACTCCATTTCTATTTATATAGAATTTATACTTTTTTCGATTTTAAATTTTTCTTTACATGAAACTTATTCACTTTAAATTCCTTTTCCCCATTTTTGTCCATTCGTAGATCTTTTCGGTCATTTTGTCGTGTTTCACAATTTTAAGGGTTTTTTTTTTTTTTAGTTTTTTCATCATCTGCAAGCAAAATTAAAAAGACTTTTTTTTTGCATCAGTCATATGCATTGACTTTAAAAACAGAATTATTGGTGCCAACACTAATTCTTGTGGTACCTACTAAAATCTTTTTCCCCCTTAGATTTTTATCCCCCTACATTGTTCTCATCTTTTTCCCTTTAGATAATTTCCATCCCGGTTTGAAAACCCTTTTAATCCCCCTATATTTTCCAATTTTTCCAAAATAACCTTCCATTGGAACAAAAACCCCTTTTTTAAAATTAGAATCCCAATCTGCCCCTCCCTCTCTTTTTTGGGACAAATTTCCCCTTTAGTAAAAACTTAATTGGGCAACATGACTCTTTTTCCTAAAACCATATGGGTCTTTTTATACTGAAACGAACGCCCCCCTTTTGCCTCAGCTGGCTCCTATACCTGTTCCGGGCGCTTTGAAGAGGGGGACGCGTAGAAGTAAACGGGTCTGTAGGAAACTGAGGACTTACCAGGCTGTTTTCCCTTTTTTGGCTATTCAAACATCAGGGGAAGAGCAGGGCAAAACAGGGGTCCTTTTTTTGTGTTATATTTAAGTAACTAACGTAAAAACCAAGGTCATACAAAGCACAGGCAGGGCAGAAGTAACACCTGCGCCCGCCCCATTTTTGATAAGTAAAACCTAAGTTCAAAAATCCAGACACTCAAAAAACGTCACAACCCCCGACCTATTTTGCGACCGTCGTAGGGAGCGGAAAATAAGCACAACACGTGCCACAACAACACATTCCAGCGGCCGCCTACACCCGGCGCCACAAAAGGCCAAACCCGCGGCCACCACACCAGGGCCACAAAAAACAGGGGAATTCCCCTCCCAGGAATCCTCTCCGGAAGTCCCACGTCCCCGGGAAAACCCCCC
>JACEEZ010000540.1:10392-51194 GCA_016584305.1 Chionoecetes opilio
TGGAAGCCAATATATGGAGAAATGTATTATTAATTACTAACCCTCATTTTCGTATATTTATGCTTACATTACAGCAGGGTTCTCAACCTTTTTAATTTTATGTACCCCTTGAGGTCTTTCTGTATTGGTCACGTAGCCCTTACTCAGAATGCAGCATCAAGAAGGGTTAAAATAAATGCATGGTTTATTAACTTAGTTTATAAAGTTTAATTTGTGTTATAAATGTAGAGCAGACATACTTTTTCGATCAATGTGCCTATGTCACTATGAGCAATACATTTACTAAAATATAGCCACAACAGACAGTTTTCAATCATTGTGACAGTGAACTATAGTGCTGCTTGCAGATATAGTTGCAGCTTGTAACTAGTAACGGTGATAGGTAAGTTACCGTGTGTGAATAGCATACAAAATAATAAAATAGAACTAAAGCAGACACATTTGACCAATAACTGTGAATATGAGCTAGTGGTGCTTTGTACAGCTTATAACTAGTTACTCATGGGGAAATGACTGTGTGCGTGACTAACGTCACTAGCATGAAAACAAAATAAAACTAAAGTAGGCATTGTGTTCCACTGAGTGTGAACTAGTGCTGATTGTTTAGCCTAACAAATAGTTATTAGTAACTAGTTACTTACTCACATGAAGGGAAGTCACTGTGTGATTAGCATTAAAAAAACTGAAATAGAACTAAAGTAAACGTATTTTTCAAATCGGTGTGACTGTGAGCTAGTGTTACCAATAACTAGTTACTTGTAGCTGATGCTACTAATAACTAGTTACTTGTAGCTAGTGTTACTAGTTACTCACTCATAGAGAAGTCACTGTGTATGACGTGCATGAAAATATATACTAATTCAGTGAGATGGTTGGGCCTGTTTCTTTGCTACCAACAAGTCAATCCTCGGCACAGTCTTTGAAAGAGCCACTCTTATGTCGTCTTTGACTGCCAGACGTTAACGTAACTTGTTTTTAATCAAGCACAGTGCTGAGAATCCCTGCTCTCGGCGGTATATAGAAGGAAACATCAGGAGGTTCCGTACACATTTCTTTGCTAAAGCAGGGTAAGAACTCGCCATTGTTGACCAGAAACTTGTCAATGACAAACTATCAAAAGAATATTTTCAAGTTGAGTCATTGACAAAGTCAATGAATTCGTCTTGTAATTCATCTGGAAGTGATCTAGGGTCCACCTTCAATGGATTTCGAATGAGTTGGCAATCTAAGTCTGTGATATCAGGACAATAGTTATCCAACTCTTGACTGAGAGAAACCAAGTGCTACACAACAAGGGCAAACCACACCACACGATCACATAATGGCAATAAATGTACCCATCAATTCATTGGTACACTTTCCCAGCAAACTTGCCCATGAATTCGTCAAAACATAACATATGCGTCCAGGAATTCATCAGTAAATAATAACAAATCTGTCCACGAATGTGTACGCTGAAGTGTCCTGGTTCTAGTGGAGGACACATCTAGCTAGCCTAGCACTTTCTACAAATAGGGTTGCATTTATTCAAAACCGAATTATTCTTAGAATCCTGTCACGTACCCCCAAAATTCCTCTCACGTACCCCTGGGGGTACGCGTACCCCAGGTTGAGAACCCCTGCATTACAGTTACAAATGTATACTAATGCAATGCAGAATTTGCTCAGGAAGAAGATGCTGGCCTCAGTTTTTCATAATATCAAATATTAGTGTCAGGAAACGGGTAAGATTGAGGTGTGTGAAATCGTCGGTTTTGGATCTTTCAGCCCACTAAGATGGCCGACAGCTTGGCGCGGTGGCGACACCCAGGGCCGTGTGTCCTGGGGCCTTACGCGCACTCTAGGTCTGTAACTCTGTGGGCCCGACCTTCACTACGACCACCTGTGCGGAGGTGTTCCGCACCATGCCCTCGGGGGCAACACCATGCCAGGCCTCGCGGGGGAAGGTGAAGGAGGCGATCACCCGCCTCCTGTGCCCCCAGCACCCGTAACCGCGCCTCCTGCAGGACAGCGTGAGGGCGTCAGCGGCGCCGCTGCTGCCGTGCACCGCGATGCTCGAGGCTACTTTCAGGCCGGAAGTTTCTTGTCCCATTTCTGTTTTTGTACCTAAATAATGTGAAAACCAGGAAAATAACCCGAAAGATTGAGAAATTAGACAAAAGAAAGACAGATACGAGTTACTGTATAGAACAAGAAATATAAGAAATATAATATAATAAGTATGAATAAAATATATATAGACATAGAAATGAATGGTTTTCCTGATCAGATTTGTACTTTGTACTCTCTCTCTTCTCTCTCTCTCTCTCTCTTTCTCTCTCTCTCTCTCTCTCTCTCTCTCTCTCTCTCTCTCCCCCTCTCTCTCTCTCTCTCCTCTCTCTCTTCCTCTCTCTCTCTCTCTCTCTCTCTCTCTCTCTCTCTCTCTCTCTCTCTCTCTCTCTCTCTCTCTCTCTCTCTCTCTCTCTCTCTCTCTCTCTCTCTCTCTCCTCCCCCCCCCCTACACACACACACACTCACACTCACAAAGAAGCCACTTAACATGAATAGCCACCACCGCCACCAACACCACTTATAACATCATCACTCATAAGCTTACTTGCCTTGACGCCTCCGCCTCTTACACCCTGGACAGCCCTGCTCAACGAGACATCACGCGGCTACACACACCTTTGCTGCCTCAAGGTCTCACACACACACACACACAAACCCCACACAACACACACCACACCACAACACACACACACACACACACACACGCACCACGCACACACACACACACACCACACACACACACACAAACGCACACACACACGCACAGCAACACACACACCACACACACACACACACACACACACCACCACGCACCACCACGCACGCACCACACACACAAAACCACCACCACCACGCACGCACGCACGCACGCACACGCACGCACGCACGCACGCACCACCACGCACGCACGCACACACACACACACACACACACACACACACACACACACACACACACACACACACACAAAACACCACTGTAATGCATAACTAATGCAAGTAATAGTGCAAAACTTTTACTTTTTCCCAGATGACACAAGCTTTCATAGTCACAGACAAAGTCTTTTATCCCTTCACAATAAATAACCATGAATTAACTAATGTAAACACTGGATTAAGCCAAAAAGTTAAGACTCATATCAATAAAACTCATCTTATGTATTCCAGAACAGGTCTTATGCATGACTTGGACCCTGTAGGTAAGGTAGGGAAATTGTTTAACCGTTACAGTCGACAAAATTTTAGGTGTCATAATGAGGAGCATATTTCAACTGAGCAACACATTTTCATGTTTGTATTAGTATATCCAAGTTTTGGGTTGTCTTGTATCGCATTCGTATAAAAACCTAAAGAAATTTTAAACCCATATATTATACACTTGTTATTCAAAATATGTATGCATATCAATATTAGGGTGCACTGGCCATCATTCTTAGACAGACCGTGTTCAAGGCTCGAAGGCAATTTTTACGCGTTCTACCTTTCAAGAAAAGATCACTAAGGAGATATATTCATTTTAAATTTATTAAAATCCTTTATCCATAAATATTTATGTTGATAACTATATTACTTCTATAAAAAGAATATAACATTTTCCAAACCCACAAGATCATGCTCATAATAAGAAGAAATCAAAATAATTTAGTATGCCTCCATTTAGACACACTATACATAATTCTATCCTGTGTCTCGTCTAAGGTGTGAATTCCTTACCTAGTCTTAAGAAACAATTTATGTTTGTACCTTTAACGCTTCAAGTATAGAATAAAAAGTATCTTTGCATTCACAAGCACAATGAATATACATACATACATAATAAATGACATATGATCTGAGCTCTTTTTGCTGCCATATGATGTCATATTGTAGGGTCAACTTGTATACTTTGTTAATATTTAGAAATTCAAGAAATGTCAATGATTAGGGTTGTGTATGTGATTGTGTGTGGTGAGTGTGTGTGTGTGTGTGTGTGTGTGTGTGTGTGTGTGGTTTTGTGTGTGTGTGTGTGGTGTGTGTGTTGTGTGTGTGTGTGGTGTGTGTGTGTGTGTGTGTGTGTGGTTTCATCTATTTTATGTGTATGAATATATTTACTGTATGCTTTTATATGTTTTTGCATATGTATATATGTTACATAATATGTTTGTATGAGTACGTGTGTGTGTTTATATAGATAGTATACGTTAGTATGAGTTTAAGGATATTTACAGATGTTTTGTATGAATACTACATAGAGATGATATAATAGTCTTCGCTCTGGAATGTGCACATATTACCTTGCTTAATAACTGGTTCTGCTAACGAGAGTTTTCTCAGCAGACTTTTCCACGAAAGATGGATTTAATATTTGTGTGTATTCCTATGGCAATAAAATATTTGAACTTGAATTTGAACTTGAACACACACACACACACTTACTTCCAAAAACCTTCCATTCATTTATATTTGTATTATATTTGTATTATATATATATATTATATATAAATAATTTTCACATCTCAAACATCAGTTTTCTGACTCATGAAAAAAAAAAAAAAAATCCACAATCCTCTCACCAACGGATACATCTATCTATTTCCTTACCTTGGCCAGAGGGCGGGAGGTAGATGAATGAACGGAGGGTTTGAGGAGAGGATGGAGGGTGTCCAGGGACGGTCAGGGTTCATCAGGGTCATCCAGGTTCCTCTCACCAACGGATACATCTATCTATTTCCTTTCCTTGGCCAGAGGGCGGGAGGTAGATGAATGAACCATTCATCATTCATGATGAGATGAATGAGGTGGGAGGGGGATTAGGGGTCAATCAGGGTCATCCATTATTTTATCCTCTCAAGGATCCTCTCACCAACGGATACGTCTATCTATTTCCTTCCCTTGGCCAGAGGGAACGAGGTCAATGGTTTGAGGTGGATGTGGGGGTGTGTCACTCCAATCTCGGTAAAGATTAATTAAGTCCAAGTTGGACGGTCAGTGCTGCGAACCCGTGTTGATCAGACACGTTTATCACAACACCAACACTTTACCACTGAGCTATGGAGCTTCACAGCAGGAAATCGAGGGAAGTTATATTTAAACACCTCAATCTGAACTGATATATTATATACTCTACTACACTCGTATTCCTGCCGATAGGAATAACTCCTTTATACTATACGGTTCCTTCCTTTGTCTTGAGACCATCCAGAGTGAATATTGATTTCCATAGGCAAAAAACTATTATTAAAGCAGTGTAATATGAAGAGCAGCCGTGGCGGTATGAGGCGTCGGGGTCGGTGATGTGCTGGTCGCACCCAACTGTCTGGGAACCTTCACGTTACTGCTTAATGCTCAACACATGTATGGCTCTGACGTATTTACTGGCTCATTACAGTATATATCAAAATATATTTCTTCACAAACACGTAAAAACGGAGATTGAACAGTCGTGGAGATAACGAAGCGACAGAAAAGTTGTACTGCAAACCAAAGGAAGGAGAAAGTCCGGTGTGCGGAACCCAGACTGTGTGTGTGTGGGGTGTGTGTGTTGTGTGTGTTTGTTTGGTGTGGTGTGTGTGTTGTGTGTGTGGTGGTGGTAAGAGAGAGAGAGAGAGAGAGAGAGAGAGAGACCAGCAATACTCGGAGTCTCTTTCTCTACACTTTAAGTCTTACCTAATTTAAGTTTTTTGCTTTCCTCGCCGGGACACACCCATATCTCATCTCACCTCCTCCTCCTCCTCCTCCTCCTCCTCCTCCTCCTCCTCCTCCTCCTCCTCCTCCTCCTCCCCCCCCCACACACAGGTAGAGTAGAAAAGATTTGCTAATCAGTGCAATGCCCAATCTATTCTTAATTCGGGAACTTATTTCTATTCGCTTCCTGATCTTTTCTTTCCAACGAGGCTCATTTGAAATTCAGCAGCGGGTAACCTTTCCGACATCAGGAAGATTGCCACTAAGTTGATTAATTCTACAATGAACTCCAATTTAAATGCAAAACCAGCCAATCCCGCCGTCGAAGGAAGGACTGCGACGGATTCATCACCGAGAACGCGACGCACAAATTGCTTCACTCTTTTCTTGTGTCGCGAATTTTGCCGTCAAGCGAGCGACACGGTGCTTATTTGTGCTGGTAGAGAGAGAGAGAGAGAGAGAGAGAGAGAGAGAGAGAGAGAGAGAGAGAGAGAGGGGAGAGAGAGAGAGGAAAAAGAGAGAGAGAGAGAGAGAGAGAGAGAGAGAGGGGAGAGAGAGAGAGAAGAGAGAGAGAGGAGAGAGAGGAGAGAGAAGAGAGAGAGAGAGAGAGAGAGAGAGAGAGAGAGAGAGAGGAGAGAGAGAGGGGAGAGAGGGGAGAGGGGAGAGAGAGAGAGAATAGAGAGGAGAGAGAGAGAGAGAGAGACGAGATCGGAGAGAGAGAGAGAGAGAGAGAGAGAGAAAAAGAGAGAGGATAGAGAAGAGAGAGGAGAGAGAGAGAGAGACGAGAGAGAGAGAGAAAATAGGAGAGAGAGGAGAGAGAGAGGGGAGAGAGAGAGGAGAGAGAGAGAGAGAGAGAGAGAGAGAGAGAGAGAGAGAGAGAGGAGAGAGAATTAAAAGCATCAGTTGAATCAATACTTTGTAACAAAAATAATGTGTGGAACCAATGTGACATCTTAACAAAATTTAGTTCTAAGATACACATGTATGTTTTTTATTTCCATGAAAAGATCGAACTTGGCACAGCAGTTAATCTTTTTTTTCAGTCCTATGTGGTGGCATTATAATAGTTTTCCACACCGTTATTCTGTACTTGTTTCTTGCTTTCGGTGCATGAATCTCTCTCTCTCATCTCTCACCACACACACACACACACAACACACAACACACACAACCCACACACACACAGCACACACACGACACACACACACCAACACACCACAACACACACACACACACACAGACAAGCAACACACACACACACACACACAAAGTGTCTCATACTCTTGTCTTGCTCGGCTTGCAAGTCTCATCTGACCTCGTGTAGTCAATTCGAACTTGCTTGAGTCAACGGCTGAAAAAAAGACTCATTGTTTCATCTGCCTCTTAGGAAGGTGAGTGTGAGTGAGTGAGTGAGTGAGTGAGTGAGTGAGTGAGTGAGTGGTGAGTGAGTGAGTGAGTGAGTAGTGAGTGAGTGAGTGTGTAAGTGAGTGAGTGAGTGAGTGAGTGAGTGAGTGAGTGGTAGTGAGTGAGTGAGTGAGTGAGTGTGTAGTGAGTGAGTGAGTGAGTGAGTGAGTGAGTGAGTGGTGAGTGAGTGAGTGAGTGAGTGAGTGAAATGATGTGAGTGAGTGAGTGAGTGAGTGAGTGATCGTGTGGTCAGTGAGTAGTGACGGAGTGAGGAGTGAGAGGATTGGTGCGCTGAAAGTCACGTGTTGGTGAGTGGCGATCCTGGGCTCAGGGTCAGGCGCAGCGAGGACAGGAATTTTGCTGTGAAAGCGTGGTGATCTAGATCGCGCACTCTGCAAGAAAAACCACATTGGAAAAAATATTCAATCCAGTAGGAAAAAACATAAAAATTGACAAAAGAAAAGAACCACAGTGCAAATTGACCAGCCTTTGTGATGTATGAAAAAAAATTGACCCTAGAGCAAAGAAATTATTCAAAGGAATGACTACCAGCATAAAATAAATCGTCACATCAACAGCCTACAAACGGATCAATATTGAGAAGCGACGAGGATATCACATAAGCAAATGATATTTTTCAAAAGGATGCATAGTTACTTGCAGTGATAACTAACTATAATTGCAGGATGGTCATTATAGATCTGAATGGAAGGACTGAGGATATTCCACAAACAAATTCATACTGGCTTATATTAGTGATAGTCAGGATTCATTCAAGGGGGGAGGAGAGCAAGGGTCGAAGTGGGAGGGACAGGGGGAGAGTTTGCCAGCTCTGTGGTTGGGGAGTCAGGGGGAAGGACTCTGCATAGGGGGGGGAGAGAGAGAGAGAGAGAGTAGAGAGAAGAGAAGAGAGAGGAGAGAGAGAGAGAGGAGGAGAGAGAGAGAAGAGAGAGGAGAGAGTAGAGAGAGAGAGACAAGGGAGCGATGGTGCGTTGGGAGGGCAGGGGAAGGGGATGTGAGGTGATTTTTTGGGGTGATGCGTGTGGTGGCTTGAATGTGATATAGTGCGTGTGTGTGTTGGGGTTGTGGCGTGAGGGAAAACGAGGGTAAAGTGCATCGAGTGTAAATGTGGGATGGCGTGGAGGAATAAATGGAATGGCTAGCGAGAGGGTGTGTGTACGCTTGAGTGATGGCGATGGACGAGGGTAAGTTTTGGGGTGTGTGTGTGTGTGTTGTGGTGTGTTGTGGTGTGTGTGTGTGTGGTGTGGGTGGAAGATTTTTTTTTTTAGAGGGAAAAAATTTTAAAAAAAGGGGGGGGGAAAAAAAAGAAAAAAGGAAAGGGGAAAGGGGAAGAAAAAGAAAANGGAGGGAGGAGGAGTGTGACTCAGAGAGAGAGACTGATGTGGAATAGAACTTGTAGGCCATAGACTGGTTCTAGTGACAGTTTTTGTTTAGTTTAATTAATTTTCACTGTGGAAAAATAGTTTGTATGCTTTTTTTAATATTTCAACTAAATAAAGGCACTTATCATTTATCGCTTTTGTTATCGCAAGTTAAAAAAAATTTATCGCTATCGTTTTATCGTTTATCGCTTACCGCAGGTTGGGTTTTGAAATTTTTTATCGTTTATTGTTTATCGCATGTTGGGGAAAAAATTATCGTTTTATCGTTATCGCAAGTTGAAAAAAAAGTTATCGCGGCAACCATTGGCTAAGTGTAGACTGAAAGGCATGTGGTGGAACAGTGTACACTGACCCAACATGTCAGGGACATATACCAGTTCACTCTAATGGAACAGGTGTTTTCAAGTAGATTTACCCTAGATGTGGCCTGTAAAATATTACACTATCTTGAGTGTGTATTACTGATGGCCAGTGCCATAGACCACTGTATACCTGGACTGCGCACGGAATATCGGCCCGTCGCACAAGGGGCTGAAGTCGGAGGGCCGCTCGGATTCATATATATATATATATATATATATATATATATATATATATATATATATATATATATACGGATCATATAGACTGGTTTATCAGTATATATGATATACTGTAATCTTCGTAAATGTTTTTTCTATAATATTATCAAATAAAAAACAGTAAAACACGCTAAAGAAATGCCATTACGAGACTGAAGAAATATGCATGAACGTCGTCATATGTATTCACTTCAACTCTTCGCCATTTAAAACTTTGCGAGTCAACTTTTATCATGAAGGGTATCAATAGAAGGGCAATTTTATTAGCTTTCCATTGCTATATTTCGTTATCTGATAAATGAATTAGAACCATGCATAAATTAGCGTTTCCCGATAGATGATGTTATTTTTCTAGTTAACGCTAATTTATGCATGGTTCTGATACATTTATCAGAAAACGAAATATATCAATGGAAAACTAATGAAAATCCGCTTATATTGATATGTTTCATCTAAAATGTTTTCTCGCAAAATATTAAATGGCGAAGAGTTTAAGTAAATATTGAGGTCATGCATATTTCTTCACTCTCTCATAATGGCATTTCTTTAGTGTATTTTACTATTTTTTATTTGATAATATTATAGAACAAACATTTACGAAGATAACTGTATATCATATATACTGATAAACCATAGGAAGGGAGATGGGGGTGATGTTCTAAAATGTCAGGAATCGCAAAACTGGTCTCCACTGGTCATGGGCGGGTTGGCGCGGGGCACGAGTAGCAAGTCATAGCATAGAGTAGTCTTTGACTCATAATATAAAAATGTAGGTAAATACTTTTTTATCAGTTCATTTGGCCATAAACCCGCCCAACTATTTGGCAACCGCGAAGTTACAGTGAACCAGTGTTTCCATTTCCTTATTTTAAGGAAATTTAGGCCTGAGAAGGAAAGTTCTAAGGAAACCCAAAATCTAAGGAAATCTTAGGGAAATCCATTTTTTCTCGGACATGTTAAAATTTGTGTGTATTTAAAATGTATTTACAAATGTATTTAAATACAATCGATGTATTTAGTATTTAGTATTTAAATACATTCGTAAAATGTATTTAGTATTTAGTATTTAAATACATTTCTCCCATGAATTTAGTATTTAGTATTTAAATACATTCAATGCATTTAGTGCCCAGGTCTGGTTGGGTTGCATAAGGAATATGTCTATAAGATGTATAAGTTGTATGTATAAGTTTCAGAAGTTATGGTTGAAAGGATTAGTGTAATGCATTAAATAGTATAGGGTAGCCATAGGGTTATTACTTATATTTCTATACACTCATCTCTGAACATTGTAATTATTTTTTTACTTGGATTACTTTACTTATACTCTATTTTTTACTTCAATTACCTTACTTATACTCTACTCTTTTCCTTCTATTACTTTACTCATACTTTATTTTTCTACTTTTAATTCTTTTAATTAATGTATTGAGGTGTTGTGCTTCATACTTTTTACTTTTACTGTAAAAATTCCAAGCAATAAATATATTCCATTCTATTCACACACACACACACACACACACACACACACACACACACACACACACACACACACACACACACACACACACACACACACACACACACACACACACACACACACACACACACACACACACTACAACCAGACATGCAAGGCCTGCAAACTCTCCAACATATCACTTAGTAACCTTTACCAAAAGAAAAAAATAAGCAAAGTTCCCCCCGAACACAAAAACAATAATTCTTTAATACACGCCATTTAATATTCTATCCTCCTCTTTAACATTTTTTCTCTATAAAACATCTTCCTCTATCCCTCACCCCCCACACATGCCTCGGTCTCCGAGTATACATAGTAAAAGGGGACGAGATTTTATGTGTAATTTGACGTTGAATTAATATTTTTTCATGACGTTATATTGACGTCAAAACAGACGACAAAATTAAACCCAAAATATAAGATTAATAGAATACTATCTTACTGTATGCGTCATATGTATACTATTAAAAGTTATAGATCTTGCAAAATACAACGTTATTTTTATAGGTGTTTCCCCGGGTGAGATGTATAAGTACAGAGGACATGAGGGCTGTCAGTATAGGCTATTCCAGGGCTGTGAGAGGTCGTAAGGGGAAAGGGCTTTTCCCACATGGCCCCTCGGTCACAAAACGAGGGGGAAAGAGGAAGGTTACTTATTCACCTTTGTTACAGGAAAATCTTTGTATACAGGCCCAGTCACCCTTTTTTACAATGAGGAAAAAGTTGGCAGGAACTTATTACCTATGTATAAGGTAACTGTATTTTACTAATAATGTTATATTATGTTTTTTTTATTTTTACTGTATGAATTCAGGGAAAAAAAAATTTTATTTCATTTTTATTATTTTTATTTTTTTTTATTATTACATATACGTCGGCAGTCACTTGTTTATCCGAAGGCCGAGGGCCCCGTGCCCGCCGAACTCCGCGGGGCCGAGGCTGCGTCCCCCGCCGCCCTCCGCGGGGCGAGGCTGCCTGCCCGCCGATCTCCGGGGGGCCGAGGCGCCGGCCGCCGACCCCCGCGGGGCCGAGGTGGTCCCGCCGACCTCGGGGGGCCCGAGGTGCTGTCCCCGCCGCCCCGGGCGGGGGGGCCGAGGGCTGTCCCGCCGACCCCCGCGGGGCCGAGGTGCCGTGCCCGCTGCCCTCTGGGGGACGAGGTCCCGTGCCCCCGCCCTCCGCGGGGCCGAGGCTGCCGTGCCGCCGACCTCCGGGGGCCCGAGGTGCCGTGCCCGCCGCCCTCCGCGGGGGAGGTGCCGTGCCCCCCGACCTCGCGGGGCCGAGGCTCCCGTGCCCGCGCCCCGAATTTTTGCTTTTAATATTTGTGTTTGCGAAGTATTTCCCGGCAAACCCCAAACCCGCAACTTTTTGTCTCCCGAAAAACCCCGCAAACGAATTTGGATTCTCAATTTGGGGAAAGTGCGCCCCTCTAGTGTGGTGTGTGGGTGGTAGGGTTGGTGTGTGTGTATGTTTGTTGTGTGTGTGTGTGAGTGTGATGGAGTGTGAGTGTGAGTGTGAGTGTGTGTGTGTGTGTTGTGTGTGTGTGTGTGTGTGTGTGTGTGTGTGTGTGTGTGTGGTTTTTATTAAACACAAAAAGTTGATAATTTATTTTATTAAAAAAAACATATATTACAGAGCGTCTGACGTAAGGCACCACCCGCTCGAACATAGAACACAGGAACAAAAAAAAACCGGGGAGGAAAACTTTACCACCACATTTTCGTATCCTCACACTCTATTTGT
This sequence comes from Chionoecetes opilio, assembly GCA_016584305.1. NCBI lineage: Eukaryota > Metazoa > Arthropoda > Malacostraca > Decapoda > Majidae > Chionoecetes > Chionoecetes opilio. The sequence continues at coordinate 22,757 of JACEEZ010000540.1, forward strand.
GCATCAAGGAATCTTCCGTTTGCTTATGACGGTGATTGGGTGAAGTGGTTTGAGGCTTGATGAGGGTAACGATCACAGTGAGGGTGAGTTTGTTGGGGGGCAAGGCGGGAAAAGGGGGGAAAAAGAAGGAAAGGGGACATACGGAAAGGGGTAGGAAAGATAAGGTAGATAGAGAAGCTCTGTAGAAAGTAAAGGAGGAAAAGGGAAGGAGACAAAGGGGGAAAGAAGGAAAGGAATTAAAGGGAAGGAAGGAAGAAGGAAGGGAAGAGAAAGAGGGGGTGAAAAAGGGGAAAGGAAGGGAGGACAGGAGGGGGAAGGATGGAATGGAGAATTAAGAAGGAGGAAAGGAAGGGAAAGGGGAAAGTAATATACGATAAAAAAGGGAAGGGATCTACAGTAAAAACCTGATAAAGTTCTATGAAGGAGGGTGGGGGGGGAAGGAAAGGAGGGAAGGGCAAAAAATAATGGGAAAGGAAAAGATGAAGAGAGGATGGTCACGAACAAACTTGATAAAAAAAAGAAGATAGGATAAAATAGACAAATGAAAAGAGAAGCAAATAAATGCAAATTAACAACAACAAAAAGATATGGAACATGCAAATCTGAGTCTCAATTGCCAGAAGGAAAAAATTAGAACATGAAATAGGAAAAAAAACGTTGAACATTTGGAAGCAGAAAACAATAAAAAAATTACACATTTAAAAAAAGGGATACAATTGAAGTTCATATGCCCAAAGTGAAGCTGAAATAATACAAAGTAGCCCAACAATGAGGGTTGAAGCCAAATAAATGGAGAAAATGTATAGAATTTAATTACTTAACCTCATTTTGTATATTTTGCTTACATTACAGCAGGGTTTTCAACCTTTTTAATTTTATGTCCCCCTTGAGGTTTTCTTATTTGTCACGTAACCCTTACTCAGAATGCAGCCATCAAGAAGGGTTAAAAAAAAATCATGGGTTTTTTAACTTAGTTTATAAAATTTAATTTGTGTATAAATGTAGAGCGAATACTTTTTTGATCAAGTGACAGTCCTATGAGCAATCTTTACTAAAATATAGCCCCAACAGACAGTTTTTAATCATTGTGACAGGGAAAATAGTGCTGCTTGCAGATATAGTGCAGCTTTTAATAGTAACGGGGGATAGGTAAGTTTGTGGGAATAGTACAAAATAATAAAATAAAAAAAAGCGAAATTTGACAATAAAATGGAAAAGAGTAGTGGTGCTTTTAAGCTTAAACTAGTTATCATGGGGAAAAGACTGTGGGCTGACTAACGTCAATGCATGAAAACAAAAAGTGTCCTCTGTAAACAGGCCCCCGGATGCCGTTGCGCAAAAAGGGCCTTGGTCTCTGCCTCCCCAAGAGTTTGTATTCGGGTAAACCTCATAACCCGGGTGGGCGAGAGGCCGTTATCTACCCAGAGTTCAATAAAATTAAAAAGGGATAGGGAAACCGGCTTTTCCTTAACACCCTTTTTAGTTTCCAAGTTAAATTAAAACTGTCTTTTCCCTCAATCATAATGGGAAGGATTCCAAAAGGGTACTCTTTCTCCCGTCTTAACACGTGATTTTCTTGTTCGTTTCAGACCACTATGTCGCTCGCTGCGTTTATATTATAGGAAAGAGGCACTCCAAAAGATAAATAGGGGATCCTACAGCAGTTTTTTATTGACAAACGCCACAAGTGCGTGTATCAAAGGGGCTAGTGTCTTTCCCTACTGTCCCCGGTTCACTTTTGTATTATCGTTATGTGCTATTAAATTATGTATATCTATTACGGCAGCCTTTCCCTTTGTTGTGTCCGCCTGCTTAAATACTACCCCCCCAAAGGGCCTTTTCCTCACCATGGGCGCTTCTTTTCTAATTCATCATTAACAGCAAGTTTTTTTCTTTATTATTGTGTTTTTTTTTTACTTTGTCGAAACAAAAGAAGACTCCTCCAAGAGTCCATTCCCGGGCAGAGGTGGGGGTGTCCAGGGATGTTATTACCTAGGTTTTGGGGGGTTTTTCAGGCGCCCCCGCCCTCAGTGCTTGATGGGGAGTCAGGGGTTTTTCTTGGGGAGGGCTGGCCCTGGGTCATGGTGGGGGGGAGTGGGATCCAAGTGTGAGGGGGGGGAAATCCGACGGACATAGGGGGGTGGTGGTGGTGAGGACAGAGGACACTGTGGTTGGGGGTGGTGAGGACAGAGGACTTGTGGATGATGGTGGGGAAGGACAGGGACTCTGGGGGGGGTATAGAGGGCGGACAGAGGACACTGTGGTTTGGGGGTGGTGGACGGACAGAAGACCATTAGAGGTGGGGTTGTTGACGACAGAGGACGTCTGGGGTCGGGTATAGAGACGGACCGAGGAACCACTGTTGGTTGGGGGTGGTGGACGGAACAGAGGACATTGTGGTTGGGTGTGGCGGAACCGGGACAGAGAGAATCTGGGTTGGCGTAAATAGAGACCGACAGAAGACTTTGTGGTTTTGGGGGGGGTGGAGTACGGAACCAGAAGACCGTCCTGGGGTGGGGTACATATAGAGACGGAGTGTCAGGAGGGCATTGGTGGTTGGGGGTGGGCGACGTAACAGAGGAACATTGTGGTTGGGGTGGCGGAAGGGCAGAGGACTTTTTTTTAGGTTTGAACATAGCATACGGACAGAGGACATTTGGGGGTGGTTGGGGGTGGGTGGAAACGGAACAGAGGACATTTTAAGGGTGGGGTTGTTGACGACAGAAGACGTTCCTGGGTTGGGGTATATAGACGGACAGAGGACATTGTGGTTGGGGTGGTGGAAACGGACAGAGGACATTAGAGTGGGGTTGTTGACGGAACAAAGGACGTTTGGGGTGGTGGTATATAGACGGACAGGGTACATTGTGTTGGGAGTGGCGGACGGACAAGGACACTGTGGTTGGGGGTGCGGAACGGACAGAGGACATTAGGAGGTGGGGGTTTGTTGAACGGACAGAGGACTCTGGGGTGGGGCGTATAGAGACGGAACAGGAGGACTTTGTGGTTGGGGGTGGTGGAAATTGGAGATAGGACATTGTGGTTGGGGGTGGCGGACGGGCAGAGGAACTTTTTTATGTGGGAACATAGATCACGGGACAGAGGACCCTGTGGTTGGAGGTGGTGGAATGGACCAGGACATTGTGGTTTTGGTGGGGGTTGTAAACGGAACAGGAGACATCCAGAGGGTGGGGGGTGGCGGGCGGACAAAGGACTCTGGGGTTTGTGATGGAATAGACGGACGGAGGACATTGTGGGTTGGGGGTTGTGGACGGGCAAGGAACATCAGAGGTGGGGGTTGTTGAAGGACACGAGGACTTTCTTTTCTGCGGTGGGGTATAGATAACGGACAGAGTACATTTTGGGTGGGCCATAAGATTATGGAAGACGGTCATTTGTGTCTTTGGGGTTTTGTTTGACAGGATAGAGGACATCAAAGGTGGGACATCTGGACGGGAGGGGACATCAAGGGTGGGAATGGGGACGGGAGAGGATTTTATGATGCGTTTAGATAGGATAGGGGACACGAACGGGAGCATCAATGTTTGGGGGACCTGGGGGGAGGAGTTGGAACATCAGTGGCTTTGCCGGGAGGGTAGAGAGCACATGTAAGGCGAGGGACAGAGGAAAGGTCGAGATATGATTGTCCGGAGGAGATTGCTGAAGGCTTTAGTGGAGGGAGATATTGGGCCTGAAGCTTTTGTGTTGGCCGAGATTGTGAAAAGCTTTAAATGGCGTTAGAGAATTGGCTGAAAGCTTTAAATGTGGCGTAGAGATTGGCTGAAAGATTAGGTGGAGTAGAGAATTGCCCTGAAGCTTTTAATGGTGAGAGATTGCTGAATCTTTAATGGTAGGGGAAGATTGCCTAAGCTTTAATGGATGAAATCTTGCCTGAATCTTTAATGGTAGGAGAGATAATAACCCTGAAGCTTTAATTGGAGGAGAGATTGCTTGAAGGCTTTAATGGAGGAGAATTGCCTGAAGCTTTTAATGGAGGACCGATGTGCCCTGAAGCCTTAATGAAGTGAGAGATTGCCTGAAGCTTTAATGGAGGAGAAGATTGCCTGTAAGCTTTATGAAGGAGAGATTTGCCTGAAAGCTTTAAATGAAGGGAGATTGCCTGGAAGCTTATAAATGAGAAGAGATTGCCTGCAGCTTTTAAATGGAGGAGGAGATTGCTGAAGGTTTAATTGAGAAATATTTGCCTGAAGCTTTTAATGGAGGAATATTTGCCTGACTTTTTAATGGCGGAGAGATTGGTTGAAGCTTTAATGGCGTAGATATTGCCTGAAAATCTTAGTGGCGTAGAGATTAGCTGAAGTCTTATTGGTGGAGAGATGTTGAAGCTTTAATAATGGCATAGAGATTGCTTTGAGTCCTTAGTGGGCGTAGAGGATTTGGTTGAAGTCTAGTGAAGTAGAGATTTGGTTGACCTCTACTTATATGGCCTAGAGATTGGTTGAAGTCCCTAGTGTCGTAGGAGATTGTTGAAGTCTTTAGTGGCGTAGGAGATTGGTTGAAGTCTTATGTGGCTTAGAGATTGGTTGAAATCTTAGTGGCGTATAGAGCATTGGTTTGAAATCTTAGTGGCGTAAGGAGATTGGTTGAAGTCTTAGTGGCGTGTAGAGATTGGTTGAAGTCCTTAGTGGCGAGAGATTGGTTTGAAGTCTTAGTGGCGTAGAGATTGGTGAAGGCTTGGTCCGGGGCTGTGAAGTGCATTAGTTTGTTGAGTGGAGCGACATCACACAATGGGAGGAGTGGAAAGCTGGTCCTGGGGGCCTGGCGGTCGCGGGACTGATGCCGGCTGATAAGTGATGTTTTGAAAGCTGAGGAAGAATCTTTTCGGAATTGACATCAGGGGCATAGGTTTGAAACTCTGGGGAGGTCAGAGCCATTTGAATGATATCATTTATTGAACGACTTTTCGCTGGGACGCGTAGCCCTCGGCACAACAGGCAGGGCAAAGGATTTTGACCGCGGTTGATTTACCGTTTTTCTTAACTCAGAAAAAAAAAACGAAGCGAGCGACGAAGGGCCTCGGCCTGGGCCCATCGAGTGGAAAAAGGAATCGCGGCCGGTTCACGTATTTTCAGGAGTGATCTGAGGTTCCATCATCAACCAGCAAGCTCGAGCGGGAACCATACTCCCTGTTGTGTCCTGTAGTGAACGTAGCGGCACAAAACACGGACCAATCTTTTCGCTCCCCTGCACAGGGGCGACGGCGGCTGCCACTCATAGACAATACTAAACTTTGAACCCACAAAGGCGAAAAAGAGCCAATAAAACCGCCCAGGGGGCCACAGGCAGTGTGGCTATAGGGCCACCAGTAGTCCTCGGTGATTTTTCACCAGGTGCTCTTCGAGGCACGCAACGTGTCTCTTGGCCTGGCGTGCCGTGAGGAAAACGATCCCACCGACGGGCACGAAGCTCCACCAGCCACTGCTCCGGGGCCCCGGGGCAGGAGACGTACAAGTTCTGCACTTGGGAGTCTTGAAGGGCCCCAGCCATCCCAAGGCCTGCCCCTGCTGCTCACTCCCACTGCCGGAGGCCCCGAAGCCTCCGCCCGTCGGGAGCGTGCAGTCCAGGCTGGCGTGTAGGGATAATCCACGCCATCAACGGTCACGAAGTTCGCCATTATAATATACATTTCTCGGCTGTGAAACAAGAATGTTCCAGTCGTGGAGACATGGTAATTCTCTTTCGTACCTCCACCCAGGATCTGAAAAACACGGGGGTCTTCATATTACGGATGATTGGTCCTTGGAAACTTTTTCTTGTTGCGGTGGAGGCTTTCCCCTCATGAGTGAGCTAGAGTTAAGGACGGGAACGTAAGGCGCGTTTTTACAAGCCTTGTGTTCCTAAGTAACGCCTTTATTCGACATTTGAATTTCAATGTGAGAAGAAAAGAAGTCCAAGATGAGGGGAGCAAACCTGGTTCCAAGATGATTGAGCTGCTGGTTAGAGGATCCACCTTCTGCCTCACTATACTCTTGTGATGTACATACTTATGATAATTCAGTTACTATTGTGTGTTGCGCCGCCGCGTGTGTCAAGTTCAATTCAAGTTCAATATTTTATTTTTTTTTTGCCAGTAAATAATTAAATTTACATAAGGAAACTACAACAATAATGGCATTTACTTAAGAATGGAACGGTCCCCTCCCGAGCAAAGCTCCTGGGCAGAAACAAAATAAACGTATATAAGAGAATGCCTAGGCATAGGCAACGTGGGACGGACAATCATGGACTAGTATACACAAACAAACACGTATACGGCCCAAACGAACACACCACGCATGTACTGCACGCACACACGCACACACACCGACAACACACACACATTAACACAAACGACAAATCATACAAAAACCATCGTACAAACCATCATACAATATTCACTTACATACATTCATACATTTAGGGAATGCAATAACACCTTGTACCTACTACACATATGCACACACCACAACACATACACAGCACAAAACACCCCTGCATAACAACACTTCCAATTCGTACATCATAACTGACTTTTTATATAGGATTTGAAGTGTATACAAAATATTTTTTCTGGAAGTTTTCTTCCTAAATATGGAGAGTGTACTATTGTTAAGAAAGAGATTTTATATTTTGTTGGTTAAATGAGTTCCATAACTGTGGGCCGGAGTACATGATGCTGTGGCCTGTAACAGAGTTGTGCGGTATTGGTGGACTCTCATGTCTATAACCGGTGCCTTCTTGTTGCATAAGAGTTTTTTCCCTACCAAATTTGAATATTAGGTTTAACTTGAATGAAGTTATATTTCTAGAAATTACATAATAGCCAAAAAATAGTTATGTATATTAAAATCAAGATTTTTAAATAAATTTATGTGGGTTTGAATATATAAGGGACTTACCAGAGTCGAATTTTATATCCATGAAAATATACATCTAAGTTTATTTATTTTGTCGCTAACTGATAATTTAATTGATGTATACCGAAGGCCCAAGTACCACCCAGACAGAAACACAATACATGAGAATTAGGGTAACATAAAGGTTAGTAATGGTAATCATAAAGCTTCTTTAGTAAGCTTGGTGACGAATCCTGTACAACACGACTCCCACATAATTTTTTGATATACTTAGGTATACGGCATTAATGTGGTGACCCCGTTTTTAAATGCTCGTCCAATATAAAGACCTACAAACTTTGTAATGCTGACTCGTTGAATTAGTTGAATCTTTTTAGTGTTATTGGATCATATTATATTTGAAAGAACGAGTTTGAAAAAAAATAGTAACCTGGTTTTTAGTCACATTTTTATTAAGTTAATTTGAATTTTGCCCTTTATATTTCCTTGGAATTTACCAATGTAGTTCTGTATTTCAGGTTAGTGTGTAAGGACTTATAGTTATTACTGATAAACAATATATTGTGTGTCGTCTGCATATATGACAAATTCAAGTTTTTTTGCTTGCATTTGTGGCATAATCGGTTATAATATATATTATGAAAAGAAATGGGGCCTAGTATTGATCTTGTGGCACTTCCCTAATTGCTGAGGTGTTTTTAATGTGAATAGGTTGAGTTACAATATAGCAGACGGTGATCTACTGCTTTAAAGTAGCTAACTGAACAATTTGTAGTGGCCAAAGCCCGGACACCAATATTTTCCTTTTTCTAGTTTTTTTAAGTGGTATAGCCGGGAATCTAGTGTATCAAATGCCTTTGAGAGATCTAGAAATACTCCTGCAAATATATAAACTTCCCTCCTGTCTAATATTTGTAATATATTGCTAAAACAAACTGTAACTTCTGCAGATTCTGTTGAAGAGCGGATTTCCTACAAAAACCATGTTGACTGGTGCTTAAGAGCATTGTTTAGTTTTCCAGGAAATTTGCAGAGTCTGTTGAGATTGACCTTTGATTAATTTTATACTAAAAGTAAAAGCTGGTAAAACTGATATAGTGCGTAATTAGGAGATCACATTTTAAAAACACCCCGGATTTTAGACGTGGAAGTTACTTTGGCTTTTTTTTTAGCTTATCTTGAAATATTCTCAAAAGGAAGGAGTCGGAATGAACCAGATTTATGAATATGTGCTAAGGGGATGGCTAATATATGTGGCTGTAAGGTTTTTAATTTTACCTTGTACTAATATCAGTGATAACCGGGGTCATTGGGCTTTAGAGCTTTGAGATCAGGTTTCTATTTCTTCACGGTTACTGGGGACAAATATAGTGAATAATCAGGTGAATTTGCTTAAATTAACTGGTTACGAGCGCTATCGTTGTTATGCGCGGAATATTAAGCAACATAATAAGAAATGTCATTTACATGTGTTCAGTAACGTTTATGTCTGGCAAGGTGGCTCTAATCTCTTATGGTTTCCTTTGTTTTTTCTAGAAACGATCGCGCCCAGTATGGAATGAATGACCTCCATCTCCAATGAGATTTCGCATCCCCCCTTGTACATTTCATGGTCTTTGATAGTATGGTTATTTTTAGCAGATCTTAAGGTTGATGTTAATCTATTTCTATAATAAATGCATTAATGTTCACTTGTAGTTTAATGGCCCCATTTCTTGCTAGTCTTCTAGTCAGTTTTTTTCTTCAATGCTGTTTTTTTAATTATGGGTTTAGTACGGACTTTAATAACATATTTTTTGTTACTTCACGGCACGCGCCAGACCTTCTTTTATTGGGAAAGTGCGTTTGAAATGATGAATTAAAAAGATATATCATAAAACTGTATTATAGGCATCATTTGGGACATTGTGATTGCATAACAGTGGACCAATTGAATTTTTGAAATTTCTTTCATTAAAATAATTCAAGTGCTCTATTAGGAATAACTTTCTCTGACTGTAAACTGGAGTATCTCTCCTTTTTTTTTTTCTTCTTTCAATGTAAACTGTGAAACTATGGGAAAATGGTTCCCATATATGTCAGTGCGTATTATGTAGCTACAAGTGAACGACTCTACTTTGGCATGTCCCATATATGTCAATTAGTGTGCAGTTGTGTCATGATTCTAGTAGGGCCTGGTAGTTGTAGGAAAGAGAGAAAATGAGTACATTTACGTTAATAAATTCAAAACGTTTGCGTTATCATTATGCTTTAGCAAAATCCTATGGTTCCCAGTCAACCCAACAATTGTGTACACTAATAATTTTTTGCTATAATACTTTGAGAGAAATGTCTGTCAATTTAAATTAGGAAATTATCTATATTGCCACTGGGAGGTCTGTTATATTACAACCAAAGAAAAGCAATTTTAACCAGCCCGCAAACAACACATTCACAAACAAACACATTCTATAAAGATGTCAGAGGAAACATATGTCATTTACGATAGAGGAGGCAGTAGGTTACTAACTGACGTAGACAAGCAACACCACCAACCGATGTCTGTTTTTTCTTCCTGCATTTGGTGAACAATGTTGTAGCCTTGGAGCTGGTACAAACCTGCTTGCAGGTTCCGCGTCGAGTTATTGTCTAAAAAGCCACGGCACGGTTCAAACTTTCGGAAGGCATTTGATAGAATGGAATCCTCAACAGGGACATTGTAAATTCGTTTTGGAATGCTCCTGATATTTCATCGAAAACAGCGTAAGAGGAGGTATGCATCCACAATCGATAATGAGCTTTGAACCCCCTTTTGAACCCTAAATGAATTCTTGACCCTCGTGTGGTCGGTCTGTGTGCCCCTTGTTCTCATGCGCCGTCCTCCTGTGGGGAGGTGGCCGCCCTGCAGGTGGCTGCCACCGCCAACATCCTGTCCGCTTCCATTGCAGACAGTGCTTGAAGGCTGTCCCTATCCTGCATTGGCCTGCAAACACTTCCTCCCCAGAGGCTGAATAAAGGACTGCCTGTGTATTCCCTTGTGTGGTCTTCATACCCTGAAACTCCTTTGGAACGTCTTTCCTGATCCGTGTTTGTAATGTGAATAGGTGGAGTTACAATATACAGACGGTGATCTACTGCTTAAGTAGCCTACTGGAACAATTGTAGTGGCAAGCCCGGAACACCAAATATTTTCTGTAGTTTTTTAAGTAGTATAAACCGTGGATCTAGTGTATCCAATGGCTTTGAGAGATCTTATAATACTCCTGCAACATATAACTTTTCTGTCTAGATTATTGTATATATTGCTAACAAACTGTAACTGCGATTCTGTTGAGCGATTTCTGTCTACTACGAAAACCATGTTGACTGCTGCTTGAAAGAGATTGTTATTGTTCCCAGGAATTGCAGAGTCCTGTTGGAGATTGACCTTTGATATGTTTACTAAAAGCTGTAAAAACTGATATAGGGGGGCGGTATTTAGAGAGATCCACTTTTACAACCCGGATTTGATGACGTTGGAGTTACTTTGGGGCTTTTTTTTTAGCTTATCTGGAAATATTCCTGCATCGTTCGGAATGACAGATTTATGATAGTGCTAAGGGGATGGCTATAATATGTTGGCTGTATGTTTTATGTTTACCCTTTGTACTAATATCAATGATAACCGGGGGCATTGGGCGTTAGAGCTTTGAGATAATGTCTTATTTCTTCACGAGTTACTGGTGATAAATATAGTGAATAATCCAGGGGAATTGTTGCGTAAATACTGGTTATGAGCGCTATCGTTGTATGGAATATTAGCAACAATATTAAGAAATGGTCCATTACATGTGTCCATAACGTTATCGTCCTGCAGGTGGCTCTAATTTATGGTTTCCGTTGTTTTTTTCCTAGACATCGGCCCCAAGTCGGGAATGAATGGACCTCCAATCTCCAATGATATTTTCCGGCATCCCCTTGGTCTAGACATTTCAATTGGTCTTGATAGTAATTTATTTTTAGCAGATCTTAAGGTTGATGTTTAATCTATTTTCTATAAAAATGCTGATAAATGTTTCCTTGTAGGTTTAATGGCCTTGTTTCTTTTGCTAGTCTGTCCCCCTAGTCAGTTTTTTTCCTCTTTCAACTGTTTTTTAATGATGGGTTAGTACGGACTTTAATACCTATTTTTTTTGTTTACTTAACTAACGCACTCTCTTTTAATTGGAAATGCTTTTTTGAAATGATGAATTAAAGATATCATAAAATTATTATGGGGCAAATCCTTTTTGACATTGTGATTGCATAAACATGTAACCAATTAATTTTTTTGTGAAAAATTTCTTCATAAAAATAATTCAAGTGCTCTATTGTTTATACTTCTCTGACTGTAAACTGTAGTATTCTCACTTTTGTTCTTCTTTCAATGTAAAAACTGTGAAACTATGGGAAAAATGGTCAGTAATATGTCCAGTGCGTATATGTAGCTACCAAAGTGACCGACATCTACTTTGGGAATGTCCATATAGGGTCAATTAGTGTGGCAGTTTGTGTCAGTTGATTCTAGTAGGCCGGGGTAGTTGTAGGAAAAGAGAGTAAAATGAGTACAATTAGTTAAGAAATTTCAAAAAACGTTTGCGTTATCATTAATGCTTTAGCAAATCTATTGTTCCAGTCCACCCCAAAAAATTTGTACTAACTAATATTTTTTTGCTATAATAACATTTGAGTGAATGTCTGTTTAATTTAAATGGAAATTTATCTATATTTGCCACCTGGAGGTCCTGTATATACATTTTACAAACCAAGAAAAGCAATTTAAATTAACCCCCCGCAACAAACACATTCAAACACAAACACATTCTATAAAAGATTTTCAGAGAAACATATGTCCCATTTAAGATTTGAGGAGCGATAGTTACTACTTGACGTAGACCAGCAACACCACCACCATGTCTGTTTCCTGCAATTTGGTGGAACATGTTGTAAGCGCTTGGAGCTGGTACACTGATTGCAAGGGTCCGCCGTCGCGTATTGTCTCACAAAGCCAGCACGTCAAACTTCGGAAAGGCATTTTGATAGAATGGAATCCTCAACACATTGTACATTCGGTTTGGAATTGATGCTCGACTGATATTCATAAGAAAACAGCGTAAGAGAGTATGCATCACTCGATAATGAGCTTGAACCCTTTTGAAACCCTAAATAATTCTATTGACCCTCGTGTGTCGGTCTATGTCCTTGTTCTCGCTCTGCCGTCCCTCCTGGTTGGGAGGGCCGCCCTGCAGGTGCTTGGCTCACCGCCAAACGACATGTCCGCTTACCATTGCGAACAGTGCCCTGTGAAGGCCTGTCCCTATCCTGCATTGGCCTGCCAACCTTCCTCCCCCAGAGGCTGAATAAGAGGACTGCTGTGTATTTCCCTGGGTGGTCTTCCCATGACCCTGTAACTCCGTTGGAACTCCTTTACTGAGGGTGTTTTGTAATGTGAATAGGTGGGTTTACAATATACAGAACGGTGATCTACTGCTTTAAGAGTAGCTGAACTGAACAATTGGTAGTTGCAAAAGCCCGGACAACCATATTTTTCTAGTTTTTTAAGTGTAATACCGTGATCTAAGTGTATCAAATGCCTTTTGAGAAGATCTATAAATACTCCCTGCAACATATAACTTCTTCCTGTCTAAGATATTTGGTATATATTGCTAACAAAACTGTAACTTGCAATGCTGTTTTTGAGCGATTTCTACGAAAAACCATGTTGACTGGTGCTTAGAGATTGTTATTTTCCAGGCAATTGGTGCAGAGTATCTGTTGGAGATTTGACCTTTGGTTTAATTTTACAAAAAGGCGGGTTTAAAACGATATAGGGGGGTAATTAGAGAGATCACTTTTACACCCGGGATTTGGGGACGGGGAGTTATTTTGGCTTTTTTAGCTTATCGGGAAAAATATTCCTCGTCGGGGGGGGACAGTTTTAGATTGTGCAAAGGGGGGATGGTTTAAAATGGGGCTGTTTTGTTTTATTCCCTTTGTACAATAAATGAAAACCGGGGCTTTGGGCTTTAGAGTTTTTGAATAATGTTCTTTTTTTCCCCACAAAGTTACGGGTTTGAAAATAAGGAATAATTCGGGTTTAAATTGCTTTAAATACTGGTTATGAGCGCTACGTTGTTATGCGGAAATTACCCAACATATAAAAAGGGCCCTTTAAATGTGTCGGGAAACGTTACCCCCCGGGGCAAGGTGGCTTTTTAATCTTAGGGTTCCTTTTTTTTTTTCTAGACGTCCCCAAAATTTATGGAAGAAGGACCCCCAAAATCCAATGAGTTTCGCATCCCCGGTTTACATTTCAATTGGTTTTGATTTTTTTAATTTTTTTTTAAAGCAGTTTAAGGTTGATGTTAATCTTTTTCTAAAATGGGGATAAGTTCCCTTGTAGGTTAAGGCCCTTTTCCCTTTGCTAGTTTTTCTAGTCAGTTTTTTTTTTCCCAATTTGCGTTTTTTAATGAGGGGTTATGTAGGGGACTTAATACTATTTTTTTTTACTACGCACCTTTTTTTTGGGGAAAAAGGTTTTTGAAATGAAAATTTAAAGATATCAAAAAAACCTTATATAGGCATCTTTTGGACATTGTGATTCCCATAACGGGGGGCCCAAATTTAATTTTTGGAAATTTCTTCATAAAATAATTAAAAGGGGCTCTAAAAGAAATTTACTTCTTGACTGTAAACAAAGGGATTCTCATTTTTTTTTTTCCTTTGAAAAACTGTAAAAAACTAGGGGAAAAAAGGTCAGATAGGTCAGTACGTTTTAGGTGCTAAAAAGTGAACGACTCTATTTGGGATGTCCTATATGGTCAATTAGTGTGGCAGTTTTTGGTCAGTGTTCTAGTGGGCCCGGTATTGTAGGAAAGAGAGAAAATGAGTACATTAAGTTAAAAAATTCAAAAACGTTTGCTTTATCTTTATGCTTTAGAAAATTATTTTCCAGCACCCAAAAATTGTACACTGTAATTTTTTGCTATTAAAAATTTGAGAGAATGTCGGGTAATTTAAAAAGGAAATTACTATATTCCCAACTGGGAGGCTGTATATAAAACCAAAGAAAAGCAATTTACCCGCAACAAAAAACATTCAACAAAAAAACACATTCAAAAAAAGATTCAGAAAAAACCTATGTCTTTTAAAGATTAGGAGGGGATAGTTACTACTGAGGTAGAGAGCAACACCACCACCAGTCTGTTTTGCTTTTGGTGAAAATGTTGTACCCTTTGGAGCTGGTACACTGCTGCAAGGTCCGCTTTCGAGTATTGTCTAAAACAAACCCAAGAAAGTCAAATTCGGAAAGGCTTTTGATAAAAGGGAATCCTCAAAACTTTGTAAAATTCTTGGAATGCTCCTGTATTCATAGAAAACAGGGTAAGAGAGTAGCATAAACTCGATAATGAGCTTAAAACCCTTTGAACCCAAAAATGAATTTTTGACCCTCGTGTGTCGGGCTGTGTGCCTTGTTCCTCGCGTCCTCCGGTGGGTGAGGGCCCCCCTGCAGTTTGTGGCCACCGCCAACCCCCTGTCCGTTCCCAATTGCAAAAAAATTTGCCTTTGAAGGCCTGTCCCGTCCTGAAGTCCCCTTTAAAAAACCTTCCTCCCCCGAGGCTGAAGAAAGGACGATTGGTTTTTTTCCCTTGTGGGGGTCTTCAGCCCCCGGAGCCCGGCGCTAAGGGTCATATCCGGGGTTTAAGAGGGAAAGTCCGCCACCCCAAGCAGCTCACCCTGAGGGGGGTTTTGCCCCTGTCCTCCCCCCCAAAGGGGGCCCGGCCCCAAAAGATTTAAAGGGCATACGGGTGGGTGCCCCAAGGGGTTTACAGTTTTTCCCCCCCGGGGGGAAACCGGCGGCCATTTTTTAGTGGGGTTTGAAAGTTAAAAAAACCGACGTTTTCCCACTTTAAAGATTTTATAGGATACTATAAAAAGATGGGAAGTATAGATTTTATACAAATAGGCCCCCGTGTGAAAATGTGTAGTGTTTTTTTGTTTAATTAGCGGGCCCCCGCGTAAAGGCCTTTTCGGTGTGTCACGTCACTCACCTTAATTAAGGGAAAGGGAATAAAAATAGAGTTTACTTTGATCATGATGCAAAGGGGAAATTTGCAAAATTCAATGAGCTTTGAAAGTCTGAATTTTTCTTTTATTAGAAGAAAAAAAACTACAGCGGGGCCATGATCCCCCCGCTGGGGAAAGGGAAAAAAAAAATTTAATAAGAGGGGAGAGAGGGGAGGGGAGGGGAAAAGAGGAGAGAGAGAGAGAAAAGGAAGAGTGGGGAGAGAGGAGAGAGAGGGGGAGAGAGAGAGGGGGAAAGAGAGGGGGGGAAGAGAGGGGGAGAGAGAGAGCAAAGAGGAAAAGGGGAGAGAAGAGAGAGAGAAAAAAAAAAATAAGGGGGTTTTACAAAATGAGAAAATTTGGGATGGAAACAAAAAAGAAAAAAAAATCAGGGAATGTTTTTCAAAAACCCGAATGAAAACATGAGTTCACTGATAAAAAATATTTAAAAATTTGTACAATAAAAACAACTCAAATTGTTTGCCGGGTTTAAAGAAAAAAAATATACGCCCAAGGGTAAAAGACATAAAAACCCACGGTTTTCAGCCCCAGTGGTTTTTTAAAAACCGCCGGAAAAGGTTGGGACTTATGAAAGAATAAATAGGGCGACATTTTTTTGATTGAAGAAAAATTTGGAAAAAAAAACCCACTATGAATACCATACACAATACACTTTATACATATAAAATATTTTTCTTTTTATTTAAATGTCCCAACCCCTTTTCCCCAATCCCCACTATCTTCTTTATAGGGACTGGAAACCCAAGGGGGCTTTTTTTCTTTTTTTTTTTTTTCCCCCTAAGCCCCTTTGAGAAGTAAAAAAAAAAGTTATTTTCAGTCAGTTTTAGGAGGCGTGGAGGAAAATTTTTTTCTTTTAAATTTCTTTTATATTTTAAGGGAATGTATGTTCCTTATGCAAGAGGGTATGTATGTATGTATGTATGGGTTTCGCGGGGGTTTTCCGCACCATCCCTTCGGGGGCAACAAAATCCCCAGCCCTCGCTGGGAAGGGTAAAGGGAAAGGCGTTTTCACCCGCCTCCGCGCCCCCAGTCCCGCACCCGGGGGCCTCCTGGGGGAAAAACAGCGTGGGGGGCGTCCCCGGCTCCCTCCCTGCCTTTTTGGTGTTTGTTTTTCAAAAGGATACTTTGAGTCGGGAATTTTGTTGCCCCGCTTCTTTTTTTTAAAAACTAAATAATGTGGGAGCATAAAAAAAAGAACCCGAGAGATTCAAAATTTTAGAGTAGAGAAAGCGAGTTAAATTTATAGAAAAAAAAAATAAAAGAAATATAATAAAATTTAAAATATACGAGAATTAGAATTTAAAATTTTAAATATAGAGAGAAATATAAAAGATTTTTTTTTTTATCACATTTGAAAAAAAAACAGCTGACTAAATCCCCACTCCATCACGCCCGTTAACATGACGTTTAAACTCTTTTTGGGGGCCCCGTGTTATTGCATTATGTATTCCAATAATTATATAAAATCTAACAAATTTAAAAGGTTTGAAACCGATAAAGTTAAATTTGGCGTTTCCACCGCATGTTTTTTTACTGACAAAGGGAAAAAAATTTGCTGTGTGTCAAGGTGTTTGGGGTGTTTTCCTCTGCTCCCCCTGCTTCATTTTCGTCCTTACTTTAAATCTCGTTTTCCCTGTTCATGAACCCCTTCGTGCATGGGGGGCATCTTACGGCAGTCATTCCCCCCTTTTGGTTCTGGGCCTGTTTTAAAAAACCCCCAAAAGCCTTCACCTCACCACGTGTCGTTTTTTTACAAACTTCACATGTAGTCAGCGTTTTTTTTTTTTGTTTTTTTTTCGTCTCTTTTTTTTACCTTAAATCAAAATCAAAAGAAGTCCCCGGGAAGGGGTCTATCCCCCCTTTTTGGGCAGACGGGGGAGGCCCAAAGGGGGTTTTTAAATTCCCTTTAGGGGGGAGGGGGTTTTGCGGGCCCCTTTAAACCCCCCAAGTGCTTGATGGGGAGCTCGGGGGTTTTTGTTTGGGCCACAAAGTTGGGGCTGGGGGTCATGGTGGGGGGGGGAAAATGAAAAAAGTGTGGGGGGGGGGGAAAATTCGAGGGTTCCCAAACCCGGGAAAGGGGGGTTTGGGCCCCGAAACGGGAGGAACTTTTGGAGTGGAGGTGTGGAGGGGAAAGGGACGTCAGAGGTGGGGGTTTTTGACGGACAGAAGACTCGGGGGGGGGGTTATAGACGGACAGGGGGGACTTTGTGGTTGGGGGGGTGGACGGACAAAAGGGCATTAGAGGGGGGGGGTTTTTGGACGGACAGGGGAAAGTCTGGGGTGGGGAAATAGAGAGGACAAGGGACACTGTGGTGGGGGTGGGTGGAGGGGAAGAGGACATTGGGGTTTGGGGGGAGGTGGCGGACGGACAGAGGAAATCGGAGGGGCCCTTTATAGGGGCCCGGGACAGAAAAAATTTGGGTGGTTGGGGGGGGAGGACGGACAGAAGAGGGCGGGGGTTGGGAAAATAGACGGACAGAGGGGAATTGGGGTTTGGGGGGGGGGGAACGGACAGGAGGACTTTGTGGGGGGGGGTGGCGGACGGGCAGGGGGACTTTTTAATTTTGGAAATTTGGGATACGGACAGAGGACTTTTGGGGTTTTGGGGGGTGGGGGAAAGGGGACAGAGGAAATTAGGGGGTGGGGGTTGTTGACGGACGGGAAGGTTTTTGGGGTGGGGTATAAAAGGGGGGCCAGGGCCATTGTGGTTGGGGGTGGGGGGACGGAAGGGACATTAGAGGGGGGGTTGTTGACGGACAAAAGGGACTTTTGGGGGGTGGGGTAAAAGGACGGACAGGGGACATTGGGTCGGGGGTGGGGGACGGAAGGGGGGAACGGGTGGTTGGGGGTGGCGGAGGGACAGAGGACTTAGAGATGGGGGTTTTTGACGGACAGGGGGACTTTCGGGGGTGGGCTTTATAGAAAACGGACAGAGATTTTGGGGTTTGGGGGGTTGGTGGAGGGAGAGAGGCCCTTTTTGGGGTTTGGGGGTGGGGGACGGGCAGGGGGTTTTTTTTAGGTGGGAATAGATACGGAAGAGGACACTGGGTTGGAGGGGGTTTGAGGGACACAGGACATTTTTGGGTTGGGGGTTGTAAACGGACAGAGGACATCAGAGGGGGGGGGTTGGCGGGGGGACAAAAGGAGTTGGGGGGAAATTAAAGAGGGAAACAGGGGGACATTGGGGTTTGGGGGGTGGGGAGGGGCAGAGGACACCCAGAGGTGGGGGTTTTGTTAAACGGACAGAGGATTTTGGGGGGGGGGGAAAAGATACGGAAAAGGAGGACTTTTTGGGGGGGGTCTAGATAGGGACAGACTTTCTTTGTGTTTGGGGGTTTGTTGAGGGTGGGAGGACAAAAAGGGGGGACTTTATGGACGGGGGGGGTCTTCACGGGGGGGGGATGGGGAGGGGGAGAGGACTTTAGGGCTTTTGGGGAGAGGGACACGAGGGGACAAAAAGGGTTTTGGGAGATGGGGGGAGGAAGTGGAAAATCAGTGGTTTGGCGGGGGTTTTAGAGGCCCACAGGGAAAGGCGAGGGACAGAGGAAAGGTCAGTTTATGAGTGTGGGAAAAGAGATTGCCAAAAGCTTTAGGGGGAAGGAAAATTTGGGGAAAAAACCCTTTTTTTGGTTTTGGCGAGTTTGGGGTTAAAAGCAAAAATGGCTTTAAAAGATTGGCTAAAAGTTTAAAAAGGGCGTAGAGTTTGGGCTAAAGATTTAGTGGGGGAGAGTTTTGCCTGAAGTTTTAAATGGTGGGAGTTTGCCAGAAGCTTTAATGGAGGGGAGTTTCCCTGAATTTTAAATGGGGGAGATTTTCCCTGAAGTTTTAAGGGAGGGGAGAGATACCTAAAGCTTTAAGGGAAAGGAAAGAGATTGCCTGAAGCTTTAATGGGGAGAGTTCCCCCTGAAGCTTTAATGGGGGGAACAGATTGCCTAAAAGCCTTAATAAAGGAGAGTTTTGGCCTGAAGTTAAAGGAGGAGGGGATGCCGGGAAGCTTTAAGAAGGAGAGATTCCCTAAAGCTTTAAGGGGAAGGAGAGTTTGCCTGAACCCTTTAATGGAGGAGAGATTCCCCTTGAAGCTTTAATGGAGGAGAGATCCCCGAAGCTTTAATGGGGAAAATTTGCCTAAGTTTTTAAAGGCGGGAGAAAAATTGGGTTTAAGTTTTAAGGGCCCCTTAGAGTTTCCCTGAAATCTTAGTGGCGTAGAGATTAGCTAAAGTCTTTTTGGTGGGGGAGATTGGTTGAAGTTTTTAAATGGCGTTAGAGTTGGTAAAGGGCTTAGTGGCGTAGAGTTTGGGTTTGGGAAAGCCCTTAGGGGGCCCGTAGAGTTTGGGTTTGGAACTCTTAGTGGGTAGGGGTTTGGGTTGAAGTTTTAGTGTGGAAAGAGAGGGGTAAAAGGGGCTTATTTGGCGTAGAGTTTGGTTTGAAGTCTTGGGGGCCCGTAGAGTTTGGGTTTTGGGAAGTTTTTAGTGGCGTAGAGATTGGTTGAAGCCTTGGGCTAGAGATTGGTTGAAATTTTAGGGGCCCTTTAGAGTTTGGTTGAATCTTAGTGGCGTAGAGATTGGTTGAAGTCTTAGTGATAGAGATTGGTTGAAGTTTTAGTGGCGTAGAGATTGGCTAAAGGGCTTGGCCCGGGGCTTTTTAAAGTCATTAGTTTTTGAGTGGGGACATAAAACAATGGAGGAGTGAAGGCTCCCTTTGGGGGCCCTGGGCGGTGGGGGGACGGGATGCCGGGCCTGACAAGTGAAGTGATGTTTAAAGGAGGAAGAATCTTCTAAATTTGACATCAGGGGCCGAGGTGGAAATGGGGGGGTTCGGGGCCATTTGAATGAATCTTTATTGACGCCCTTTGCGCTGGGACGCTAAGGCCGGGGGGACACGGCAGGGAAAAGGTTTTTTGAGCTTTTGAAAAAACCTTTTAAAACTCAGAAAAAAAAAAGGGGACAAAGGGTTTGGGCCGGGCCCATCGGGGGGAAGGAAATTCGCGCCGGTTTTCACGATTTCGGGAAAGGTAGGTTTTCCATCATCACCAGCAGCCCGAGCGGGGGCCCCATACCCTGTTGGTCCTGTGTGAACTTTGGCGGCCCAAAAACGACAACCCCTGCGCTTGAAACAGGGGGGGACGCCGCCTCAAAAGACAATATAATTTGGCCCAACAAAAGGGGAAAAAAAGAGCCAATACCGCCCAGGAAAAACCGGGGCAGGTGTGGCTTTTGGGCCCCAAAGTAGGCCCGGTGTTTTTTCCCCAAGATTGCTCTTCGGGGGCACGAAAAGTGTCTTTTTTGGCCTGGCGGGCCGGGGGAAAACGATCCCCCCAAACGGGAACGAAGCTCCCCCACCCCCGCTCCGGGGCCGGGCGGGGGTAGTAAAAGTTTTTGCACTTGGGAGGTTGAAGGGCCCCAGCCACCCCAAAACCGCCGTGCCCCACTGCCGGAGGCCCCCCAAAGAAATCCCCCGTCGGGAGGGGCGGGTTTTCCAGGCGGGCGTGGGGATACCCCACGCCAGCACGGCCCCAGGAAGGGGTCGCCATAAAAAAATTTTTTCTCGCTGTGAAACAAAGACCCCTCGTGGAGACTTTGGAAATTTTGCCCCTTTTTTACCCCCAAACCAGGATGCGGGAAAAACACGGAGGGTTTTTAAATATAAGGATGATTGTTTGGGAAAATTTTTTGGGTTGAGGGGAGGCTTTTCGGGGGAGGTGGTTTGGGAGTTAAGGGGACGGGAAAAGGGCGAGTTTTAAAAACGGTTTGGTTCGTAATAACCCCCTTAAGACATAAAAAATTTCAATTGAAAAAAAAAAAAGTCAAGTTTGAGGGAGAAACCCTGGTTCCAAGATGTTTAAAGCTGCGGTTTTTTAGATTCCAACCTCTGCCTAACTACTCTTGTGAATTACATAATATAAAAATCAGTAATATTGTGGGTTTTGCGCGCGTGGTTAAAGTTAAATTTTTAAAAGTTCAATATTTTATTGCCATAAAATTAAAATTTAAAAAAGGGGAAACACAAAAAATTAATGAATTAATTAAAAAATGGCACGGTCTCCCGAGCCAAAGCCCCGGGGGGGACAAAAAATTTAAATTTAAGAGAATGCAAAAGGCATAGGCAACGGGGGAGGGGGAACAATCAGGAATAGTTTTAACAAAAACGTACGCACGAACACACACCATGTACGCACGCACACACGCACCAAAAAAACAAAACAAAACCAATCTTTACAAACACCATCTAAAAAAACACATCATAAAATTTTTCCCATTTAATAAATTCAACATTTAGAATGCAATACCTTTACAAAATACACATATGCACACACCCCCCACACAAATTTAGCTACAAAACACATGCAAAAACAACACTTAAATTTTTTACTCATAGATATTAATAGATTGAAGTGTATACAAAAAATTTCAAAGAAGTTTTTCTTAAATATGGAAAAGGTTTACTATTTTTTAAAAAATATTTTTTATTTTTGTTGGTAATGAGCCCAAAACCCTGGGGGCCGGGATACATGATCTGTCCCTGAAAAAGAGTTGGGGGCCGGTTTTGTGGACATCCCCAGGTTTTAAAAGGGTTTGCCTCTTTGCTTTAAAAGTTTCCTGAAAAAATTGAATATTAGTTACTTGAAGTTGGGAGTTATTTTTCTAAAAATTTAAAATAGAAAAAAATATTTATGTAATAATAAAATTTTTAAAAATTGGTGTTGAATTTTAAAAGCCCTTACAGGGGCGAATTTATCCAGGGAAAAAATTCCCTTTAAAATTGTTTTTTTTGCGTTTAACTGATAATTTATTGAGATACAAAGGGCCCAAAGAAACCCCCCAGAAAAAAAACAAATACATGAGATTAGGGTAAAAAAAAGGTATAGTAGATGGAAAATAATAGCTTCTTTGTAATTTGGTAAACGAATTGTCAACACTCCACATAATTTAGTTTTAAATTTTAGGTATACTCCCAGAAATGTGGGGGACCCCATTTTTAAATGCTGTCAATATAAAGACCTAAAAACTTTGTTGGCTGATCGTTGAATTATTTGATCTTTTTAGTGTTTTTGGAGGCATATTAAAATTTTAAAGAACGTTTTTTGAAAAAAAATTTTAACTGGTTTTTGTTTACATTTATTATAAGTTTTTAATTTTCCCTTTTCCCTTGATTTACCAAATGAGTTCTGTATTCAGGTTAGTGTGTAAGGAATTTTTGTTAAATTTTCTGATAACAAAAATATTGGTGTCGTCTGCATATATGAGAAATTCAAGTTTTTTTCTTGGGAAGTGGCATATCGTTAATTTATATTTTGAAAAGAAGGGGGGGGCCCGTATTTAATCCTTTTGGAAAATCCTTGCTGAGGTGTTTTAATGTGAAAGGGGGAGTTACAAATACAGACGGGGATCTACGCTTAAAATAGCTCTGAACAATGGTTTGTGGCAAACCCCGGACACCAAAAATTTTTTAGTTTTTAAGTAGGAAAAAACCGTGAAACTAGTGTATCAAAAAAGCCTTTGAGAGACCATAAATAAATCCTGCAACATATAACTTCCTGTTAGATATTTGTTTTTATTGCTCCCAAAATGAAAATGCAGATTTTTTTGAGCGATTTTTACGAAAACCATGTTGACTGGTGCCTTAAAGGGGATTTTTAAATTTTTCCCGGAAATTTCAGTCTGTTTGGGGATTAACCTTTGGATAATTTTTCTAAAAGCTTTGGGAATAATGATATAGGGGGGTAATTAAGAGGGTCACTTTTTACCCGGATTTGAGGGCGTGGGGGTTACTATGGCTTTTTTTAGCTTATCTGGGAAAATTCCTCGTTTTGGAATGGACAGATTTTGATATGTGCTAAGGGGATGGTATATATGTGGCTGTATGGTTTTTTTTTACCTTTGTACAATAAACCTGAAAACCGGGGGGGATTGGGCTTTAGAGCTTTTAGATTTAATGTTTTTATTTTTACGAGGTTTCTGGGTTTATAAATATAGGAAATAATCAGGTGAAATTTTCGTTAAAAAAACTGGTTAGAAACCCCTAGTTGTTATTTCGGAATATTTGCAACATATAACGAAAAAGGTCATTAAAAAGTTCAGTAACGTTATCGTCGGGGAAAGGGGGGGGGGGCCTAATCTTAGGGGTTTCCTTTTTTTTTTAGACGATCGCCCCAAATATGGAATTTTAATGACCTCCAATCTCAATTGGGGTTTCGCATCCCTTGGTTAAATTTTAATTTGGGCTTTATAGTAATTTTAAATTTTTTAGAGATCTTTAAAGGTTTTGTTTAACTATTTCATAAAAGCGGTAATGTTCCTGGGAGGTTGGCCCTTTCTTTGCTAGGGGTTTTTTAGTCAGTTTTTTTTTAATGTTTTTTTTTTTTAATGGGGTGTGGTTTGGGACGGCTTAATACATATTTTTGTTACTACGCACCCCCTTTTTTTTGGGGGAAAGTTTGAAATGAGAATTAAAGATATCATAAAATTTTTTTAGGGATCATTTTGGGCATTGGATTGCATAAAAAGGGACCCAATTTAAATTTTTTAAATTTCTTCATAAAATAATTTAAGTGCTTAAAGTAAAACTTTTCTTTACTGTTTTAAAAAAGGAGTATTCTCACTTTTTTTTTTTCAATGAAACTTGAAAAAATGGGAAAATGGGCAGATAAAGTCAGTGGATTATGTGCTACAAAAAGGGAAAGACTCTACTGGGAAAGTCCATATATGGTCAATTAGTGTGGCGGTTTTGTCAGTGATTCTAGTAGGCCTGGGAGTTGGGAGGAAAGAGAGAAAATGAGACCTTAAGTTAATAAATTTAAAAAAAAGTTTTTTCGTTATCATTTTGGGTTTAGCCCAAAAATTTTGGGTTTCCCGTCACCCAAAAAATTGTTTTCACGTAATATTTTTTGCTATATAAAATTTTAGAGAAAAATTTTGTTAATTAAATAGGGAAATTTTCCATAAAATTTCCACGGGAAAGGGCTGTATAAACAAACCCAAAAAAAAGCAAAAATTTAAACCCCCCCCAAAAAAAACCCCTTCAAACACAAACAAAAATTTATAAAAGATTCAAGGAAAAAAATATGTCAAATTTTTATTGAGGGAAGCGATAGTTCCCACGATAGGGAGAGGCAACACCACCCAAATTGTCTTTTTTGCATTTGGGGAAAAATGTTTTAGCCTTTGGGGCTGGGGGACACGCCCGCAAGGTCCGCGTTTTGGGGTAATTTTCGCAAACAAAAAACCCAAACACGTAAACTTCGGGAAAAGGGAATTTTATAGAATGGAAAACCTCAACAAAAATTGGGAAATTCGTTGGAATGCTCTTGTATTATAAAAACAGCGAAGAGAGTATTTCTTTACTCGATAAATGAGCTTTAACCCTTTTAAACCCCAAATGAATTCTTGACCCTCGTTTGTCGGGCTGTGTCCTTTTTCTCGCCGGGCCTCCTGGGGGGAGGGCGCCCTGCAGGTGCGGCCCCCGCCAACACCTGCCCCCTTTCCATTTCAGAAAAGGCCGTGAAAAAGGGGCCCGTCCCTGTCCCGCAGTGGCCCCAACCCCTTCCCCCCCCGAGGCTGAAGAAGCGGGGCGCTGTGTATTCCCCTTTTGGGGGTCCTTTTAGACCCCCCGGGGGACCCGGGGCCGGGGTCATACCTGGTTTAAGACGGAGTCCCGCCAGCCCAAACAGCCACCCTTACGGGGGGTCCCCGTCCCTTCCCCCAAAGGGGGGGGCCACAAAAGTTAAAGGCAACAGTGGGGGGCCAGGGTTTCCCCGGTTTTTTCCCCCGGAGGTGACCCGGGGGCCATCTTAGTGGGGTGAAAGTTAAAAACCCACGATTTTACATTAAGATGTTTTTAGGAATACTATAGAAGAAGAAGATATAGATCTTATCGATAAGTCCCCGTGTGAAAATATATGGGTTGGTTTTATTAGCAGCCCCCGGCCAAAGAGGCGCTGTCAGGTGGCACTGTCAAATCACCAATTTAAAGGGGAAGGGATTTGAAAAGAGTTCCCAAATTTTTATTTTATGATGTCCCCAAAAAAAAAAAGGGGACATTCAAGAGCGTTTTCAGTCTGAATACATTTTTTAGAAGAAAAAAAAATACAGCAGCCAGGGGATGGGACCGGGTGTGGGAAAGGAAAAAAAAAAAAATATAAGAGAGAGAGAAGGGGAGAGGAAAGAGAGAAGGGGAGAAGAGGGGGAGGAGAAGAGAGGAGAGAGGAGGGGAAGGGAGAGGGGAAGAAAAAGGAGGAAGAGAGAGGGGGAGAGAGAGAGGGGGAGAGAGAGAGAAACAAAAAAAAAGGGGATTACGAAAAGAGATAAAAGGATGGGAAAAAAAAAAAGAAGAGGGTCACGAAAGTATTTGCATAACGAATGAAAAAATGAGTTCACTGATGAAAAAATTTTCATACATTTTTACCCAAAATTTTTTAAAACCCCAAATTGTTGTGCCAGGGTTAGAAAAAAAATATAGGGCCCAAGGGAAAAAATAAATTTCAAACACACTTTTTTTTCAATCCCAGGGGGTGTTTAACGCCCGGAAAAAGGTTTAGACCATGAATAGAACAGCCCCCCCCCCAAAGCCCCCCCTCCGGGCGGGACCTTTTTTGGGGGAGTCCTGCGGAGGGCATTTGGGGGGGCCTTTTTGGCCCACCAACCCGTGTTTGGTGGGCCTTCCCGGGCCAAAACCCCAAACCCGGACCTCCAGATAGCCCCCTTTTAAAATTTCCCGAAATCATTTGGGTTTAGAAATTTTGTTCCCCCCACCCCTTCACTCACCCCTTAACCCCTCACCCCCCACCCATTCACTTTACCCATTTCCCATCACCCCCCACCCATCCCCTCAACCCCTTACCCTCACCCCCCACCCATTTTACTTTTACCCATTTCCCCCCCCCCCCCCCAACCCTTTTCCCCCCCCCCATTTCCCCCTCACCACACACCCATTCCCCAAACCCTTACCCATCACCCCCACCCATTTACTCCCATTAACCCCTTTACCCCCCCCCCCATTCATCATCCATTTCCCCCGCACCACACCCATTCACTCAAACCCCTTTCCCATAACCCCCCAACCCATTCACTTCCCCCCATCACCCATTTACCCCCAACCTATCACCCCCCACCCATTCACTCACCCATCACCCCCCAAAACCCCCACCTATCACCCCACCCATTCACCCCACCCAACCCATCACCCTACGTCCCAAAGGTTCCTCAATTCTCGAACCACTTTTGTTTTCACAATTTCCGAATAGGTGCTAACAAAAAAAAAAAAAAAAAGTATCGGATTTAAATTTCATAAGTGGGTATACCTTCCCCCTGGTCAACCTGATTCCAAAAATGTGCCATATGAGGGGTTTTCGCCCCCGGGGGGTGGAACTATACCCACACAACCAAAAAAGACAAAACAGGGCAAACAGACAGACAGACACACCCTTTGTTATTTTTACTAGCCCCAAAACCGCCCTCCGGGCGGACTTTTTGGCAGCTCCCGCGGAGGGCTATTTGGGGGGCCCTTTGGCCCACCAAAAAAAAGACTCGCCAGAAGGGCCCCTTTAGCTTTCCTGAAATCATGAAACCCATTCCAAATCACCCAAATTTCCCCCTCAAACCCCCCCCCCATTTCACTACCCATTACCCATCCCCTCCCATCTATTCCCCCACCCACATCCATCACCCCCACCCATTCACCCCACCCATTTCCCACACCCACCCATTTTCCCCAACCCCTTACCCATCACCACACACCCATTTACCACCCATTACCCAAACATCCCCATTATTCCCCCAACCCCTCACCCCCCACCTTTAAATCACCCCTTTCCCATCCCCCCCACCCATTCCCACCAATTTCCCCTCCCCCACACCCCATTTAATCAACCCCTTACCTATCCCTCCCCCTCATTCCCCCACCCCTCACCCCCTTACCCCCACCCCTTTTACTCACCCCTCCCCCACACCCCTTACCCATCACCCCACCCCTTCACTCACCCATTACCCATCACCCTACATCAAGGTTTCCTCAATTCTCGCAACCACTTTTTTTCACAATTCTCGCTAATAGGCTGCTAAAAAAAAAGAAAAAAAAAAGTGATCGGATCATATCATAAGTGGGCTTAAAACTTCCCTTGGTCGAGCTGGTTCCAAAACTGTGACATATGATGGGATTGCACCACGGGGGCGGAACCTATACCACACACACACACACACACACACACACAACACACACACACACACACACACCACACACACACACACACACACACACACACACCACACACCACACACACACACACACAGACAGACAGACACACTTTCGCTTTTATTAATATAGAAGAAGATAGATAAATAGGGCGACATTTTGATTGAAGTAAATTGAAATACAACACTATGAATAACATACACAATACACATTTATACATATATACTATATTTCAGTACTAAATTGTCCCACCCCCTTTTCTGCAATCTCTTACTATCTTCTTTATAGGAACTGGCAACAAGCGGGCTTTCTGTTCCTGGTTTTTTTTGCCCTAAGCCCCTTTGAGAAGTAAACAAAAAAGTTATATTCCAGTCAGTTTTAGGAGGCGTGGAGGACATTTTTTCTGTTAATTTCTTGTATATTTTAAGTGGAATGTATGTTCCCTTATGCAAGTATGTATGTATGTATGTATGTATTAGGTTCGCGGAGGTGTTCCGCACCATGCCTCGGGGGCAACACCATGCCAGTCCTCGCTGGGGAGGGTGAAGGAGGCGATCACCCGCCTCCTGCGCCCCCAGCTCCCGCACCCGCGCCTCCTGTAGGACAGCGTGAGGGCGTCCTCGGCTCCGCTGCTGCCGTGCTTCGTGATGCTCGAGGATACTTTGAGTCTGGAAGTTTGTTGTCCCGTTTCTGTTTTTTGAACCTAAATAATGTGGAGAGCATGAAAAAACCCCGAGAGATTCAGAAATTAGAGTAGAGAAAGACGAGTTAAAGTATAGAACAAAAAATAAAAGAAATATAATATAATAAATATATATCGAGTATTAGAATATTAGAATATTATATAGAGAGAAATATAAAAGATTTTTTTTTTTATCAGATTTGTACTTAAACAGCTGACTGAATGCCCACTCCAGTCACGACGTTAACATGACGCTTAACTCTTTCTTGAGGCACCATGTTATTGCATTTATGTATTCCAATATTATATATATATCTATCAAATATAAGGCGCATCGATGAAGTTAAACTAGGCGTCTCCTACCGCATGTTTATTACTTGACAACGACACAATCTGCTGTGTATCAAGGTGCTAGTGTCTCCCTCTGCTGCCCCTGCTTCACTTTCGTATCTATCGTTATCTCGCTTCCCTGTTCAGTGAAGCCCTTCGTGCATGGTGGCATCTTACGGCAGTCCTTCCCTCGTTGTGTCTCGCCTGCATATAATACTACCCATAAGGCCTTCACCTCACCACGTGTCGCTTTTTTACAAATTTATATGTATCGCGAGTTTTTTTTAGTATATTTCCTTTT
>JACEEZ010000540.1:52332-54832 GCA_016584305.1 Chionoecetes opilio
TTAGTGGCTTAGAGATTGGTTGAAGTCTTAGTGGCTTAGAGATTGGTTGAAGTCTTAGTGGCGTAGAGATTGGTTGAAGTCTTAGTGGCTTAGAGATTGGTTGAAGTCTTAGTGGCGTAGAGATTGGTTGAAGTCTTAGTGGCTTAGAGATTGGTTGAAGTCTTAGTGGCTTAGAGATTGGTTGAAGTCTTAGTGGCGTAGAGATTGGTTGAAGTCTTAGTGGCTTAGAGATTGGTTGAAGTCTTAGTGGCGTAGAGATTGGTTGAAGTCTTAGTGGGGTAGAGATTGGCTGAAGGCTTGGTGGCGTAGAGATTGGCTGAAGGCTTGGGCGGGGCTGATAAGTCATTAGTTGTTGAGTGGAGCGACATAACACAATGGAGGAGTGAAGGCTGCCTTGGGGCCTGGGCGGTATGGGACTGATGCCAGGCCTGACAAGTGATGTTTGAAGCTGAGGAAGAATCTCCTGAATTGACATCAGGGGCAGAGGTTGAAGCTGGGGAGGTTCAGGACATTTGAATGATATCATTATTGACGACTTTGCGCTGGGACGCGTAAGGCCCTCGGGACACGGCAGGGCAAGGATTTTAACACGTTGATTAACCGTTCTAAACTCAGAAAAAACGAAAGCGACGAAGGGCTCGGCCTGGCCCATCGAGGGGAAGAAATCGCGCCGGTTCACGTATTTCAGGAAGGTCTGAGGTTCCATCATCAGCAGCAGCTCGAGCTGGGATCCATACTGATGATACTCCTGTTGGTCCTGTAGTGAACGTGGCGGCACAAACACGACAATCTGTCGCTCTGCACAGGAGCGACGCTGCCTCAGAGACAATACTAACTTGACCACAAAAGCGAAAAGAGCCAATACCACCCAGGCCAACAGGCAGGTGTGACTATAGGCCCAGTAGGCCTCGGTGATTTTCACCAGGTGCTCTTCGAGGCACGCAACGTGTCTCTTGGTCAAGAGACACGTTGTCTTTTTTTTTCATCTTCTTTTTTTCTACTTCTCTTGTATCTTTTTTACTTATACTTCTTTTACTCTTTTACTTTCTTTTTTTTTTACTCCTTTTACTCTTTTTACTCCTTTTTTTTTTTTTTTTTTTTTTTTTTTTTACTCTTTTTAAAAAAAAAAAAAACTTTTTTTACTATTTTTTTTTTTTTACTCTTTACTTTTACTTTTTACTTTATTTACTTCTTGTACTTTTTTTTACTTTTTTTTACTTCTACTTCTCTTTAACCTTTTTTTCCTACTTTTCTTTTACTTCTCTTCTACTTTCCTACTTTTTTCCTCCTTCTCTCCTCTTGCATCTCATCAAACTAATTACTGAGGTGTGGAATGTATTTAATTAATGAGGGTTATTGAGGTGATGTTGCGGCGCTATTCCTGTCAGGTGTTGCAAGACTACCACTTCACTGATTGCGCACCTGTATCCTCAAAGACCCGGTGAGGTGTGTGTGTGTGTGGGTGTGTGTGGGTGTGTGTGGGTGGGTGTGTGTGTGTGTGTGTGGGTGGGTGGGTGGGTGTGGGGGGCCTACTCTCTCCTCTCTCTCTCTCTCTATCGCTCTCTCTCTATCTCTCTTTCTTTCTCTCTCTCTCTATCTATCTCGCTCTATCTTTTTACACCCGATTTTCTTTGTTTCTTCTTTCCCCTTCTTCATTCATCTTTCTTTTCACACATTCTTTCATTCCTTCTTTCTCTCTCACTTAACCCTAATCTGCCATTTAGCATTTTCTCATTATTTTTATCCATCCTCATTTCACATTTAATTTCATCTTTCCTTATTTTTATAGTATTTTTTCCCTCTTTCTTTTTGTTCTTGACAGATGATAGAATGACAAGGATAGCAAGAAGAGAGAGAGAGAGAGAGAGAGAGAGAGAGAGAGAGAGAGAGAGAGAGAGAGAGAGAGAGAGAGAGAGAGAGAGAGAGAGAGAGAGAGAGAGAGAGAGAGAGAGAGAGAGAGAGATTTAATGCCAAAAAAAGGGGAAATGTGCCAGACAGAGAGAGAGAGAGAGAGAGAGAGGAGAGAGAGAGAGAGAGAGAGAGAGAGAGAGAGAGAGATCGTGTTTCCCTATTTTTTCGCGTTGACCAACATATTTGTGGCAGCCAATCAGAGAGCCCCGTGCAGGAGCCTGGAGCTGGGTCAGCCAATCAGCGAGCCGCATGTGCCTCGTGTGTGTGCTGTGTGGGGTGTGAGGGAGCCATATCTTCACTACTCTTAGAGGTTGGAGTTGGTTCCAGATTGAAATCCACCAACTCCAAGCTGGTTTTGTGATTTTTTCCGTTTCTGAGGCTTGCATGTTTGGGGGAATCACTGCAAGAGTAACAAAGTCAAGAATGACCCCTGTAAAGCCAGAGAAGGTTGTTATTGAAGATTCTACAATGGAAGTGCAGGACGACGAGCCCGACCAGCAGAAGCCTTGCTGCGGGTGCTCGCACGTCTTCAGGAGGCTGTGGCGCCTCATGGTTAAGAAGAAGAAGAGGAACACACCAACACGGGAAA
>JACEEZ010000540.1:69832-81920 GCA_016584305.1 Chionoecetes opilio
TCACACGCTGCCACTCCGTCCATATCCAAGATCACCACAACACGCAAGTACAAACACGTTCCACGTCTGCCAAAACAATCTACGTTGGTCATTTAGTCTCTCAACACTGCACCCACCTCGTTCTATAAAATTTCAAGGCCAACAAAGAGAGAAAGAAAGAGAGAATCGTAAAAGGCAACATTTAACTTTCACATGCCCACACCATCACAAACATTAGGAAATAACTATACAATCCATATTTCAACCAAACACACTGCAAACCCACGTACACCATCACACACAGCATCATACAACACCAGTGGACATGAACTTACTCCTTCATCACTACTAGAAAAGACAAACAGTGCACTTATACTTCAAGTCCAACACAGTACTTATACCACTATAAAGCAGCACATTCACAGTAACAACCCACAGATAGCACAGCACCACCCCCAACCCCCAAACAACCCCCGCCCGCATCGCACAGCACAGCACAGACAAGCACAGCACCACATCACAACAAAACCCACAGCAAAAATCGTAAGTCACATTATGAAAAACTGCAACACTCTCTCCACTTAACACCATCGTTACTTAGTATAAAATAAACAATTGAGCACCGTCAGCCAGTTAGAAACCCCCACCCCTATGTACTTTATTTAGCACAAACACCACTGTCCTGATAACTGCGTACTGAAAGGTTACAGAATAACTGGCTTGAAAACATTGCAACTATCACTCTTCCATGTGAACTGGGCAGCGCGCGACCAGTGTAAAGGGAGGCGTGGGTGGAAAGTCGTGTGTGTAAGAAAGAAAAAAGGGAAGGCAATTTAGATTAAACACAATACCTAGCATATGGATGGTACAACACACAATGCACATGCACATACACACACACATCTCCACACACAAGCACACACACACATTAACACACGACAATCACACATACACAACATACACACATAGTACACACACACACACACCAACACACACACACACACCACACCCTTGCACAAAGACACACACACCATTACACAACACGACACGAGCACATCCCTGAATTCAAACAATGACTTTGTCCACACTGGTAAAAAGGAAAATATTGTCTTATCTTCGTACGGAGAGAGAGGGGGAGGAATAGTAAAAAGGATATAGGATAAGAAATAAAATGGACAAAGAGGAAATAGGCAAGGATTATGAAAGAAAAGGTAAGTAACAAAAGAACACGTAGCGAGTGTGGGGGGAAGGGAGAGAGAGGGGTAGTTGGAAATGCATAAAAAACAGGAGCGTCCTGAGATAAGCTAAACAAATAAAATTTAATCGCAACTAAAAACACAGAAATAACTTGAAATCAACGACAGAAAAAAATGAAACAGAGCTTCATATATTTTTTTGTATCCATCGTATCGTTAATTTAAATTCACTGTGTCATTATCACCTGAGAAACGTTCTGTGATATGAAACGAAACAGCAGAGGGCAAACGAGTGCCTCGCCTAGGCTAAAAACGCTAACAACACGAGCATGTAAACAAGTGGGGCGTGAAGGTCAAATAAAAAATGAAACACACTAAAAGAGACCCCGAGGAAGGCGAACCCTGTCAGGAGGCGCGCTGGACAAGGCTGGAAGAAGAATCCAGGATAGAAATGTTGGAGGGAATAAGAAATCGAAAGTGAAGAGACAGAATACGTAGCAGAGAGAGAGAGAAAGAGAGAGAGAGTATTTTTAAGTCGTTGTATTTATGTGTATATAGTTATACTATTGTTTACCCTTAAGATAGGTAGCACAAGACAGTGCACCTTTGGGCTTATTGTATTTGTATGTTTAAATAAAAGAAAATAGAGAAAAAAAGATAGATAGATAGAGAAAGAGAGAAAAAAAAGTGATATATATATATATATATATATATATATATATTATATATAGAGAGAGAGAGAGAGAGAGAGAGAGAGAGAGAGAGAGAGAGAGAGAGAGAGAGAGAGAGAGAGAGAGAGAGAGAGAGAGAGAGAGAGAGAGAGAGAGAGAGAGAGAGAGAGAGAGAGAGAGAGAGAGAGAGGATGAGAGAGAGAGACGCGAGAGAGCGAGAGAGAGAGAGAGGAGAGAGAGAGAGAGAGAGAGAGAGAGAGAGAGAGAGAGAGAGAGAGAGAGAGAGAGAGAGAGAGAGAGAGTGGAACAATTCAAACTATGAAATCCACCATAACACTCGCCCCTCCCTCCTCTCCCCTCCGCATACTTCCATCACACTCACCACTCAGAGTATTCTCTTAACTTTCAGACTAGACATCCGACGTGACCTCGTTCATTTTTCTCAACGGACGCTCTGCTTAACATCCTCGTTTACTTCGCCACGCTTTGGTTGGTCCGATATTCCAATTATTACCTTTCAACGAGCCACGATGCAGCCAACAGGAACCAAAGGAGACGAGGGAGAAAAGCAAAGAAGAAAAAATTTACTGAAGTGTAATTTTAACCCAGATAACATGATCCCAAATCGTTAGGGCGAGAAAAATCGTCACGGTAGGTTCCATCAAAGTATTCTGGAAAGGAAAACTCCACGAGGAATGGGAAGGGGAGAGAAGAAAAGATAGGGAAATGAAGAAACTATGTAGTCTATTTTTTTATACGAGGCGAAAATTCAATTCTATCTTAAGGTATCATGCTTAAAATTATGCCTATGTTTACCTGATAATATGGCTAACTATGATAAAATACAGCCGAAATTTAGAAGAACCGTATATAGAGTATGCATACAGAAAGACTGAAGACAGAAGTAAGAAAGTGAGTGGAGAAAAAATTGTAAAAAAAATGTAATGAAATGATTGATAGAAAGAGATGGATTTTTTAAGGAAGGAATAAGAGAATGATCAATGATTTAAACACAATAAATAGCATATGGAGGGTACACACACAGTCACACACACACACACACACACACACACACACACACACACACACACACACACACACACACACACACACACACAAACACTCAAGATTGATGTGATGGAGATTGACGGGTGAGAAAAGAGAAAGATCATCATGAACGAAAAATGTCAATAATATTATCACATAAATACACACAAAAGATAAGACCTAATAAGCAATTTAAGTAGAAAATTCACAGGAAATCGGAATAATGAAAGGTGTGGTTACGAAGAGATAAAAGGAAACGCTTGAGTAGTGAAGAAACGATACTGAAACCATTAAGGAAAAAACATCATAGACGATAAGCGATGAAAAATATAATTAGAATAAGACATCAGAAATAGTACATATTGATACAAGAAAAGAAGGTAGGAAATGTAACAAAACTGGATATAAAGTGAATTTCAGAAGAGAGAGAGAGAGAGAGAGAGAGAGAGAGAGAGAGAGAGAGAGAGAGAGAGAGAGAGAGAGAGAGAGAGAGAGACGTTAAGAGGGGGGAAAGGTAGGGAAATTGTAGAGAAATGGAGAGGGATTGAAGAGAAAGGGAGGGAGGGTGCCGAGAAGGGTGTCAGACAGAGAATAAACAGACTCATTACGACGGAACAGGCCGGAATGATCGCCGTAAATCCAACCCTCACACGACACTAACGAGGCTGCGTCAGTGTCATTTAAGCTCCTCACACCACCACCACTACCACCACCACCACCACCACCACCATCACTACCAACCGCCTCACCATCGCTTCACCATCACTTCACCAGCCTCCTCTTCCACCTCACCACCGCATCACCATCACCTCACCAGCCTCCACTTCCACCACCCTCCAGCCTCTTCCACCAACACCATCTACCACCCCCAGTCCCCCAGTAGTGCTCACAACCACCACACCAACCAGTACAAGACCCCACCATTACTACCACCATTCGCCCCCGATACCACCACCATCCTCTAGCTTCGCTCTTCCCACAGGCTCTTCCTATTGGCCTCACTGCCACGTACAGACAACCACTACCAGATTACCGCACACCCCACTGCTAACATCAACCAATATTACTGCTAACTGCTAACTAACTAACTAACAACTGCTAACAGTACTCATTTCTTTACTCAGCATGACTAAGTACCATTATTCAACAATTCTACCACCACTATCACCACCATTACCACCCCAAATGGCTTCTCCTACAATCTCCTTTCACCACGACGGGTCTTACATCACCCTTACAACCACTTCTACATATTGTATTAATCGCCACTATCACTAATACCATCAAACAGATCCCCCCGTCAAGTCATACGGTCTCACGCCTCAATACAAGCCGCATCAATCGGCTTACACAAACACTGAACGCGACGTGCTCCCCTACAGACGCGGCTTCCTTTCCTCCCTCAGAGCTACGTAAAAGGCGCGGTAAGTAGCTCCGGGTCCCTATAGGTGCATCCACAACAATACTGAAAGCCTCTTATTGTTCACACACACACACAGATAGATAGATAGATAGATAGATAGATAGATAGATAGAGAGAGAGAGAGAGAGAGAGAGAGAGAGAGAGAGAGAGAGAGAGAGAGAGAGAGAGAGAGAGAGAGAGAGAGAGAGAGAGAGAGAGAGAGAGAGAGAGAGAGAGAGAGAGAGAGAGAGAGAGATTACAGTAGATAGATTACAGTAGATAGATAGATAGATAGATAGATAGAATAGATATAGATAGATAGATAAGATAGATAGATAGAGATAGATTTCAGTAGATAGATAGATAGATAGATAGATTACAGTAGATAGATAGATAGATTACAGACACACACACACACACACGTCAACTCCCGTCATCACAAGCTAAGAAACTAAACCGTCAAAGGAATAATGATTACGACTACTTACCATCACCGTCACCGTATAACTACTACCATCATATGAAATCAATTACACTATTCATACAATCATCACTGCCTACATCATCTCCACAAAACACAAAAGAACACTTAGCAAATCAATCAAGAACCAGAAAATTCAGCCATAAACACCACCATAAATTTCAACAAAAACTATTAACTCAAACATACCACACACACATTGTCACACACACAAAAAATTCACAAACTCACGCAAAAAAGACACATACATACAAACAAACAGTGATTATTAGAAAAAAGACTAATTAAACTCCTTTCTCCTCAAGTGTCTCCTCAAGAGCGTCGGTGAAAATATCCCGCTCCTTCCAAGGCACCAGGCGAGAAAACGATCCTTACGTCCCATTGCCGCAGGGGTGAAAATGGGGTTGCCGTTCAAAAGAAAATATAAAAGTTTGTCCTGAGACCCTAAAGATAATAGCACAAGGACTTACGGTGTGGCAGATACAACGCTATTCACTCCTTGGAATGAAACCAATCCTTAAGCGTTATATATATCTCCGCTCTTTTTTCCTTTTTTTGGTATGTGTGTATTGTGGGAGCTTTTATCTTTTTTTTTTTAAGAGGGAGAGAGGGGAGGAGGAGGGAAGATTCAGTATCAGTCCACCGGCAGATCCCTTACCCACGGTTTTCTCATTTGGTTAGGATGAAGATGAGTTTCTTTTCTTTTTTGGGTGCACGAAAAAAAAGGCAGGGCAGTGCAAGGCCGGAGGAGCTTGATGGAGTGTGCACTCTTAGAAAAAAAGGGTAGGAAAAGGGTAGAAAAAGGGTATTTGTAGTGATGAAATACTGCTACCCTTTTTCTACCCTTGCAAATATACCCTTTCGGATCGACGCAAATATACCCTTTTCCAACCCTCTCGTCTAAAAAGGGTAGATAAAGGGTAGATAAAGGGTATAATCGGCAGCATCTACCCTCCAGCCTGGACATAGGGTTTAAAAAGGGTAGTGATGGTGCGATGTAACAATTCTACCCTTAATATACCCCTTATTTCTGAGAGTGTGGGTATTGGCTAATGGCTGCACTTCTTACTATCCTTATCCCTGTGAAATATGCTCTCTCTCTCTCTCTCTCTCTCTCTCTCTCTCTCTCTCTCTCTCTCTCTCTCTCTCTCTCTCTCTCTCTCTCTCTCTCTCTCTCTCTCTCTCTCTCTCTCTCTCTCTCTCTCTCTCTCTCTGTCAAGGATCATTGGCTACAATCACCAACCACACAAGCATAGCAGCATAGTAGAAAAAAAGTAATAGCGAATGAAATACTAAATAATATCACACCCTTTAAAAAGATAAAATATTTCTAAGCTGATTCCAGTAAGTTTCCCGAGCGGTCAAAACACGACAGTCACTCATCAAGGAGGACGCGAGGGTATAATGACAGGAACAGCGTCAGAGTTCGTCATTTGATCCACTTTAAGTTACGCACAAGGTCGATAGAAAACTGGAATGGCTTTGGAATGACCTTGGTTACGCAGTCGTCCTAGCAAGTCTCAATAACTACTGGAAGGTCGCGCCTATAATTTCTTGGTATCACGTTATCGCCCTCCTGATAAGGCCGCGCCAGGACTCGGAACTAATGATATGTATGGTCGTAATGGTGGTCCTCCCGAGCCCTTAGCCAACCCTCGGTGCCATCTGCCTCAGCTGGACTGCGACCACCTGCCTATAACGACCACTGTCCACCTCGCCCCTATACACGCCTCCTCTTCCAAATTTCCTTTCTCCTTTTTCACTACCAGCTCCTCCTCCTCCTCCTCTTCTTTTTTCTCACAGTTCTACTTTTGCTTCTTTTTCTATATCCAACAAACCTTCACCGCACTTTTCCACTTACTCGCCCATCTATAATAATATAAGCGAAAGTGTGTCTGTCTGTCTGTCTGTCTGTCTGTCTGTCTGTCTGTCTGTCTGTCTGTTGTGTGTGTGTGTGTGTGTGTGGTATAGGTTCCACCCCCCGTGGCGCAATCACCTCATATGGCACATTTTTGGAACCGGGTTGACCAGGGGAAGGTCATAAGCCCACTTATGAGATGATTCGATCACCTTTTTTTTTTTTTTTTTTTTTAGCAGCCTATTAGCGATAATTGTGAAAAAAAAGTGGGTTGCGAGAATTGAGGAAACCTTGATGTAGGGTGATGGGTAATGGGTGAGTGAATGGGTGGGGTGATGGGTAATGGGTGTGGGGTGATGGGTGAGTGAATGGGTGGGGGGGTGATGGGTTGGGGTGTGATGGGTGATGGGTGAGGGAAATAGGTGGGGAGTGATGGGTAATGGTAAATATAAGCGAAAGTGTGTCTGTCTGTCTGTCTGTTGTGTGTGTTGTGTCGGTGTTTGTTTGTGGTGTGGTGTCTGGTATAGGTTCCGCCCCCTGTGGCGCAATCACCTATATGAAACATTTTTGGAACCGGGTTGACCAGGGAAGTTTTAAGCCCATTTATGAGATGATCCGATACTTTTTTTTTTTTTTTTTAGCAGCCTATTAGCGATAATTGTGAAAAAAAGTGGGTTGCGAGAATGAGGAAATCTTGATGTAGGGTGATGGGTAATGGGTGAAGTGAATGGGTGGGGTGATGGGTAATGGGTGTGGGGGTGATGGGTGAGTGAATGGGTGGGGGGTGATGGGTTGGGGGTGATGGGTGATGGGTGAGGGAATAGGTGGGGGTGATGGGTAATGGTAAATATAAGCGAAAGTGTGTCTGTCTGCTGTCTGTCTGTGTGTGTGTGTGTGTTGTGTGTGTGTGTGTGTGTGTCTGGTATAGGTTCCGCTCCCCGTGGCGCAATCACCTCATATGAAACATTTCTGGAACCGGGTTGACCAGGGGAAGGTTTTAAGCCAATTATGAGATGATCCGATCACTTTTTTTTTTTTTTTTAGCAGCCTATTAGCGATAATTGTGAAAAAAAAGTGGGTTGCGAGAATTGAGGAAACCTTGATGGGTAATGGGTGGGGTGAATGGGTGGGGTGATGGGTAATGGGTGTGGGGTGATGGGTGAGTGAATGGGTGGGGGGTGATGGGTTGGGGGTGATGGGTGATGGGTGAGGGAATAGGTGGGGGTGATGGGTAATGGGTGAGTGAATGGGTGTGTGGTGATGGTAATGGGTGAGTGAATGGGTGGGGGATGATTGGGTAAAGGTGAGTGAATGGGGGGGGGGTGATGGGTAATGGGTGAGTGAATGGGGGGGGTAATACATACATTTCTACATCCATGATTTCAGGAAAGTTAGAAGGGGCTATCTGGAGAGTCCGTGTTTGGGGGGCCGAAGGCCCACCAAACACAGTGGTGGGCCGAAGGCCCCACCACCAATAGCCCTCCGCAGGAGCTAGCCAAAAAGTCCGCCCGGAGGGCGGCTTTTGCGGCTAGTTCTTCATAAGTAAGCTATCGTGAGACTCTCGATATCCTATAGTCACTATAAAGTGTCGTTATACATCGGCATTCCTCATCTTAATGTTTCGTATATTTCCATACCTCCCCCTCGAAGTGTCCCCTCGATGGCCCTTACACACTGGCCTCCTCCTCACTCTTGCCTGCTGGTCAAGATTATGGCCTCTCAGTGAGCACCAGGGACGCCCGCGCCAGTTTGTCACGGCGGTTCCCTAACCATCAGCACCCCATGACTCTCGACACAGGCCTCCTCCACACACACACACACACACTCACACACTACGGCGTGGTCAAGTGGGTTATAGCGCGTGTCAGGCCATTCCGTTGTCGGGTATCCCTGCTCGCTGCCGGGGATTTTCACTGACAAATGTGGGCGGTGACTGTCCCCCTGAGCTACGGGGATGGTATCCGTGTGGTGTGTGAAGTCCCGGCATAACCCAAAGGTCACTACGAGCTCTAAGCTCTTTCCGGAGGGTAGAACTGGCGATCGCGAGTCTAGCTCGCGTAAGCAAGACCGTGGGTGAATACACACACACATACAATACACTACAAACACATTCTCTCTCTCTCTCTCCTCTCTCTCCTCTTCTCTCTCTCCTCTCTCTTTTCTCCTCTCTCTCTCTTCTTAACCCTTTTCCATCTATAATAATAAGCGAAAGTGTGTCTGTCTGTCTGTCTGTCTGTCTGTCTGTCTGTCTGTCTGTCTGTCTGTGTGTGTGTGTGTGTGTGTGTGTGGTATAGGTTCCACCCCCCGTGGCGCAATCACCTCATATGGCACATTTTTGGAACCGGGTTGACCAGGGGAAGGTCATAAGCCCACTTATGAGATGATTCGATCACTTTTTTTTTTTTTTTTTTTTAGCAGCCTATTAGCGATAATTGTGAAAAAAAAAGTGGGTTGCGAGAATTGAGGAAACCTTGATGTAGGGTGATGGGTAATGGGTGAGTGAATGGGTGGGGTGATGGGTAATGGGTGTGGGGTGATGGGTGAGTGAATGGGTGGGGGGTGATGGGTTGGGGGTGATGGGTGATGGGTGAGGGAATAGGTGGGGAGTGATGGGTAATGGTAAATATAAGCGAAAGTGTGTCTGTCTGTCTGTCTGTCTGTGTGTGTGTGTGTGTGTGTGTGTGTGTGTCTGGTATAGGTTCCGCCCCCTGTGGCGCAATCACCTCATATGAAACATTTTTGGAACCGGGTTGACCAGGGGAAGGTTTTAAGCCCATTTATGAGATGATCCGATCACTTTTTTTTTTTTTTTAGCAGCCTATTAGCGATAATTGTGAAAAAAAAGTGGGTTGCGAGAATTGAGGAAATCTTGATGTAGGGTGATGGGTAATGGGTGAGTGAATGGGTGGGGTGATGGGTAATGGGTGTGGGGTGATGGGTGAGTGAATGGGTGGGGGGTGATGGGTTGGGGGTGATGGGTGATGGGTGAGGGAATAGGTGGGGGGTGATGGGTAATGGTAAATATAAGCGAAAGTGTGTCTGTCTGTCTGTCTGTCTGTGTGTGTGTGTGTGTGTGTGTGTGTGTGTGTGTGTGTCTGGTATAGGTTCCGCTCCCCGTGGCGCAATCACCTCATATGAAACATTTCTGGAACCGGGTTGACCAGGGGAAGGTTTTAAGCCCAATTATGAGATGATCCGATCACTTTTTTTTTTTTTTTTAGCAGCCTATTAGCGATAATTGTGAAAAAAAAGTGGGTTGCGAGAATTGAGGAAACCTTGATGGGTAATGGGTGAGTGAATGGGTGGGGTGATGGGTAATGGGTGTGGGGTGATGGGTGAGTGAATGGGTGGGGGGTGATGGGTTGGGGGTGATGGGTGATGGGTGAGGGAATAGGTGGGGGGTGATGGGTAATGGGTGAGTGAATGGGTGTGTGGTGATGGGTAATGGGTGAGTGAATGGGTGGGGGATGATGGGTAATGGGTGAGTGAATGGGTGGGGGGTGATGGGTAATGGGTGAGTGAATGGGTGGGGGTAATACATACATTTCTACATCCATGATTTCAGGAAAGTTAGAAGGGGCTATCTGGAGAGTCCGTGTTTGGTGGGCCGAAGGCCCACCAAACACAGGTGGTGGGCCGAAGGCCCACCACCAATAGCCCTCCGCAGGAGCTAGCCAAAAAGTCCGCCCGGAGGGCGGCTTTGCGGCTAGTTCTTCATAAGTAAGCTATCGTGAGACTCTCGATATCCTATAGTCACTATAAAGTGTCGTTATACATCGGCATTCCTCATCTTAATGTTTCGTATATTTCCATACCTCCCCCTCGAAGTGTCCCCTCGATGGCCCTTACACACTGGCCTCCTCCTCACTCTTGGCCTGGTGGGTCAAGATTATGGCCTCTCAGCGAGCACCAGGGGACGCCCGCGCCAGTTTGTCACGGCGGTTCCCTAACCATCAGCACCACATGACTCTCGACACAGGCCTCCTCCACACACACACACACACACTCACACACTACGGCGTGGTCAAGTGGGTTATAGCGCGTGTCAGGCCATTCCGTTGTCGGGTATCCCTGCTCGCTCCCGGGGATTTTTCACTGACAAATGTGGGCGGTGACTGTCCCCCCTGAGCTAGGAGATGGTATCCGTGTGGTGTGTGAAGTCCCAGCATAACCCAAAGGTCACTACGAGCTCTAAGCTCTTTCCGGGAGGGTAGAACTGGCGATCGCGAGTCTAGCTCGCGTAAGCAAGACCGTGGGTGAATACACACACACATACAATACACTACAAACACATACTCTCTCTCTCTCTCTCTCTCTCTCTCTCTCTCTCTCTCTCTCTCTCTCTCTCTCTTAACCTTATCCATCTATAATAATATAAGCGAAAGTGTGTCTGTCTGTCTGTCTGTCTGTCTGTCTGTCTGTCTGTCTGTCTGTGTGTGTGTGTGTGTGTGTGT
Source organism: Chionoecetes opilio (assembly GCA_016584305.1). Taxonomy (NCBI): domain Eukaryota; kingdom Metazoa; phylum Arthropoda; class Malacostraca; order Decapoda; family Majidae; genus Chionoecetes; species Chionoecetes opilio. The sequence goes on from JACEEZ010000540.1 coordinate 80,921, forward strand.
GTGTGGTATAGGTTCCGCCCCCCGTGGCGCAATCACCTCATATGGCACATTTTTGGAACCGGGTTGACCAGGGGAAGGTCATAAGCCCACTTATGAGATGATTCGATCACCTTTTTTTTTTTTTTTTTTTTTTAGCAGCCTATTAGCGATAATTGTGAAAAAAAAAGTGGGTTGCGAGAATTGAGGAAACCTTGATGTAGGGTGATGGGTAATGGGTGAGTGAATGGGTGGGGTGATGGGTAATGGGTGTGGGGTGATGGGTGAGTGAATGGGTGGGGGGTGATGGGTTGGGGGTGATGGGTGATGGGTGAGGGAATAGGTGGGGAGTGATGGGTAATGGTAAATATAAGCGAAAGTGTGTCTGTCTGTCTGTCTGTGTGTGTGTGTGTGTGTGTGTGTGTGTGTGTGTGTGTCTGGTATAGGTTCCGCCCCCTGTGGCGCAATCACCTCATATGAAACATTTTTGGAACCGGGTTGACCAGGGGAAGGTTTTAAGCCCATTTATGAGATGATCCGATCACTTTTTTTTTTTTTTTTTAGCAGCCTATTAGCGATAATTGTGAAAAAAAAGTGGGTTGCGAGAATTGAGGAAACCTTGATGTAGGGTGATGGGTAATGGGTGAGTGAATGGGTGGGGTGATGGGTAATGGGTGTGGGGTGGTGATGGGTGAGTGATGGGTGGGGGGTGGTGATGGGTTGGGGGTGAGGGTGATGGGTGAGAATGGTGGGTGATGTAATGGAAATATAAGCGAAAGTGTGTCTGTCTGTCTGTCTGTTGTGTGTGTGTGTGTGTGTGTGTGTGTGTGTGTCTGGTATAGGTTCCGCTCCCCGTGGCGCAATCACCTCATATGAAACATTTCTGGAACCGGGTTGACCAGGGGAAGGTTTTAAGCCCAATTATGAGATGATCCGATCACTTTTTTTTTTTTTTAGCAGCCTATTAGCGATAATTGTGAAAAAAAAAGTGGGTTGCGAGAATTGAGGAAACCTTGATGGGTAA
>JACEEZ010000540.1:88494-110994 GCA_016584305.1 Chionoecetes opilio
TTATATATATATTATATGATCATATATATATATATTATATATATATAATATATATTATATATATATATATACATATATATATATATATATATATATATATATATATATATATATATATATATATATATATATATATATATATATATGGTTGCGTCCTCCGGTACAGCAGTAATGTGCTCGCAAGCTAAGACGGGAAAAAAGAGCATACTACTTTTTCCTTTAAGCCGGGAAATGTAAGCGTCTGGGAAGCCATTCATCATGGAAAATTGTAAAGAATACTGTGGGGAAACACACAAAAGTTTCTGTTTAGTGGAGCAGAACGTATTTTGTTGTAGAGTCCCATTGGTGGTTGTGCGCGGCTGGCGACACGGAAACCAGGGAACGAACGACGGGTTAGGGAAAAAAGTACTATTCCTTATGAGACTCCAGGAGAGGGGGCAGGTCGATGGGAGGGTCATTAGTTACCCCAGCCGGTGAATATCTTGCCGGTGAGTGAATAAGAGAAGGACGTCGCATGTTGGAAGTAACAGACGAGCACACTTTTACCCGGCGGGGCTGTGCTACTTACTCCTAAATGGGCTGTCTCGCTAAACTTTGCGACTTCATACTAGCAATTAGGGTTCATAATGCGGGTGAATTATGCAAAGTACTTTTCGTTTATAAAGACCGCACAATCATGAGAGAAATATCGGTTCTGAGTCTGTAATTCCTGTTCCCTGTTGGACCTGTGCTACCTTTTTTTCGCAACTGTGGGAACCATTAGGGAGGGTGAAGGAGCCCCTGCCAATACCTGCCTTTGTGACAGGTGGTGGTGGTGTGGCTCATGCCAACACCAGGTAAAAGGACGCTAAGTGGGGACTGTGCCAGGTAGCGTTTCCCCCAACATCCTTTACAGTAGCAGAAGTCATTCTTCTTTCTTCTTAAACCCATTGAGACCCAGAACGTAATTTCCATTGTAATTTGGCTACCATTAGACTATTGTTACGTGAATATAAGCAATATTTAATATATATGACCTATTTAGTATCCTTATCGACTAACTAATTTGGTATATTCGGTTACTTTTCCTAATTTTATGGCTAACAACGAACGATTTTTTATGGCAAAGGAAAGATCTGGGCGTGAAGGGGTTAAACAGAAACAGTGTCTTTCAATTTTTTCGTTTTCCCTCTATAGTGAATACATTATTTTAGATTAGTGCAATACAATGATATTTGCACGATGAAATATAATCAGCCATTCTCACAAAGAGGTCGTAGGGAGGGAAATGAGCAATAATGAAAAAAATATTACAAACAGTTTTACTTAAAGAGCAATGTCATTAAATACTTACAAGAATATGAAACAAGGAAAGTGAGAAAGGAGAGGGTCGTGAGGGTTCGTGTCACGGCGGCGGTGACAAATGGAAGCGTGTGTGTGGGACGTGAGAGTCAATGAGTCGTGACGCCTTGAGCACCGCCACGCTGGGGTACTGAGCGCGCCGCGGGACTGAGGGAAAACTGAGATGTGTGTGGCGAGTGTGACATGGGAAAAAAAATTGACGTTTGCGAGAGGACCCATACCTATACTCTGGTTTTATTTTACGAGGCGAAATATCCTGACCCTTTGCTGCTTACTGACTGATATTTGATGCCAGGAGAAGGGAATACTACGCTTCTTCTTAATTTCAGTTGTATTTTATCATAGTTAACCATATTATCAGGTAAATACAGGCATAATTTTAAGTATGAGACCTTAAGATAGTATGGACTTTTCGCCTTGTTAACAAAAACAGACTATAGCTGGCACGCGGACGCCCCTGGTCTGCGAAAGAAAAGCTGCAACACCGGCTGAGTGAGGACGTCCACTTGCCACTCCCCGCCCCTTTAACCTTGAGGAGCCAGCACGGTGAAGGCGACAAACACAGGCAGTCCCTCGGGCACAATATTTCCGTTCCCGAGCAAACCCACGTGCAAGCCAACGCTCCATTAATCTCGGGGTTGCCTCGTGCCGGGACAACCACGATAAGGACCCGGCTTGTTTTCACCCTTCGTATTCCCACTGGACGGGGTCGGCTTATTATAAATTATGATAATTGGATAATTACATAACCAGCCTGGGAAGCGGCTCGCCTCACTGTTGGTCCCTGGCGGGCAATGCAAAGGTTGAGTGTGGTAGAGCGGATTGAGAAATGAGGAGGAAATTGGAGAAGGAGGACGAGGGCGGAGGGGTCTGACGCGACGGGGGAACAAGGTGAAGGAAAAGAAGTCGATAGAAGTGAGGAAAGTAGGGACATTGAAGCACAAGGCAAGAGAACGAGGTAAAAAAAACCCAGGCCAGTATGGTTAGAGGCAGAATAAGTATAAGAATGGTGACGCAGCGTAGGGGATCAGGGCTGGGATGGGGAATGGATTAGAGGTAGGGAGGGATGAGGGGATGGGGATCGGATGGGTCCAGTTGAGACATTACACACATGGCGGCAGGTCGTAAATTCATCCATGTTGGCGCTGCAGCCTCTGACTTGTGTCCTGGGAATGGCAGAAACACGGCTTTATCACCAACATTTTACATCTAAACTTCCTTGTCTTCTCGCCTTGGGAGGATTTGATTACCCCGAGTCGCTGTACTTGCTCCGGTAGCAGCAGATGGTGTCGCGGGATGGTGTCGCCTGATGGTGTCGTAAGGCGTGAGGGTGTTGTGTAGCGTTGTATTAGAGTGAGGAGAATGCGTTGTTGATGGTGCCGGCGCCAACAGACTGTGCTCCATAAGCTAGAAGTTATGATAGTCCCCGCAGTTATGATTTGATCCTATTCGTGGCTAATGTTCTGGTGCCTCGCTGTCTCACCCTCGTCCCTCTATAAGACCTCCGCTTGTCGCCCTTCCTCACGTCACATGAACGTTTCTCTCGTGCCGCCATCCATAAGCCTGTCACCCACTCACATGCCAAGCCACCTCGGCCAACACGAAACACGACCCACACAAAACCACAACCTAAGCCAGCAATGTGACGGCAAACTCACATATTTCGAGAAGATAAAGAAGGGATTTCATAACATCAGTAGTAGTAGTCAACATCATAACAGTAGTAGATGTAGGAGTAGTACAGCAGCAGAGTAGTAGTAGTAGTAGTAGTAGTAGTAGTTAGTAGTAGTAGCATTAGAAATAGTAGTAGAAGTAGTAGTGGTAGTAGTAGTTTAGTAGTAGTAGCAGTAGTAGTAGTAGTAGCGTATACAGCAGCAGCGCGAATAATAAATACCCAAGTGGTAGCACACGTCTGTGGACTATACCCTTGTGGAGTCATTATGAATAAAATAAAGAAAATAAAAGTTGGGTCCTAGAGGGACGAGAGAACAATGGGACAAACTTTTAACCCTACATATACCTGGGCCAACTAATTATTCTCGACTGTACTTTTACTTCTCTTCGCCTAAAGTTTACTCAGTAGCTACTCCTCCTTTCCCTCCTCCCTGATTGTCCTCACTATCCTTTATTTCTATTCTTTTCCCTTTTTTTCATTTTCCTTTGTCTCATTCAGTCAGTAAATCAGACAGTAAATTCAGTCAGTGTGAATGTATTTTCTCTCTTCTCTCTCTCTCTCTCTCTCTCTCTCTCTCTCTCTCTCTCTCTCTCTCTCTCTCTCTCTCTCTCTCTCTCTCTCTCTCTCTCTCTCTCTCTCTCTCTCTCTCTCTCTCTCTCTCTCTCTCTCTCTCTCTGTATGTATGTATATACAGTATATACTAGTTTTTTTTCTTCGAACCACGATTTAATTACAGTTCCTTAATTAATTTTCAGGAAACTTTATTATTCTCTCCTCTTGTACTTCCTTCTTGTCCCTACCTTTTCATCTGTTTCCGCGAAGTCCTCCTCAGCGGCTTTTACCGTAAATCAATCTTGTATCTTTTTTTTCGTACGCCAAAAAATATCCCCCCGAGTATGATATTCTTATCATTATCATGCGTGCTCTTTCACTTAACGCAGCGTCTTCCTGTGAGATAATCCACAAAACAATGCATGTATGAACAAACGTAGAGTAATAAACGAGAATTATGTTGAAATATGTAGAAAAGTAAAAGCGTAACGTTCTGGAAAATATAATTCGCTGTTGTGTGTTTGAAAATGTGTCCCTGATCATAATACACTTTTTGATGTTGCCGACGTGTTATTAGAAGGATAGCAAGAAAAAATTCAGAATATTATGTCAAATATAATTACAACTTTAACTTTAACACCACTCGAGTAACCATTCTTATATGATGTTACCATTGTAATAATATTCAACCGAATAAACGTTAGGTTATTAAGTTGATTAAGGAGAAAGTGCAAAATGAGATACATAGACAAGAATTAACATTACCATTTAGGATACCCAGGCCTGTACATCACCATTATGCTCCTAAGAACGCTATCCTGACATAGAATTATACCTTACAGGAATGATATACATCTCATTAAGTGAAAATAAGACTTATTAAGAAGTAGTAGTAGTAGTAGTAGTAGTAGTAGTAGTCGTAGTGGTGATAGTAGTTATAGTAGTAATAGTACCACTAGGAGAAGTAGTAGTAGTAATAGTAGTACTAGAAGTAGTAGTAGTAATAGTAGTTTAGTAGTAGCAATAATAAAAGTAGTAGTAGTAGAAGTAGTAGTAGTAATAGTAGTAATTTAGTAGTAGCAGTAATAGTATATTAGTAGAAATAGTAGTAGTAGTAGTAGTAGTAGTAGTAGTCGTGGTGATAGTAGTTGTAGTAGTAATAATGAGATACATAGAACCATAAGTGAAGATTAGACATATTACACACAATGAAAAATAAGGTGGGCGTTCACTGTGGCCTAAAAAAGAATGTTCTTCCCAGAGCCATTAAGTGGTACAAAAAGCCTATATTTCCTCACCCCTACCCGAGGCAGCGTCACACCTGGATTATGTACCTTAATGGCCAGCATCACTCAGCACCACGAGAAGCAACTCTCCCAACGGGCCCAGAGGCGAGGGAAATATTCACCTGCTCCCAAATTACCATTCATTTGCACAAATTATCACTAACCACAGATACTCTCACGTTATTAAGCAAGTCCCATGGGTATACCACCACATCTCTCTCTCTCTCTCTCTCTCTCTCTCTCTCTCTCTCTCTCTCTCTCTCTCTCTCTCTCTCTCTCTCTCTCTCTCTCTCTCCTCTCTCTCTTCTCTCTCTCTCTCTTTCTCTCTCTCTCTCCTTCTTCTCTCTCTCTCTTCTCTCTCACTTCTCTCTCTTCCTATACTACTCCTAACCTTCCAACCAACACCTTATGATTGTCTACCTATCTGTCTATTTTTCTGTTTATCTTTCTATCTACTCACTTACTACCATCCCCTCCCACACCCACACCCACACCCACATCCACACCCACCCACCCACACACACACTCACACACACACATTTATATACCTACCCAACACTACTTAATGATCACTAACACTTTTTAAGTCGGTCGTGCTGCTTACATTTAGTTTTCCTTAGGGAGGTAACGGTCCCAAGAATTGTGGTGGTATATATAGCAAGATGGAAGCAGGACACAAACACCATCGTTTTATAGGTACCCTGTCTCCATAACTCTTTAGTGGTTGCTATAGGATGTGTATTATACAGAAGAGAAAGAGACATTAATGAATAAGAGAAACCTGTATCTGTGTAATTGTCTGCTCTTTTGTCTAGCCATTGTCATCACACACACAGACACACACGCTTGCGTGGACAAGACCATGGGTGAATAACACACACACATACACACACACACACATACACTAAGAATGCAAAAAAAAAGTAAATATGGAGACGGGGCCATACGAGTGTAGCTCAGGCCCTGTACAATATAACTAGATGAACAGACACACACACACACAAAAAAAAAATACTGTTTCCACATAGCACAAGGCAAGAGGTGTCATATCCTATCGTACCTTTGCCACCCTACTTCAAAGGCATCTCCCGCAGGTACTCCTAATTAACACATGAAGTTATCATTATCCCGGGCAGGAAGGAAGGAAACTTTGCTCCTCCTTTAAGCTAACGGCACTTTCAATTGGATGGGGCGAAAATAATGAGTTTTTCTAAGTTTGACAAGAAATTGCTCCGGGTATGAATGGAAGTCCGAGTAAGCAGTTTCCCTGTGTGGCTTTGGGTGGCGGTGGTGGTGGTTGTGGCTTTGGGTGGCAGGTGGTGAGTGGTTGTGGCTTTGGGTGGAGGTGGTGGTGGTTGTGGCTTTGGGTGGAGGTGGTGGTGGTTGTGGCTTTGGGTGGAGGTGGTGGTGGTTGTGGCTTTGGGTGGAGGTGGTGGTGGTTGTGGCTTTGGGTGGAGGTGGTGGTGGTGGTAGTGGTGGTGGTTGTGGCTTTGGGTGGAGGTGTGGTGTTGGGGGTTTGGGTGGGTGGTGGTGGTGGTGGTTGTGAGCTTGGGGGGTGGAGGTGGTGGTTGTGGCTTTGGGTGGAGGTGGTGGTACTTGTGGCTTTGGGTGGAGGTGGTGGTGGTTGTGGCTTTGGGTGGAGGTGGTGGTTGTGGTGGTGGTTGTGGCTTTGGGTGGGGGGTGGTGGTTGTGGCTTTGGGTGGAGGTGGTGGTGGTTGTGGCTTTGGGTGGAGGTGGTGGTGGTTGTGGCTTTGGGTGGAGGTGGTGGTGGTTGTGGCTTTGGGTGGAGGTGGTGGTGGTTGTGGCTTTGGGTGGAGGTGGTGGTGGTTGTGGCTTTGGGTTGGGGTAGTGGTGGTTGTGGTTGGGTGAGGTGGTGGTGGTTGTGCTTTGGGTGGCGGGTGTTTGTGGTTTCTTGGTGGAGGTAGTGGTGGTTGTGGCTTTGGGTGGAGGTGGTGGTAGTGGTGGTGGTTGTGGCTTTGGGTGGAGGTGGTGGTAGTGGTGGTGGTTGTATGAGTCTCTTCGCCGGGTTGTCCAGAAAGGTTATGAGGATTTTGCCGTGCGGGGGGGGTCAGAGGTTGTAAATGTATATGTATACTCTGTTGGGCACCTTTCCCGTATTGGAAATTAAATGATTATTGGTGTCTTCTGCTTCTGTCTCTGTCTTCCTCTCTCTCTCTCTCATCTCTTCTCTCTCTTCTCTCTCTTCTCTCTCTCCTCTCTCTCTACCCGTCAGGGTGGCTCGTTGTAGAGCAAACGGGCTCCGTGTAGCGTCCCTGCATTCGGTCAGCGGTTCGGAGCCCCAAGTTCGTCTTAGCGTGGTCCTTTTTTATCATAACCTTGTAGTTTGGTACTTGCAAGTGTCCTTATAGGTTAAAGTATCTTATCTCTCTTTTCTCTCTCTCGCCCTCCCCTCTCTCTCTCTCTCCTCTCCCTCTCTCTCTCTCTTTCTCTCTCTCTCTCTCTCTCTCATCCCCCTCTCTTCTCCTCTCTCTCCTCCCTCCTCTCCCTTCTCTCTCCTCTCTCTCTCTCCCACACACACACACACCTCTGGATATAGATTTATGAGTGTCATTTTATTTGCACACTTCTCCATCCCGTCCTTCCCCTTGCCTGCCCGGAGTGGCCGCGTCAGGGTCTGGACGTCGCCCTGATGCAGCTGCCCTCTGATCACTACACAGGGTGGGACACGGCCGGCGGAAGGAATTTGATTTCTAGGATCCCTTTGTCGAGTGCTGAGTGAGAGAGGCAGCGGTTATCACTTACGAGGGCGCGTCAATGGAAGGGAGCCTCGCGAGATTTGGAGAACAAGCCCTGTTTGAATCTTGAGGGAGCCAGAAGCGCTTCGGTGCAGTAACATGTTCAGGTAACGCAATACTATGGCCTCTCAGCTGGCTATGCATCATACAGCAGCAACCCGTCGGGAAACACCTCGACAAGCTTGGTACTGTGTCCTCTAAATTCTTAATTGAGAGAAGTAAAGGTAGAACATTGATATTTCCTTATCCTGGAGGAGGGATGCGGCTCTTGGGTGCCAATATACATTTCAACTTCAATTTAAAACATTTCATGATATATAGAAATGTGGACCTTGCTCTTTCTTGACTAAAAATGGATTATTGTGGTGTTGATAACCAATATCTTCTTGAATAAATCGTGATTAGCAAGAAGCAATGCTAAAAACTTTGGTAACCGAGCATAAGCGAGGTGTTCCGTTTGCTACGAGAAAGATTATGAAGAATTTTTTTTTTTTTTTTTAACCTTTACATCCCGATACCTGTGTTTGCCATGATAACCTTGAGACCCATCAGAGCATGACTGTTGCCTCATGCCTGGCCTGGGTGGTGGCAGGTGTGATGTGCATGTTCCTGGCAATGTGATGGATGCGCCAGCTGGCTGAAGGTGCTGAGTTCCAACCAGCTTTTGTGAGAATAAATAATTGTCGACATTTTACGAAGTGAACTGAGGATACTAAAGCGGTACTCTTTCTTCTTTTCTCAACAAACACTACTCCGAGCACGGAATTGTTCTCATAATGAAGAGAGGGAAATGTGAACTGTGGGATTCACAATAGTCAAGCTGTGCTGCCCTACGCCCCTCGTCCTCTGTCGTGCACTTTAGGTTTTTTTACCTACTCGCACGGCCCGGGATCTCGGGATTCTGAAATCCCCGGATCCTGAAAAAAAATCCGTAAAAATTACATTAATCCCGGGATTGCTCGATCTGCTTTAAAACTTGATATTTGTAACTCCAATAAATCAAACTTCAATTCCAATTAAGATTTTAAACCCTACTTTTTAATCGTTATTGAAAGCATTGATATGAATACAGCGTACTATACGTGCTCGGTGTCTTTATGCATTTATTTTGTATCTACGAGAGAAAAAGAGAGAGTGAGAGAGAGAGAGAGAGAGGAGAGAGAGTCTGTATGTTATTCATCCATGGTCTTGTCCCACGGCCGAGGCCCTGGCAATTTCGCGGGGCTTGGAGCTCCTTATTCGTATTGGGGTAGTTGTGTGCGTGGGGCGAAGTTAACTTTACACGAAGTGCAGATAGGGGCATCTTATATGGTGCAGCTTAAAATTTTACATTGGGGCTCCTGTTGCAGAGAGCAATACCCAACAGCAGAGGCATTTATGTGTAAGTGTTCGTTGAAGTACATTTATACCCAGCAAATTTATTACAATGGAAGAGAACAGAAATATTAAAGATGCGTCAAAGGCGATATATGTGCATGAAAGGAATTATATGTGCAGCAAATGCGTTAGATGTTTAGCATAAACATTAAATGTACAACAAAGGCTTTAGAAATGTAGTCGAGGATTTTAATTTTTAACACAGGCGTTACAGGTGCATTAAATACGCTATAAGAGCAGTAGATGTAATAGCGGGCATGCTACAGGTAGAGCAGAAGTAATACATGTGCAGAATTGGCGTTTCAGGAGTAGCTAAAACATTAATCGTGCAGCCGAGGTGTTGCAGAGCCACAGCAAAACTCTCGTCAAATTTCGATTGGCCAAAATAAAAGCAAAATCCGGCCGCCCATCTTGTGTTGCGGGAGGCACAAAAGAATCGAGGCTATCGTTAAGATCTTCATTTACACCAGAACCTTCCGGCTTACCTCGTTACCGGCCCACTTGCTGGTGAGAAACAATGCAATGAACATTTTCATTAGGTCCCTTAATGTCCTCACTCCCCTGCCTGTTTACTCTGGGTGTTCGGCCGCTTCGTGCGTGGCCACTCAACTCTACTAGTCTTGCTTTTACTCAATATCTCACTTCCACTTGTATCGGAAACATTTGATAAAAGCAATGGAAACGCTAACGACTTTACCTGTAAACGAGTAAAGGCTTCGTGTTCACCTCTTTTCCGGACTCGTTATTGTTTTTCTAAATATACACTCTTAGAAAAAAAGGGTAGGAAAAGGGTAGAAAAAGGGTATTTGTAGTGATGAAATACTGCTACCCTTTTTCTACCCTTACAAATATACCCTTTCGGATCGACGCAAATATACCCTTTTCCAACCCTCTCGTCTAAAAAGGGTAAATAAAGGGTAGATGAAGGGTATAAATCAGCAGCATCTACCCTCCAGCCTGGACATAGGGTTTAAAAAGGGTAGTGGTGGTGCGATGTAACAATTCTACCCTTAATATACCCCTTATTTCTGAGAGTGTACCACCATGTATCTTATGACAAATGGGACGCTGAACAAAAGAGTAAAGTTGAACTGTTCCGATTCTACATAAAATTATAAGAGTTGGGGAAAAAAAGATGATCATGCAAAATCGTGCTATAACAAGGATAGAAAAATCTAATGATGCCAATGACAAATACGAGTATGAAGCACATTATGAGCAACTTATAAAGGTACTACAGCAAAGCAGCCATAATCAGAAATCATGACTGCCGAATTTCTTATAATGATAGGGAAGTAGTAATAAACACACCATGAACGTAATCAAATAAATGTTCAACAATGGGAAGAAATATAGAAAAAAAGAGGAGGAGGAGGAGGAGAAGGAGTAGTAGGAGGAGGAAAAGCAGAAGTGGAGGAGACATACAAGCCTCTGAGATTGTCGCGGGTGTGTTACAACTTTCCAGGAAGTGGATGACCTCAAGGCCGCCGCCTGGTCCGCCCCAAGAGGCCCTCACACCAGGCTGGGTCATTTGCTGTCAAAGGGGGAACACAGGAAGGTCAAAGGCGGCCCGGAGGCGAGGCAAGGCGAGGCAAGGCGAGGATTTGAGGGTGTAACTACCAGCCTAAACGATGTAGACATAATCCACGAATATATTCTGACTGTTTGAGATGACATATAGGCACTGGGGTAGGTCTCTCTCTCTCTCTCTCTCTCTCTCTCTCTCTCTCTCTCTCTCTCTCTCTCTCTCTCTCTCTCTCTCTCTCTCTCTCTCTCTCTCTCTCTCTCTCTCTCTCTCTCTCTCTCTCTCTCTCTCTCTCTCTCTCTCTGTATATATTATATATATATATATATATATATATATATATATATATATATGTCTGTTTGTCTGTCTGCCTATGTCTAAGTGTAAGCCTTCAATTTGTTATATTCATGGTTTCGTTTGCAGTAAAAATAAATGGGTACTGAAATATATGGCTGCGAGAGAGAGAGAGAGAGAGAGAGAGAGAGAGAGAGAGAGAGAGAGAGAGAGAGAGAGAGAGAGAGAGAGAGAGAGAGAGAGAGAGAGAGAGAGAGAGAGAGAGAGAGAGAGAGAGAGAGAGAGGTCTCTTGTGTGTGTGTGTGTGTGTGTGTGTGTGTGTGTGTGTGTGTGTGATCCTCTAAGGCCGGAGAGTAATGCAGCAGGCACATGACAAGCACACCTGCGTCATGGGATAATTAGCTGGGAGCCTTTACAATGACATTACCTGGGTGGGAGAGCCCCGCAAGACGTCTAATTACAGGCATAAAGCAGGCGCTCAAATTATAATTACGCTTACGATTGCTATTAACTCCTCGCTCGTCCTCCGGCTGCCTCCTGATTCAACGTCTGATCAAGTGCTGATGACTGCCCCTTGTTCCCGTAAAAGATTTATAATATGTACTTCTTAAATGATTCTTGAGCCAAACATGATCTTTTCTTAGTGTTCTTAGTGTTCTTTATTAGTTTATTATGTAGTGTTTAGTATGATATTGGTAAAAATTCTTAACTGTGTAACTAATTCTTAACAGTAAAGTGACTGCGGAGCGACGACCTTTGGATACCAGGTAGTTACAGTACTTGTGTGCAGAGAGGAGTGGTAACTTCGCATGTAAGTTATAATTTTTTTGCCAAATCATGGTGACACTAGTTTACTCACATTGCATGGATTTTGTTATTGTTGTACATATAGTCTCACTACGCAAGAGAAAAAATCAATCACCAAGTATGTGATTCTTAACACTATTTAATCACAGTGCCACATTTTTATTTGTTTAAATGAGATAAAAAATGTAGCTGGGAATGAAACTTTTTTTATAAAATCTTGGTGCAACCTCGAAAAGAAGCATACTAAAAAACGGTCTTTACAATAATCGAACGTAAGGACGATTATATAAACCCAACACACACGGGTGGCGGGCGGGGGAGCACGAGTCCCTGAGGCAAATTGTGTGTGTGCCTCAGTACTTTCCCTCCCGGCCAATGGTAATGCTCTAAAAATGATATATCTGAGAGGGGTGTCAATACCCCTCGAGGGCCTCCTTCCGCTGCAGACTCGTCATACGAAGCCATAGCAGCTTCATGCCTTGCTCCGTCATAACATCTTTATAGTTGGTAGTACAGTACATTCCTCCAAAAGATTATATTGGAGTCTCTCTCTCTCTCTCCCTCTCTCTATATCTAACCTTTTTTTACTCCTTCTCTCTTTCTCTCTTTATCTCTCTCTCCCTCTAATACTCACTAACACACAAAAGCAAACTAAAGACTGTGCTTGCCGCTATGATAAATGCAAATACTCTCTCTCTCTCTCTCTCTCTCTCTCTCTCTCTCTCTCTCTCTCTCTCCTCTCTCTCTCTCTTCTCTCTCTCTCTCTCTCTCTCTCTCTCTCTCTCTCTCTCTCTCTCTCTCTCTCACACACACACACACACACACACACACACACACACACACACACACACACACACACACACACACACACACACACAATATACACTCAAACTAACACAAACACAGTCATCACGATAATAGAAACTCAAAACATCCTGGAACATAAGAAAGACCATAAGAAATACAGGCACGAGAAGCATGAACGATAACTCAGGCAACACAATCACATCTCCTCTCGCACCGAACACGCCTGTAGGAGGGCCAGGCTGTCATCTTCTATAATAATATAAGCGAAAGTGTGTCTGTCTGTCTGTCTGTCTGTCTGTCTGTCTGTCTGTCTGTCTGTCTGTCTGTGTGTGTGTGTGTGTGTGTGTGTGTGTGTGTGTGTGGTATAGGTTCCGCCCCCCGTGGCGCAATCACCTCATATGGCACATTTTTGGAACCGGGTTGACCAGGGGAAGGTCATAAGCCCACTTATGAGATGATTCGATCACTTTTTTCTTTTTTTTCTTTTTAGCAGCCTATTAGCGATAATTGTGGGAAAAAAAGTGGGTTGCGAGAATTGAGGAAACCTTGATGTAGGGTGATGGGTAATGGGTGAGTGAATGGGTGGGGTGATGGGTAATGGGTGTGGGGTGATGGGTGAGTGAATGGGTGGGGGGTGATGGGTTGGGGGTGATGGGTGATGGGTGAGGGAATAGGTGGGGAGTGATGGGTAATGGTAAATATAAGCGAAAGTGTGTCTGTCTGTCTGTCTGTCTGTCTGTGTGTGTGTGTGTGTGTCTGGTATAGGTTCCGCCCCCTGTGGCGCAATCACCTCATATGAAACATTTTTGGAACCGGGTTGACCAGGGGAAGGTTTTAAGCCCTTTTATGAGATGATCCGATCACTTCTTTTTTTTTTTTTTAGCAGCCTATTAGCGATAATTGTGAAAAAAAAGTGGGTTGCGAGAATTGAGGAAACCTTGATGTAGGGTGATGGGTAATGGGTGAGTGAATGGGTGGGGTGATGGGTAATGGGTGTGGGGTGATGGGTGAGTGAATGGGTGGGGGGTGATGGGTTGGGGGTGATGGGTGATGGGTGAGGGAATAGGTGGGGGGTGATGGGTATGGTAAATAAAAGCGAAAGTGTGTCTGTCTGTCTGTCTGTCTGTGTGTGTGTGTGTGTGTGTGTGTTGTGTGTGTGTGTCTGGTATAGGTTCCGCCCCCGTGCGCAATCACCTCGTATGAAACATTTTTGGAACCGGTTGACGGGAAGGTTTTAAGCCCAATTATGAGATGATCCGATCACTTTTTTTTTTTTAGCAGCCTATTAGCGATAATTGTGAAAAAAAGTGGGTTGCGAGAATTGAGGAAACCTTGATGTAGGTGATGGTAATGGGTGAGTGAATGGGTGGGGTGTGGGTAATGGGTATGGGGTGATGGGTGAGTGAATGGGTGGGGGTGATGGTTGGGGGTGATTGATGGTGAGGAATAGGTGGGGGGTGAGGTAATGGGTGAGTGAATGGTGTGTGGTGATGGTAATGGGTTGAGTGAATGGGTGGGGGGTGATGGGTACTGGGTGAGTGAATGGTGTGGGGTGATGGTAATGGTGAGTGAAAGGTGGGGTAATACATACATTTCTACATCCATGATTCAGGAAAGTTAGAAGGGGCTATCTGGAGAGTCCGTGTTGTGGGCGAAGCCCACAAACACAGGTGGTGGGCCGAAGGCCCACCACCAATAGCACTCCGCAGGAGCTAGCCAAAAAGTCCGCCCGGAGGGCGGCTTTGCGGCTAGTGCCTCAATAAGAAGAGGGTGTGAAGTCCAGCCATAGGGGGAACAATGCAATAAGTCGAGAGTAATAACAGACTGAGGGACGGACGAAGGGGAAAAACACGGCACGTCTGACCCGCCTGCTTGGTATTCCCTGGCTGACCTTCTATAATAATATAAGCGAAAGTGTGTCTGTCAGTCTGTCTGTCTGTCTGTCTGTCTGTCTGTCTGTCTGTCTGTCTGTGTGTGTGTGTGGTATAGGTTCCGCCCCCTGTGGCGCAAACACCTCATATGGCACATTTTTGGAATCAGGTTGACCAGGGGAAGGTCATAAGCCCACTTATGAGATGATCCGATCACTTCTTTTTTTTTTTTTTTTTTTAGCAGCCTATTAGCGAGAATTGTGAAAACAAAAGTGGGTTGCGAGAATTGAGGAAGCCTTGATGTAGGGTGATGGGTAATGGGTGAGTGAATGGGTGGGGTGATGGTAATGGGTGTGGGTGATGTGTAGTGAATGGTGGGGGGGTGTGGGTTGGGGTGATGGGTGATGGGTGAGGGAATAGGTGGGGGGTGATGGGTAATGGGTGAGTGAATGGTTGTTGTGGTGATGGTAATGGGTGAGTGAATGGGGGGGGGTGATGGGTAATGGGTGAGTGAATGGGTGTGTGGTGATGGGTATGGGTGAGTGAATGGGTGGGGGGTGATGGGTAATGGGTGAGTGAATGGGTGTGTGGTGATGGGTAATGGGTGAGTGAATGGGTGGGGGGTGAGTGAATGGGTGTGTGGTGATGGGTAATGGGTGAGTGAATGGGTGGGGGTGATGGGTAATGGGTGAGTGAATGGGTGTGTGGCGATGGTTAATGG
This sequence comes from Chionoecetes opilio, assembly GCA_016584305.1. Classification (NCBI taxonomy): domain Eukaryota; kingdom Metazoa; phylum Arthropoda; class Malacostraca; order Decapoda; family Majidae; genus Chionoecetes; species Chionoecetes opilio. The sequence goes on from JACEEZ010000540.1 coordinate 103,507, forward strand.
GTGAGTGAATGGGTGGGGGGTGATGGGTATGGGTGAGTGAATGGGTGGGGGGTGATGGGTAATGGGTGAGTGAATGGGTGTGTGGTGATGGGTAATGGGTGAGTGAATGGTGTGTGGTGATGGGTAATGGGTGAGTGAATGGGTGGGGGTGATGGTAATGGGTGATGTGAATGGGTGGGGGGTGATGGGTAATGGGCGAGTGAATGGTGGGGGTGATGGTAATGGGTGAGTGAATGGGTGTGTGGTGATGGGTAATGGGTGAGTGAATGGGTGGGGTGTGATGGGTAATGGGTGGTGAATGGGTGGGGGGTGATGGTAATGGGTGAGTGATGGGTGTGTGGTGATGGTAATGGTGAGTGGTGATGGGTAATGGGTGAGTGATGGGTGGGGGGTGATGGGTAATGGGTTGAGTGAATGGTGAGGGTGATGGGTATGGGTGAGTGAATGGATGGGGGGTGATGGGTAATGGGTGAGTGAATGGGTGGGGGAATACATACATTTCTACATCCATGATTTCAGGAAAGTTAGAAGGGGCTATCTGGAGAGTCCATGTTTGGTGGGCCGAAGGCCCACCAATAGCCCTCCGCAGGAGCTAGCCAAAAAGTCCGCCCGGAGGGCGGCTTTGCGGCTAGTCATCCATATAAGTCAACTAACTGGTCCTTCGCCCTCTTGAATTGTGTGCTTCGTTGCTGCTCCTTTAGTGACGGAAACTTTGGTTGGTATATAGTAGTAATAGTGGTGACAGTAGTATAGTAGTGATAGTTATAGTGCATGGTGATGGTATAGTGGAAGCACCGGTAGCAACAACACCAACAGTAGTAGCAATAGTAGTGATGTGAATAGTAGAGGCAATAGTAAATGTAGTAGTAGTAGCGGTATTTGTAAAGGTCGTAACAGTAGTAATTCTCGCGTCAATAAACATAAGAGATTCAACGTATACTGTGGTACAAAGAACACATGCGAGAAAATGAAGAACATACAAACCGATGGGCACACACACACACACACACACACACACACACACACACACACACACACACACACACACACACACACACACAGACACACACACACACACATATCTCCACGGGCGTCAACCAATGTTTTCGAAGCAATAAAACAAAAATCTGAAGCCATTAAACACGAGAGAGCCTTCCAGAGGCAATAAAGACTTTCAACTTTCCTTAAAACGTTGGTTATTGCGACGGATTAAGTCAGTGGGAGTTTGAAAGAATTTTTTTACCCCCAGACGGTCGCTTAGGTCGCTTAGGAAGGCGGGACCGCGGGTTTTACAAAATATAATCACTCACCAACATTGTATTCGGTGTACTTGTATGTCTCGCATCCCCTGCCTCGGTACGTGGTGGTTTTTACTTCTTCTATACTTAAATACAGCATGCAAGATTGATCTGCTGTTTCATGCAAGATTGACCTGCAAGTATACGATTGATCTGGTGTTTCTTGGTACAAACCAAAATTAAGAAGACGTAGTGAAAGAAGGAGTGGATAATAGAGAATAATATAGTAATAATGATAATAGTGACAATAGTCACTACAATGATATTGATGTTGATTATGATAATAATGATACTAATAATAATAACAATAAATATAATATGATTAATAATAATATAAATCGTAATAATATTAATAACACTATAACAATAACAGCAAGGATGTCACTCAGTGTGAGCCGCGCCGCAGTGATAAGAAGGAGGCGTCGCTATGTATCCTCGGTCCTATTGTGTGACGCCTTCCGGCCAGTCCCGAGGCAAGAACCTTCCTCACTCCTCGCTGGAGAGGAGACAGGAGACAGGAGGAGGAGGAGGAGGAGGAGGAGGATGGAGTGAAAAAACTGCCTATAATATCCAGTGTAGTGGATGCTTCATAGTGTGATGAGATCATCTAATTCATATCGATTGATTGTGTTGTCCGTATATGAAATGATACTCGTCTATATATACACATGTCCTAAGGCGAAGAGAGTTGTTATACCTGCAAAAAGAACACAGCGGACGCGATTTTCTCCTCCCTTTAACCCTACATACCAAAAAAATGGAACAAGACAAATCTAGCTTAGGGGAATCTTGGCAGCTTTCGTACTTCAGGTGATTTAAACAATTGTTGTCATTTTTCATCATTAACACAAAAGGTAAGTGAAGGTTTTCTTATCACACGAGACATGATGGCTTCTCCTTTACCCCTGACGAACAGAACAAGCAGAGGATCCCTTTTCCCTAACTACCTGTCCTTATCAGCCTTATCATCCCCATCTTCCTTCTTTATCCCTTCCTCCACATTCTTCCCTCCTCCCCTACGCATAGCCTTCGTATAGTCATCACAGCGACACGGTCACTATCCAACTGCCAGAAGACATCAAGAACCTTTTTTTTTATTCTAGGATTCTTACGTTCACGCGAGAACAAAAAGCCAGGAAATAATACGAACTAATGGCTCTCCTTCCGACTCAATCTGGCTACGACATGTGCCACGCTGCGATTCTGTCGGTATTTCAGAGTAATTCAAAAGAGTTAGGAAAGAGAAAAAAGTGTAGAGATGGCTAGAAACCTCGGAGTGAGACAAGGGAAGGGAGGAGTGTGGAGAAAGTTACCGCGCTATATTTCTGTATAATAGAGGGAAGAGAAACCAATAGAAAATGTAAGGTGACACCGAATAGAGGACAGAGGACTGAAATGTTCGGGAAGTTGAATGGCGATGGCCTCTTAAATACAACAGATACGACGCCGTGCCAGAATGTGGGAGCTAAAAGGAGCTGTGTGTATGCGGAAGCTATATAATATTCGGCTTTATTCTGTTTTTTGCAGCTTGTTACGATTTGGGACTTCTTTATTAGTGGATTTCCGAGAGGCTTCGAGAACTAGATTTACTACACACTCGTTACCTCTCAAAGGAATACCAATTACTGGACTTTTCTTTTTTTGTTATATTTTTATTTGTTATATTGTGTATGCCTCCTCGCGACCCTTGCTTGTCAACGGGATCTGAAACTGGCATCCATCCCCCTTGAGGCAAATGGACTCGCACTTTAGTTATGGATCTTGAACGAAACTCAAAAGGACGTTAGAATTTCGTCGCCTTATCTCAACGCTGCACGATTTTTACACACTCTCTCTCTCTCTCTCTCTCTCTCTCTCTCTCTCTCTCTCTCTCTCTCTCTCTCTCTCTCTCTCTCTCTCTCTCTCTCTCTCAATGACGTACATTTTAAATAATTCATTCGTACTGAACTCAGCCACAGTAAATAACCTTGAAGGGCCGTCACGTTCCCTCCGGTGCACTGGAACACTAATGCAAAGCGACACTCAAGTCATACGAAATATATTCAGAATAGCCTGAATATCATTGGAATCCACGAGACATGTCCTCCTGGCGTTCCTCTCCATTTATGAATACTAAAAAATGGTGCGAGAGGTTAGAGAGCGTTGCTAAAGAGAGAAGATGAAGATGGAGAAGAAGAGAAGAATGGAAGAGAAGAGAAGTTGGAAGAGAAGATGAAGAGGAAATGGCGGAAGTAAAGAAGGAGAAGGAGGAAAAGAAGCAGTGTGGACGATGGATTTAATTAAGTGAGTGTGAATAATATAAAAGAAAGTAGAGGAGGCAAGGGAGAAATGAGAAAGATAAGGCAGAAAAAGGGAAATAGAATTAAAGGAGGGGAATGTGGCATATGCATTTTTTGCGAGTGGAAGTGATACAGAGGCAGGGCGCGAGCCTGGCGGGAGTGTGATACATGTTAGAGCCGCCTGCTGCATACAAGTGGTCGAAGACGGGCAGGAGAGAACACACACACACACACACACACACACACACACACACACACACACACACACACACACACACACACACACACACACAAACAGACACAGACACAGACACAGACACACACAGACACACACACACACACGTACACAGTAGTAGTAGTAGTAGTTTATTGACAAAAAAATCATACATATACAAAACATATAAGTAATAGCAACGAAGCAATACGAAAACTCTTCTTTTGTCCAGCATGAAATTAATTCAATATTCCTTAAAGTAGTAGAGGGCAAAATACACACACACACACACACACACACACACACACACACACACACACACACACACACACACACACACACACACACACACACACACACACACACACACACACACACACACACACGCGCACACACACACACACACACACACAGACACACACACACAAGTCGTTCGTATCATTTAACGCCAAAGATAGGATTCCTCAGAGGCGTGGCAGGGCCGTTGATGAGGGATTGAATTTTTACTGCATCTCTGGGACCACCTATCCTCTCACCCTTTTCTAGTCCCCCTTCCTCGGTATACTGGTGGAGGGTGACTAACTATTTTTCTTTCCAGGGCAGAGGTAAGTGAGAGAGCGAGAGGGCAATAGAGCTGGGAGAGGAAGACACTACTTGTGATCTATTGTGGCGACGTGAGGGTGGTGCGGAATGGCTCTTAATGTGCCGTAAGGTAGCCCAGGTCTCAGGGAATGTTAATTTTTATCCACTGAATGATATATGATTTCCTCTTGTGGCGGAAGATGGCTGCTGTGTGTGTGTGTGTGTGTGTGTGTGTGTGTGTGTGTGTGTGTGTGTTGTGTGTGTGTGTGTGTGTGTGTGTGTGTGGTGTGTGGTGTTGTGGGTGGGTGGGTGGGTGGGTGTGGTGGGTGGGTGGGTGGGTGGTGGGTGGGTGGGTGTGGTGGGTGGGTGGGTGGGTGGGTGGGTGGGTGGGTGGGTGGGTGGGTGGGTGGGTGGGTGGGTGGGTGGGTGTGTGGTGTGGTGTGTGTGTGCTAACTAGCATGGCAAATAGTACAGAATGTAATTAAAGTAAATGAGAGGAGGAAACAAGATCAGGTTGAGGATCCTCTGTCATAATACAATGCCCAAAAAAAGCAATTACTGAAGAGCTTCCTGAGTGTGAGTTATGATCGGTTTCTGCAAGTTGAGCATTGCGTCGCGAGGAAATGGCGATATCGTGGTGTGCATGACAAGGTGTTATCCCCCGCCTCTCCCTCTCCCTCTCCCGCCGCCCAATTAACTACAACTAACAACTAACTTAACAACAAAATCAAACTTACGAAATAGTTTCCTTGAGGCGCAGGAAAACTTGGGGAACGAATAAGTTTTCTATTCTTCGCCAGCAGGAGGGAGAAACATCTAAATATTACCACGCAGAGTTCAGGCGCAAATACCTCCCCTGGATATATTGAAGACACGAGTGATATACAAAGTGGGCATCATGATCGATACAAGACAACTTGAACACACTCACCCAACACGCTGCGGCACCTAGAGAGGCCAATTCCTGGTTGTATCACAGCAGCGTAAGGAAATAAAAAACTTATAGATGAGCACTGTTTCTCTGCCTCCCGATCCATCTCCAAGGCATAGCTACAGAGTAAGTGGGGAGGGATGGAGGAAAGTAGGAAAGGAAGGTAAGGAAAAAGAAGTAAGAAAGAAAGTACGAAAGGAAGGTAGGCAGAATATGCAATCTCAAAGAAAATATCGTCCGCAAATAACTTCAAACTGAACTTTTTTTTCACAAGGAATAAAAGGATTAAAGCCATTATGAAGACGGAAGCTTTCACGGTTACTTTTAAATGCCTTTGTTGAAGCATTTTTGTTTTTCCACAGGCAGAGTTAAGGAATTGTGAGCAATCTTCCTAAATCAATACCATCAAAGGAACATTTTGTATCTGTATTATCTTTCTTTTATTCAGAGTAAAAAAATAAATGAACGCTAGTCCCTTTCAATACGCGTTACCTTATTTTACCATTCAGTGGCTCTGGTTGTTTTGTTAATATTTTATAAAGCAATTGGAAGCTAAATGAAAATACGAGCGGCAATACACTCAGGTATGTCGGCTCAGATACAGTCTTTACAGCTGATGAAATATGCAAAACGATGAGCGTGAGCGGAAAAAGGTGTCCCTCCATCAACTTCCTTCAATCTAAAATCTGTCTATCAAGTCCACGAGCTGTTGAATCTTTTCTCGGAACTCCTGGAATTTCCATTTCCATTCGGCTCTTTCCCATGGACTATTAAATTTCGGATTCTCTGCACGGTCGATGATGGGAAAGAAATAAAAATTGACCTTGAAAAAAGACTGCTATCATTTTCATCAAGGAAGCAGATGGATTATTTTGTTAGGGCAACGGTGTGGATCAAAGGAGCTTGGAATGGCGCATGAAACTAATCTAAATAAGATAATTGAATGTGTCCTAAAAAAAAAAAACGAAAAAAAACCACGTTTATTAGTATTCGACGCAATAAACGTGGAAAACTGTGAAGCTTGCATAAAAAAATACTCGGGTTTTTTTCTGCATGACCAACTCTCTCTCTCTCTCTCTCTCTCTCTCTCTCTCTCTCTCTCTCTCTCTCTCTCTCTCTCTCTCTCTCTCTCTCTCTCTCTCTCTCTCTCTCTCTCTCTCTCTCTCTCTCTCTCTCTCTTTTGCCTGAAAAGCTCTGCTTATTATAAAGGCTGGCCTTCAAAGTTGTAAACAAACATTACTGTATTTCTGTGGCTATTATTAAATGTTTCAAAATGTTTCAAATCTCTCTCTCTCTCTCTCTCTCTCTCTCTCTCTCTCTCTCTCTCTCTCTCTCTCTCTCTCTCTCTCTCTCTCTCTCTCTCTCTCTCTCTCTCTCTCTCTCTCTCTCTCTCTCTCTCTCTCTCTCTCTCTCTCTCTCTCTCCCTCTCTCTCTATCTCCCTTTCTCTATCTCCCTCTATCTCTCTCTCTCTCAGATAAGCGAGGTCTTCTGGCAAATCACAATCTCTCACACGCCCCGACACATGTCACACGTATCGACAAAACATCACCGGCTAATTGACAGTCAAACGAGGACGTGCGGAGTTGCAGACACAGGTGAGAGAAGGGGAAAGGGAAGGGTGGAGAACAGGCAGGATGAGAGGGGAAAGAGCGGAAGGGGAGGCAAGAGAAAAGTGGGTAAAAAATGAAGAGAAAATAGGGAGTTGGGTTAGAAATGGGAGGGAAAATGGAGCACCAGTAATAGAAGGTAAGAGAAAAGAGAGTAAAATATGGAGAAAAAATGGAGAAAATAGGGAGATGGGTAATTAGGGAGGGCAAAGGGAGCGCCAGAAATAGACGGGGATAGCAGAAGTAAGTGTTAACAGATAGCAATAACAGGGCTAACAAGGATTGATGATAGCAATGCAAACAATAGGTATGGCGCATATTATTGTTCCGTTCAAATCGCGAATTATCAATATGCTAATTGATAAAAGTGCTAACAGCTTTTGTTCATCAGCAATAATGGTGAATATGTTCCGACGTCCCTATATTTTCCCGTTTTTTTTTTGTGCCAATAACAACAGCAACAACAACAACAAATTTCCCCTCAATTATATGCCCTACCCTCTACCTTCCCACTTATTTCCCCCTAACAATCCTTTTTTTTTTTTTTACCTTTATTTACATCTATGGCATTTTATT
>JACEEZ010000540.1:115994-133494 GCA_016584305.1 Chionoecetes opilio
AAAAGAAAGGAACATCAAACGCTGTACCAAGTCGCTCCACCTAAGGAAAAATAGAAGCCAGACTCTCAAAATAAACTCAAAAGATAAAAGCACGCTTGCTGTCCCGGTAACACATGATGAAAAAAAAGAGGATGACCAAACTTATCTAAACACACACACACACACACACACACACACACACACACACACACACACACACACACACACACACACACACACACACACACACACACACACACACACACACACGCGGCACACGCACACACGCACATGGAAATTAATTAATGTGCCATACTAACAATAAAAAGCATTATTTTAGTCTTTATACTCATCGTTGGAAATATGAAAAAAAACATTATCTAGTTTTAAAACACTCAGAACAATTATGACGCATTTTAATAATAATACCTGTCATAACAGCATTGTTGTGCATCAAAATAATGAATCACAGCTTGTGGTGATTTAATTGGTGGGAAATATAAACATGCCATTATTTACAAGTTCACATTAATTATCAGGAGAAGCAGTGTATTAAACATTAACAACAACTTATTAATAAATAAATAATAATTTTACCACTACACAAGTCGACAAAATGAGGTAGTTATATTTTTCTTCGAATTCAGAACATCAATTAGAAAATTACTCTCTCTCTCTCTCTCTCTCTCTCTCTCTCTCTCTCTCTCTCTCTCTCTCTCTCTCTCTCTCTCTCTCTCTCTCTCTCTCTCTCTCTCTCTCTCTCTCTCTCTCTCTCTCTCTCTCTCTCTCTCTCTCTCTCTCTCTCTCTCTCGTATGTGTGCACGCTGCCTGTCCTTCCCGGCGGCGCTGTGGACAATACAATCTTCCGGCTCCTGGGTGTGTCCTGGCCGCGGATATTTACATGACAGCGGGTTGTGGGACGCTTGCTGGACCCGGCAGGGCTTGTCTTTATTCCTGCTCGCCCCGCCGCCCGCCCGACACTCACCCACCCGCCCAAAGTCTCCTACTCAGTTACCATATAAGATTTAAATCTCATAGTTATAGCTTGTACCCGATTAACATACTTGCCCCCCCCCCACCCACCCACCCCACCCCCCACCCACCCACCCACACACACACACACACCACACACACACACACACACACACACATACACACACACACACACACACACACACACACACACACACACACACACACACGATCACATTTTTTTTCTAATAAAACTGCTTTGATCTTTAATCCATCTGTTCCTCTTTATCCTTTGTTTTCCTTTTCATCTCCTTTATTTCATACAATGCATGTCTAGGTCCTTTTTAGCATTATGATTCCTTACTATTTATTTTCCTCATTCTATTTCCCTTGGTTTCCTTGCTCCCTTGTCATTCTTTTTATCTTTATTTATATCTTTTTGGATCCGCGGTATATTTCTTTTCCATTCCTTTGTTTTCAGAGATTGAGTTTCTTCGCCAGATCCATTGTTTCCGCCTCCCCAGTTTGGGTTTCCAGACAAGTTTCTATATTTCGGATTTTTCCATCTGTCATATATTCCATCTTTTATACTTTCATTCTCTAACAATGGAACTGTCAAACTCTTTTCAGAATTAGAGCTATATATTTAATTGGCGATAAACAAGGTACATGATACTGACCAAGGTTTTTAAAGGCCAGCCTCGTATTGCCATGGTTTTTGATGTAAGAGAGTAAAAAAAAACTCAGAATATGGTGCATAGTCGGGTTATGAGGCGACGTGTTGCCGTGGTAACCTGGGTCTCTGGGATGTTGACAACGCTGTGCCGCCCTGCTTCGCCTCGTGCATGGGCGAATAGCTCCTGGAGAGCGACGCGTGTTATTAAGTCCTTGGGGTTGTCGCAGCCTTGAACCAGCATTATTAATGTGTCGGCTGGGAGGGCGCCGCGAGGCACGCCGCGACGCCCGCCCCGCAGTGTAAAGGTGAGCAACACTTTCAGTCCGATGAGGCGTCAAGGTCAGCGCCACTTGAGACGCTTCCTCAAGGGCTGATGAACACTTCAAGTTGAGGACCTAGTAGGTGCTCTCACTACTTCTATATATAGAATACTGATATCTGTCACGGTTCTATTCTATTACTAAAAGTCAGCCCATTGCGAGGTCATTGCATTGAGGTCGCTGCTTACAATAATTTTCCCAGTCTTTTTCTTCAGTATCATTGGAAAGTTCACGTCTGTTCACCGAGTAGTTAATTCAATCGTTATTACTTCCAAGATGCAATACTTTACACTTAAGAAAAGTACAGGACCTATAGGCCACATCCCTGTGGTACACTGTAAATTACGTATCGACAGGTAAATGCTTTTCCATTAGATATGACACATTGTCTTCTCTAAGAAAGCCAATCATCTAGCTACTTGAAAATAGCATTTCCATTTATGCCGTGGGAATATAATTTCTTAAGTAAAGGCTTATGGAGAACTTTGTCAAGCACTTTTTGAAAGCCAAGATTAATTACATCTACGGCTTTCGTCTCGTCAAACGTGCTGTATACATCGTTGTATACATCGTACATCGAGTATAGCAATTTTGTTAGGCAAGAACGTTTATTAAAGCCATGCTGGGAGTTTTTGATCAGATTATTTTCTTCTTCCACTTCTTTCTTTTTCTTTCTTCCAAGAAATCTTCCACGTTGTCTCGTATTATAGTTCCCATTAATTTACAGCCTACGGATGAGAACCTGATTGGTCTGTAGTTGATCAGTTGTGTCAAATAACCTGTCTTCTGTATTGGGGTAGCATTTGCAAGCTTTGGAAGCAAGAAAAATTCAGTCAAGCTGTGACCGTGAATATCAGGGTGTGAGGAAAGTCTCGCGGCTGGCACGCCACAGCCCCGGCAGAAGACTCAATAGTGGGAGGTAATAGCCGCCGGCCTCCGAGGAATAAATCCCCGGCCGGCAGCTCACAAAGAATCCTCGGCAAGCGGCTTTACGCTCTGGTAATGTTCTCAAACTTTATCTCTGCCAAGTCCGATGTGATCAGGGGAGAAAGGGAGATGAAGAGGGATGAAGGGAGCTGTAAAAGAGATGACTGAGTGAGAGCGGAAAGAAATGTAATAAAGAACTGCCAAAAAGTGATGGAAAATATATTTATTCTGAGGAAACTGTCCTTAGCACATCCTGCAGCCAGACTACAAGAGTGATAATGCGAATAATTCACTGCATACCGCTGATAGAAGGCGCAGGAGAGTGACAAGGAAACAACCCAATGTAAAGAACGATTGTACTAAACAAAAGAAAAAGAGATCGAGAAAGAGAGAGAGAGAGAGATCGAGAGAGAGAGAGAGAGAGAGAGAGAGAGAGAGAGAGAGAGAGAGAGAGAGAGAGAGAGAGAGAGAGAGAGAGAGAGAGAGAGAGAGAGAGAGAGAGAGGAGAGAGAGAGAGAGAGAGAGAGAGAGAGAGAGAGAGGAGAGAGAGAGAAGATCTGGAGATTTCCCAGAAGATATTTTTCACGTTTCTGGCATATGTCTGCCAAGGATTCCTCTTGATATACTTGTGGATCAAATAATGTCGTGTTTGCAATGCTGCAATCCGGTTATTGCGGAAGATATTCTTCTTAAGGGACGTATGGAGCACTACTACAGTTGTAAGGCCAGGTGGAATCCAGGGGAAGGAGTAGGCGAATAGGTGAAGCGGTTGTTAGAGTGAGGAGGGAAGAGTTTTGGAGCCAGCTAGGGAAAATGGAGAGGAGGGGAGGAAGACTGTAACAGGAGGAACGAACAATGGTCAGGGGGCAGCAGCGTCCATGCGATGGCGAGGGCGACTGGTGAGGCTGTGGTCGGGGGGATGCAAAACAATATCCATTTCTGCCTCTCGGAATGGGAAAACTTCGATTAGGATTGATCCGGCCAGTGTTGTCAGATCGCTCGCCGGAAAACGAAGAGAACTTGGGTGCATAGGGCAACTCGATGGCGACGTTGGGACCACGGCGCGCATGGGGAATTTTAGCTCCAGTGACGGTTAGTCCGGTCAGAGGGAAAGTTTTGGGGGGGGGAGTGATGAAAGCGCTTAACTCGTGCCCGTATGTCGGAAAAGCATAAGAAACAAATGGTATCTCGCCCAGTGTTTGATCACAAGTTTCCTGCCCTCCGCTATATAGCTTGATTGAGATCCTCCGTTTTGTCGAGTAGGACTTTCGCAGAAACGTAAGAAAGCAAAGCAATGTCCGTGGTAGTTTAGAAGTCTATCAAATAAAAAGTGAGTGTGATTTTGCACTGAAAACAAAAGTTCCCTGTCGCAGTGTGCAGCTGAAGAACAGACAATCTCATAGTGAACTGAAAATATTTCAGAATAACAAATCTTTCATTGAATCAATCAATCTCCAAACAAGAGGGTCCTTGTGACGTGTAGCACAGGTCAGGCGGTGGGACGAGGCAACACAAATCTCCACAAGAGACTCTCGTGTCCTTATGTTCCCAGAGCCTCTTCCCGCCTTCCTGCAAATCGCCTTACTGCCTCTTCCAGCCGCCGTCTCCATTTCACGACTGGGAAATGGCGGCCATGCATCATTCAGCGGCCACAAAAGTTCGGGCACTAACGATACTCCCGAAAACTTGCCCGTCTTGCCTTGCCCATCCCTCTGGCTCAAGACATTTTACCGTGCAGCTTCCTCGTAGGGCGCCGCTATCTCTTAACTCGCCTGAAAAGTTTTCCACCTGCGATGATGATGAAAGCAACACTTCATTCGTTCTCGTAGATTATTGATGTCTTTCATCCTTTTTGAGATTCACAAGGAAACGCTGACATGTTCCTGTGGAAAAAATGAGAATATAAACACCATTGTAAAAGACAGGCAATGTTGTCGAGTACTGTACCTGCGACTATCCTCATATGCGAGTCATCAATGTACAATGCATTCCCTGGAGCAGCAACAATTGCAAGAAGTAGTAGAGAGCTCTTTATTTTGTATACATACACATTTTTTTCTTTCATTGACAATATTGCGAGTAGTTCTGGAATATTATGCTTGAATACTTTTCCATTTCATTCCTCAATTCTCTGTCAGACTCTAATCCTAGAGCTGTCTCTTGGATTACCCTCATCACTGTCTGTGAGAGGTTCTGTCAGTCAGTCTTCCGCATGTCCTGCCACTCAATTTTTGTTAGTGTACTAGTTCAAGGGTATCTTTAATTTTATCTGATCCTCTTAGTTGTGTTGGTCTTACCGATAAAAGTTCCAAACTACTTGCTGTAGAAGCTACTTTATTTTGTATCATAACTTTTCTGTCACTTGACAAATCGGAGTAGTATCATGGATATTATTGAATATCTTATATTATCTAATTCTCTTCAGTACTATAAACTAATGTTTTATACCATATAGTGATTAGTGATAGTATACTAATTATTATATGTAGTATTATATATAATATTATAATACTATATACTAGGATTATTGATAATTTAATATGTATTTTTACGAAAAATGAGCATACTTCTCCTGTTCCTCCTTTGTTATCCCTCATCCCCCCTTTCCTACCTCACTTTATCCTTTTTACTATTCCTTCTCCTTCCATAATTTCCCTCATGCCTGTTCATTTCCCTTCCAAAACCAACACCACCACTTCGAGCTCCACTTCTTTTCATCCCTAACCTATATTTTCCCTTCCACGGCATACTCTCTCCTTCCTCCTCTTTCCCTACACTTTCCTTCGTACTGTTGTCCATCTTCTCACAACAAACTTCCAGCCTCTTACATTGCCGCTCCCTCTAAGCCTCGTAACTCCCATACTTTTCCTACTTCCTTCCTTTCCTCCCTTTCCCTCCAGTATACAAGTAGGCCTCGTTCATTCCCTCACTGCCCACCTTCTCTTAAACTCCTTTTCTTCCTTCTACGTCTCCGTTCTTTCCCTTACATGGCATCGTGCACCTTCTCAGATTCTTGTTAAACGTCCATTACAGGAGATAGGATTCCACGTAGGAGATAAAAACGAAGAACAATAAATAGGATTAATTACATCGCTAAGGCTGCGTACAGTTCATACCAACAAGATGAGGAGGGAGGAAAGGACTGTACGAAAGCAAAATAGATTGATTCCGGTGATGCAATGCCTTTTAATCTATTTGTTCCTCTCTCTCTCTCTCTCTCTCTCTCTCTCTCTCTCTCTCTCTCTCTCTCTCTCTCTCTCTCTCTCTCTCTCTCTCTCTCTCTCTCTCTCTCTCTCTCTCTCTCTCTCTCTCTCTCTCTCTCTCTCTCTCTCTCTCTCTAAGGAGGACATTTTTTTCACTCTATTTTCGTTTTAAAGTATCATGCAAGTTTTCTATTTTGTTTTGCTACTGAGGTTTTTTTTTCATTTAGAGCCTAATTTTCATCAGAAATATGGACTTCTTAACCATTTTTTAATATTACCAATAATTTTTTTATACCTTCTTGTCAACTTTTTCCTTCTTCTTTTTTTCTTTCTTGTCGCTTACCGGCCTCCTTAGTTTCCTTTACCTCCTCCCTTCCAAATTCCACTGCTTATGGTCAACCCAAATATTTAAAAATATGAAATATCTCTCGCCTGACCATTTCCCAGGACTTCCTTGTGCCCGAATCACTATCGTCAGCTTGTTGAGAGGAAACAACGCCGTAAATGATACCCAAGAACACAACTCCAACCCTTCCGAAACACACACACACACACACACACACACACACACACACACACACACACACACACACACACACACACAGACACAGACACACACACACACACACACACACACACACACACACACACACACACACACACACACACACACACAATCTAGTGAGACCCTAATAAACGCACATATGCCCCTATATAAAACAGCACAAAATTAAATGACCACATGCACATCCGCAGTTTCGCCACACGTACACTGAAAACAATCATATATTTATCCTCCACCGAGAAAGTGAGGGTGAGGCAGATATGCTCCACACTTCCCGGCTAAAGTGAAAATTCGGGAGAGAAAATTTGAGAGCCGTGAGTAAGTGGGCAGAAAGAGAGCGTCCCCTTATATGAAACGCAACCCTGCCACCATTACCACCTTGCCGGGTGCCCAGCTGCGCCCTGCCAGACACCCGCTAAACCGCACAATCACCCTTCATGGTTCCTTTGGCCGCGTGGGAATGAGCTATACAGTCATCTTCCTGTAATCTACTTACGACTACAACGTTTTGCTACAAGCCCCATCTCAGACCCACCCGCTCCCTCCTACGTAAAGGCTAGTAGAGGAGGAAAAGCAGAAAAGTAGGAGTCTCGTAGTGTGCCGTCTGGAAGAGCTGGCAAGGGATAGAGACGGGAGTAAAGGAGAGGAAGAGAAAGAAAGAGAAAAGGAGAAGCAAGGCGTGGATGGAATGAGGGTATAACGCGACCATCCGTCATGGCAGTCTTCCTATCCGGTGTGTTATGAGTGACAAGAAGTGACGTGTCCCAACCCGGTGCTGAGGATGAATGATGAGCTGCAGGGAGAGGCAACTTTACACCAGTCGCCCCTGTGCCACGCCGGCTGTTAGGAGCAGGGTGTGGGTGGGTGGAGGGGTAGTTAGGTTGGTGAAGAAAAGTGGAGAGTGGTGTTGAGGTGGCCCCATTTTGACCTCTCTCCACCAGCAAACGGCATCAACAGCAGCCGCCACGCCAGCACCGAGTAATAACCCACCACAGGCTGTTGAAGTGGATATCCAGGAAGCTTGTGAGAAAGGGAAGATATGAAGAGAGAGAGAGAGAGAGAGAGAGAGAGAGAGAGAGAGAGAGAGAGAGAGAGAGAGAGAGAGAGAGAGAGAGAGAGAGAGAGAGAGAGAGAGAGAGAGAGAGAGAGAGAGAGAGAGAGAGAGAGAGAGAGAGAGAGAGAGAGAGAGAGAGAGAGAGAGAGACAGACAGACAGACATAGAGAGAGAGACAGACAGACATGACAGAGACCGACAGACAGACACACAGAGACCAACAGACAGACACACATACATGACAGAGAGACAATCACATAAATGAGGATGAAGGACGGAAGTGGAGTCAGAGAGAAGAAGAATAGGAGGAATATTTTCAAAGGCACACTCAGGGAAATGCGTCACGGTTAGGCGACAGTCCTGCCCCCTCCCTCCATCCACCCCTCCACCTCACCTCCTCCACCAGCTTCTCCTCTTCCTCCTCTTATTTACTGCTGGTAAAAAGCAAGGAAGTGAAAATGAAACGTGTGCTACCATCTGAGAACATTTTGTAAGCATATAAATTTGAAAAAAATCTAGGTATGCCTAAAAAAGATGGGAATATAAATAATTTAATTATACCTACAAAACACAAACATATTAACACTACTGGTATTTAGTTGTTATTTCTCTATCAGATCTATACTTTCTTAATTAATTGATCAAGTTAGAGGAGGAAAAAAGGGTTAGTCATCGATAGGCAAGACGAGCCTGACGTGGTTGTAATGAATCAAATCAAATCAAAATATGTATTATGTTTATAGTGTTGTGTTTACTCTAAAGAAATAAAAAAAGTGACACAGAAGATGCGACAAGATAAACTTTTGATGTGACAAAACTCAAGTAAGTAAAAAACGCTCAACGGTACCATTATTACACGCTCCAAAAAAAAAGAGAGAGAGAGAGAGAGAGAGAGAGAGAGAGAGAGAGAGAGAGAGAGAGAGAGAGAGAGAGAGAGAGAGAGAGAGAGAGAGAGAGAGAGAGAGAGAGAGAGAGAGAGAGACACTCTCTCTCTCTCTCTTCATCCAGCTTCTCGACTTTCTTACATTCCTTCACACACTACCCACAAAATCTAAAAGGAACATCTGAAGAAGCACTACTCCACCTCCACTACCACCACTCTCACAATCAGGGATGAGCGGCTCTCGAAACCCTTGCCGCAGAATCAAGGCGTACAGTTGCACTCCTTACTGCTGGATCACCCTGCAGGCACGTGACGGACATTCCTACTGACCTCCCTTGATAGCGGGTCGTTACCGAGGCTTCTGCAGGAGTCAGCTGCGGCGTTTTCCTTCGGTTGTATTTTTCTTCTTTTTCTCCTCCATGACAAATCTTCGTTATTTTGTTTTGCTCTTTTATAGCAGTTTTGAAGTTGAGTTCTCTCTCTTTGTCTGTCTGTCTGTCTGTCTGTCTGTTTGTCTCTCTCTCTCTCTCTGTCTGTATCTCTCTCTCTTCTCTCTCTCTCTCTCTCTCTCTCTCTCTCTCTCTCTCTCTCTCTCTCTCTCTCTCTCTCTCTCTCTCTCTCTCTCTCTCTCTCTCTCTCTCTCTCTCTCTCTCTCTCTCTCTCTCACACAACACACATACACACACACACGGTTTATATTCTTGAGGTCCGTCAACTCTAGGTAATTTAATTGATTCTGATAATGGAAGTAGGCAGAATAGGTGCGCAGTGTAGATAATATTATCTGTTTTATTATTTTTTTCTGCTCATATAACACGAGTCGCAACTGAAGTAATTTCCGGCTTTATACGTAAACATTTTTCTAAGTAATAAAAATTCCTGCCACAGTACTAAATTCCTTGTATGTGCGTTACTGCAGCCAATGTTATAAGGAAGACTTGCCGAGAATAAAAATATGTTTAAATAAAATTGTGTTTCGAGTCAAATAATACTATAAAAAGATGAAAAACAGTATGAGAAGAAGGAAGACGAAAAGCAGGGAGGAGGATTACATAGGATTACATAGGAATAACAGACACCAGGAGACCTATTGGTCCATGACGAGGGTATCTGCTGAACTACATACTACTAACTATCAACTACTTGTAAGAAAACAGTTGGAAAAGGATACCATGTCCTTAAAAGAAGATAGGAACACGGAAGTAGTGCAGAAAAATAGGGTATGAAATATACTAACTACAACTACCACTACCACTACAACTAATCGATCCGGGGGACTAAATATGAATTCGCAGGGCACTATCAATACCCATTTACTTTACAGTGCGCGTCAAGTCTGTTTTTAAATGTAGTTATTGTGCTGGCTTCGACAACATTTGCTGGTAACTTGTTCCATCGATCAACGACTCTCACATTGAAATAATTTTTACGGAGATCAGTGATGCAACGTTGACCGTTTAGTTTTAAACCATTATTTCTTGTTGTCACTTGAGTTGAAAGCTCGAATAGGTTCTCTTGATTAATGACATCAAATCTTTTTAGGATCTTAAAGGTTTCTATCAAGTCCCCACGGATTCTACGATCCTTTAAGGAAAACATATTAAGTTTCCGCAGTCTCTCTTCATAAGATGAATTTCGCAGAGATGGAATTTGTTTGGTTGCTCTTCTTTGCACTGATTCCAATTTGATTGGTCTTATACGAAACAGGGCGACCAGAATTGGACGGCATATTCCAAGTGTGGCCTAACCAAGGACGTGTATAATTGTGTCATTACTTTCGGAGTTTTGTGTTCAAAATTGCGTTTAATAAGGCCCAACATCATATTCGCCTTTTTACTGGCAGCTAGGCAATGCGGACTGGTTTTAAGATCATTACTGATGATGACACCTAAATCCTTTTCTTGCTGTACTTCAGTTAACGATTTATTTTGCATTTGATAGTTATATTTGAGGTTATCGTTGCCTATATGCTTTACTTTACATTTATCGGAATTGAATTTTGATAGCCATTTATCACTCCAGTCTGATAGTTTGTCGAGGTCACTTTGTATGAGTTCGCAGTTTTCTCTAGTATATGCTACAAGTCCGCAGTCCAGATCGTTGATATATATCAGAAAAAGAGTGGGACCCAAGACCGAGCCCTGAGGCACCCCACTAGTAACATCTAACCAATCAGATGTTTCACCATTTATTACTACCTGTTGTTTACGATTTGAAAGCCAATCGCCAATCCATGAACATAGTTGCTCTCCCAAGCCATGTGCCCTAGCTTGGTCAAAAGTCGCTTATGGGGAACTGTATCGAAGGCTTTCTGAAAATCAAGGTATATTACATCCGAGGGAATTTTAGCGTCCCAGTTTGAATAAATGACATTAAAAAAATCCAGTAGGTTTGTTAAGCAGGATCTCTTATTTCGAAATCCATGCTGCGAGTTTAATATTGAGTTATTTTCATCGAGAAAAGACACTATTTTATCCCGCAATATTTTCTCAAATAGTTTAACAATCACAGACGTTAGACTAATTGGGCGATAATTACTTGCGAGGCTCTTACTCCCTTTCTTGAATATCGGTGTAACATTAGCTAATTTCCACATACTAGGAACATTTTTGTCCATTAGCGATTTATTGAGGATAATCTTTAGTGGAAGCGAAAGTTGACTGTGACATTCGCGAAGTAATCGCGGCGAAATTTCGTCCACCCCCACGGATTTTGCTGGGTCAAATTTCTGCAAATACTTTGATACTTCGTCTACTGTTATCTCTCCTATTTCCAATCTATCACTTTCGAGTCCCGCATACATGTGTACTGGTTCTGGTAATGGAGCTTCGTCTTCGAGGAGGAGGAGGAGGAGGAGGAGGAGGAGGAGGAGGAGGAGGAGGAGGAGGAGGAGGAGGAGGAGGAGGAGGAGGAGGAGGAGGAGGAGGAGGAGGAGGAGGATTACATAGGATTACATAGGAATAACAGACACCAGGAGACCTATTGGTCCATAGCGAGGGTATCTGCTGAACTACATACTACTAACTATCAACTACTTGTAAGAAAACAGTTGGAAAATGATACCATGTCCCTAAAGAGGATAGGAACATGGAAGTTTCATAGTGCAGAATGATAGGATATGAAAAATACTAACTACAACTACCACTACCACTACAACTAATCGATACGGGGGACTAGATACGAATTCGCACTATCAATACCCATTTACTTTACAGTGCGCGTCAAGTCTGTTTTTGAATGTAGTTATTGTGCTGGCTCCGACAACATTTGCTGGTAACTTGTTCCATCGATCAACGACTCTAACATTGAAATAATTTTTACGGAGATCGGTGATGCAACGTTGACCGTTTAGTTTTAAACCATTATTTCTTGTTGTCACTTGAGTTGAAAGCTCGAATAGGTTCTCTTGATTAATGACATCAAAACCTTTTAGGATCTTAAAGGTTTCTATCAAGTCCCCACGGAGTCTACGATCCTTTAAGGAAAGCATATTAAATTTCCGCAGTCTCTCTTCATAAGATAAATTTCGCAGAGATGGAATTTGTTTGGTTGCTCTTCTTTGCACTGATTCCAATTTGGCTTGATCTTTTACGAAACAGTGCGACCAGAATTGAACGGCATATTCCAAGTGCGGCCTAACCAAGGACGTGTATAATTGTGTCATTACTTTCGGAGTTTTATGTTCAAAGTTACGTTTAATAAAGCCTAACATCATGTTTGCCTTTTTACTGGCAGCTAGGCAATGCGGACTGGTTTTAAGATCATTACTGATGATGACACCTAAATCCTTTTCCTGCTGTACTTCAGTTAACGATTTATTTTGCATTTGATAGTTATATTTGAGGTTATCGTTGCCTATATGCATTACTTTACATTTATCAGAATTGAATTTTGATAGCCATTTATCACTCCAATCTGATAGTTTGTCGAGATCACTTTGTATGAGTTCGCAGTTTTCTCTAGTATATGCTTTACCGCCTAATTTGGTGTCATCTGCAAATTTCGAAATTTTAGATACAAGTCCGCAGTCCAGATCGTTGATATATATCAGAAAAAGAGTAGGACCCAAGACAGAGCCCTGAGGCACCCCACTAGTAACATCTAACCAATCAGATGCCTCGCCATTTATTACTACCCGTCGTTTACGATTTGAAAGCCAATCGCCAATCCATGAACATAATTGCTCTCCTAAGCCATGTGCCCTTAGCTTGGTCAACAGTCGCTTATGGGGAACTGTATCGAAGGCTTTCTGAAAATCAAGGTATATTACATCCGAAGGAATTTTAGCGTCCCAGTTTGAATAAATGACATTAAAAAAATCCAGTAGGTTTGTTAAGCAGGATCTCTTATTTCGAAATCCATGCCGGGAGTTTAGAGGAGGAGGAGGAGGAGGAGGAGGAGGAGGAGGAGGAGGTTTGAGGAGGAGGAGGAGGAGGAGGAGGAGGAGGAGGAGGAGGAGGAGGAGGAGGAGGAGGAGGAGGAGGAGGAGGAGGAGGAGGAAGAGGAGGAGGAGGAGGAGATAGAGGAAGAGATTTGAGGAGGAGGAGGAGGAGGAGGAGGAGGAGGAGGAGGAGGAGGAGGAGGAGGAGAGGAGGAGGAGGAGGAGGAGGAGGAGGAGGAGGAAGTTTGAGGAGGAGGAGGATAAGGAAAAAAAACTACTTCAGAGGAGAGACAAGACAAAGTGAGCGTGTATGGTAGGTATGAGGGTGGTAATGAGTGTGTGGAAGGCGAGTGCTTGAGAGGTCGTGAGGAAGGGGTTTGTAAGGAAAAGGTGAGTACTGCTTGGGGAGGACGGCGTGAGGGAGGGTGTATGAGCTGAGGGTGTGCGGAGGATGTGGATGTGGAAGAGAAGAAGTGTGTGCTGGGAGGGATGAATGGAAGGAGTGCAGCAGGGAGTGTTGGGTAATGGGAGGCTGAGAGGAGGTGTGTAGCTTGACATGAAACTGATTTACATGAATTACTTTAAGGATGAAAAAGAAGGCAAATTTATAAGTTAATGCTCCCTTCATTGATTATTTCTCACTTTTCTCTCTCTCTCTCTCTCTCTCTCTCTCTCTCTCTCTCTCTCTCTCTCTCTCTCTCTCTCTCTCTCTCTCTCTCTCTCTCTCTCTCTCTCTCTCTCTCTCTCTCTCTCTCTCTCTCTCTCTCTCTCTTTTGCGTTGTATAGTAGAATATATGCGTTGTTTGGAGCTTAAATTATTAAATGATGTTTAATGATCTTTAAAACAATTACATCAGTTATATACAAAATTACATGTATATAATTATATTTAGATCGATCGATAGATAGCTAAATAGATAAATAGATAGAGATAGATAGATAGATAAATAAATAGATAGAGATAGATAGATATAGATAGATAGATAGATATAGATATACTCAGAGTGTCAAATCATGTTCATCAAGGAAAAAAAGTTTCCCAGGCCGATTATTTCCCAGAAAGAAACTAGTATTTTTCCCCCCGAAGGGTTTATTCTCTCTAAATCCCGCCCTGATCTTTTACTGGAGTTTTACTGACGATAACGCTATGGAATTCTTTTTTCCTCGATGTTATATCTTGAGATTCCTTAATCTTTAGGGGGAACAGAACGAGGTGGAGGAACTTTGTGAGGATTTAGGAAGGTTTTTGAGACTCGCATGGAGTAATTCGTGTAGACTTGGCCCGCCTGGCTGTATTATCGAGAGCCTGAGTTGTGAAACAGTCTTGTTGTTGCCGCCTCAGCTTATGAGAAGGACCAGAGGACTATGGCGGGCCAGACATACATTATCGAAAAACACTTTTGGTACCCACACCCGCGGCAGACTGAGGCTTGAGGGAAGGCAAGATGTGGGCCACGGCGCGAGGAATTGTTGTAAAATATATATAATACAGACAGTAGAGTTCGGCCTTGGGCGTGGCTAGTAAGGAATCTGAGCATGGGAGGGCTAAGTGTTGTGCTTGCATTATTTGTACAGATGGGCGTCCGTCCCACTCTTCTCTCCTTTTCCCATTTCAAGGATAAATTCACATATTTGCTTCGTCCTTCTCACATTACAGCTTTTCAAATATATATGCAACGCAGTTAGGGAAAAAATAAAGTTTCTTTTCCTGTGCTTACGCTCGGCATCATCGCCTTAACTAGTTTTCCTACACAAATGGAATAAATACACATTGCAATGCTTTACTTCCGGGACGCTGACACAGTGACACAATGTAGTCTACAACATTTTCCTTTGCACACACGGCCTTCACAGAGGAAAATATATGCAAGAGAAAAACGGCTCGTCGCCTGTGCCTGGCAAAGACTTGCTCAACAAAACACTTGACAGGATAACAAAATGGAAAAGGAATATATTTACTGAATAATACAAACAAACAAACAAACAAACAGAGAGTAGAGAGAGAGAGAGAGAGAGAGAGAGAGAGAGAGAGAGAGAGAGAGAGAGAGAGAGAGAGAGAGAGAGAGAGAGAGAGAGAGAGAGAGAGAGAGAGAAGAGAGAGAGAAGAGAGAGAAGAGAAAAGGAAGAGAAGAGAGAGAGAGAGAGAGAGAGAGAGAGAGAGGGGAGAGAGAGAGGAGAGAGAGAGAGAGAGAGAGAGGAAGAGAAGAGGAGAAGGAAGAGAAGAGAGAGAGAGAGAGAGAGAGAGAGAGAGAGAGAGAGAGAGAGAGAATATATATAATTGGTAAATGTTAACAAAAGCAGCGAATGAAAGAATAGTGTTGATCACGGTAATGAGGCGTGGGAGACAGGGTGCGAGTCCTGCTTGAAGCCCGTCACGTGCCGCTGCATGTGACGGGTGGCGCGCGGCGGGGCGGCGGCACGCGCTCATCACCGCTCACAGGTAATGCTAGTTAGCACTCAACGCATAATTCTACATCACGAAATACTGGACTAGGCTGGTAATTAAGATAATACGTACTTTTTTTGTTAAGTAATATCTCTCTCTCTCTCTCTCTCTCTCTCTCTCTCTCTCTCTCTCTCTCTCTCTCTCTCTCTCTCTCTCTCTCTCTCTCTCTCTCTCTCTCTCTCTCTTTTCCTTTTCCTCTATTTCTTTTTTTTTTTCTCTCTCTCTAAGCATCTAAAAACTACTTTACTGGCCATTTAATCTTTAGTGAACGGTAATGACCTTTGATATTGTGTCCATGGCTCAAGCAGGGGCGCGTCAGCCTTGTCATAAAGAAACAACATTTTTTTCCCTTCATAAAACGTCGTCTGATGAGATTGCTTGCAACCCTTAAGCCGACCTGAAGACGTATATGGGCTTGCAGGTGGAGGGCAGAATGGCGAGTATGAGGTGTTAGGAAGGCGTGTATGGAAGATAGATGAAAGGAGCAAACTTCTATAAGAGGAAATAGAAGCTAGGATATTATAGGACGAGAAATATGAAGGTAGAGGAAAAGGGACGTGAAATATGGAGAAGAGACAAAGGATTATGGAGAGATAGAAATTTGTGGTGGAGAAAGATGGAGGAATAATAAGAATGAAGGAATGTGGTAAACTTGTTAAAAAAAAACTGGTGCAACAAAGGAAGGTAAAAATATGAAAGGAATATTAAACCAAGAGTGGGATATGATAGGGTTTAGGGTGCACGATTTTTTTTTTTTTTTTTTTTTTTTTTTTTCATCACAAGGAACTGGCCAAGGGCACAACAAAAATGGGGTAACAAAAAGCCCGCTTAGCTGCCAGTCCCTATAAAGAAGACAGTAAGAGAATAAAATAAAAAAGAGGGGTGAGCCAATTTAGTATACGTGGGAGGTATAGCTACAAAGACCAGAGCAATAATATTTGTTTTCAATCAGCTACAATTAATATTCTTCAATTAATATTCTCCAACACTTGCATAGCACATTGCGGTTTGTTCATATTTCCTTGCCTTTGAAACACAATCGAAGCAAGCAATATGAATGCTTTGCTTTCACCCCTTCCTTACAAATACAAATATCCTCTCTCTCTCTCTCTCTCTCTCTCTCTCTCTCTCTCTCTCTCTCTCTCTCTCTCTCTCTCTCTCTCTCTCTCTCTCTCTCTCTCTCTCTCTCTCTCTCTCTCTCTCTCTCTCTCTCTCTCTCTCTCTCTCTCCACACACACATTCGGAATGATCATTACCATTCTAAAAAAAAACTTAACACACTCACATCCTCCGTTCGTTTCTTCCTCTTGCCACACAAATGGACGACAAGAATTCCGCCGGCAAAGGCTCCTTATATCTGAGGGACTATTAGGCCCGTTATGCTGACTGACTACGTAATTATTTCCTCGTTACAGCGAACCGCCATAATATCATAATTGCATATTCAGGGAGTCGGGCTCCAATGTCATTTAGCAATATTCTGAGGCTTATACCGGGAGGAATTATTCAAAAATAGGAGGGAGGGGGGGGAGAGAGAGAGAGAGAGAGAGAGAGAGAGAGAGAGAGAGAGAGAGAGAGAGAGAGAGAGAGAGAGAGAGAGAGAGAGAGAGAGAGAGAGAGAGAGAGAGAGAGAGAGAGAGAGAGAGAGAGAGAGAGAGAGAGAGAGAGAGAGAGAGAGAGAACAAATAATGGATGGAAAAAAACCTCACAAAATAATTACTCCCGTTTCACCTTAATTAACGTAGAACGTAGAGTCAGTGAATACGTGCTAAAGGGCAAGTTTAACCATATACGTAGGAACGAATAAAAAGTAGCTACACTGTCCTTCATTCACCCCCACCACCATCACCACCAACACCATCAACACCATCTCGCCTTTCACGCTATTAAGAATGACGCCAGCGGGTAGGTACAGCGTGAGATTGACGTCCCGCTTGGGATTGCTCATGTAAAGAGTGAAGCAAGTCGAATAACAGGCTTGATGCGCCAGCGAGTGTGTGTAAGGGGCAGGCTGTCAGGCTTGTATTTCACTCACGTTAAAAGATAAATTACGTACTTTAGGCGAATATCTCTCTCTCTCTCTCTCTCTCTCTC
>JACEEZ010000540.1:138494-145994 GCA_016584305.1 Chionoecetes opilio
GATGCATGATAGCAATATTTTATAAGACTTGTGTTGCAAACCAGTCTTTTTGTGCCTGAAAATAAAGATCCTAATGAAATAACAAATAGTAGTGAAAAGTGATACTGGTGGAAGTGGAGGCAAACTTTTTCACTGCCAAAAAAACAAACAATGATAACAATGACGATAATGACAATGTTGATAATGATGATGATGATAGTCATTACCTATATAAAAAGTAGTTCGTTAGTGTGTGTGTGTGTGTGTGTGTGTGTGTGTGTGTGTGTGTGTGTGTGTGTGTGTGTGTGTGTGTGTGTGTGTGTGTGTGTGTGTGTGTGTGTGTGTGTGTGTGTGTGTGTGTGTGTGTGTGTGTGTGTGTGTGTGTGTGTGTGTGTGTGTGTGTGTGTGTGTGTGTGTGTGTGTGTGTGTGTGTGTGTGTGCGCGCGTGCGTGCGTGTGTGTGTGTTATTTTTCGATTGACGTTGCATCAACCTAAATGGAAGGCCCGCTATATTCTACTTTCTCTTCGACGAACTCATACGAATTCTTCTTATCTTCTTTACGACCAATCACGACAATAATAGTCACCATTACCACCCCCATCAATAGTCATCATCCCCGTAACAACCCATTCAGCCCATCACCATCTATCACTCCCCATTCGAATTTATCACCTTTTCACTAGCATAAAAAACAATAACGTCCCATGAATCCATATCAACTTTCAGTGGCAGTCAATACCCACCAATCACATCATATCCAATCATCACTTTTCACCTATAATGCTAATCTCATCATTAATTATAACAACTCATCACCAATCTCTCTCCATTGGTCCTTTCCTCTCCCATTCAGTATCATTTATATCCCTAATCATTACAAATACCTTTCACCACCACCCATCACCAGTCACGAAGCGAGGCGATGGTGCATGAATCATTGAAAGAATATGAGTATACTATATAGGTGACATATTCAAGTGTTCTTATGTGTTGGTAGTAATAGAGATAGTAGCAGTAGTAGTAGTAGTAGTAATAGTAATAGTAATAGTAGTAGTAGTAGTAGTGGTGGTAGTAGTAATAGTAGATGTAGTAGTAGATGTAGTAGTAGTTGTATAGTAGTAGTAGTAGTAGTAGTAGTAGTAGTAGTAGTAGTAGTAGTAGTAGTAGTAGTAGTAGTAGTAGTAGTAGTAGTATATAGATGTAGTAGTAGTTAGTAGTAGAGTAGTAGTAGTAGTAGTAGTAGTAGTAGTAGTAGTAGTAGTAGTAGTAGTAGTAGTAGTAGTAGTAGTAGTAGTAGTAGTAATAATAAGATAAGATACTTTGATCCCATCTAGACATTTTGCAAGTACCAACGACAAGGTTAGTAGTAGTAATAGTAATAGTAGTAGTAGTAGTAATAGTAGTATGTAGTACCAGCTGATGTTGTTACTATTCTTGTTGTAGTGGTAGTTGCTGTTGTTGTCACTGTTGCTGTATGTTGAACGCTGTGTACACCAGAGAGCATTTTACTATTTTCAAACATATATTTCATATACGTAACATTGATCGGTGAGGACAAACTGACGCATTCAGTCATAGTGTAATCCGATACAGATGTCAATATCGATGACCCGACTGGTGCACCCGATGCCACTTCCATTTGGGCTCTTTTTTTCACAGATGTCGAAATCTGAAAAAAATAAGTTTAAAAGCAATATCCTGAGCTACATAATTTTCAAGTAGACAAATAGAACAAGAAAATTATTGGTTAAATAAATAAATAATGACATATTTCAAAGTGTCAGCATTACGAATGAGAGAAAAAAACAGTGGAGGCAGAATTCCCAACCAAGCCTCATTAATATTGCCTAAAATGAATTACAGGAAGGAAGAATGCATCAATGATTGCCATCCGTATATATGCGTTGAGAAAGCATAGGCTGAGAGGAGTTGCAGGAAAGAATCTCCTTTATCACCACCTCCTAACCACACACCTGGCTGCAGCTACATCCCCTCTATCTGTCTTCTTTCCCATCCCCTCTTTTCTCCCTCCTTCGACGCCCCTTCAGTCTGCACCTCTTTTTTTCATCCTCTTTCTCACCAACGCCGAGGCATTCATTACCTTTTGAACCTGCCTTCTCAGCGCCAAAGACCATCCATTGATACATCCCGTCTCGAAATGAGTCCTCCTTCCATAATTAATGCATCAATCCCTTGGGTGACGAGCACCGCCGCCTCACATCTCCGGCTCCTCACCTCTCATCCTTTGTAAGGAGGAAGAAAACTGGAGCCCTCAGCATCGGCCTCAAGATGGGCTGGAATCACCTCTTCAACCTCTACTCGGCATATTACTTCGTTAAAGAATTTCTAGTATTTTCTTTCCAAAGCCTCCGATGACGTACTACAAACTCTTTCCTCCTTATCGTGGATTGGAAATGATAACTTTAAAGATGTTCTCAAGGTGATGATAAATATCAATACCCTGCACCATAAGAGGCTTTACGTGGATTCATCTCTTCGGCTGCTCGTCTCATATTGCGATTAGGGCTTGTCATCCAGAGCCGAATCAAGTGGTAGCAAAAAAGATATTTCGTATAGATCCTTCCAAAAGCGAGAACCTGAGTGAGAGAAGAGAAGGAAAGAGGAAAGGATCACGGGAGGAAGCATGAGGCAGTGGGAAAAATATAAATACATACGTAGATCTTCGAAATTGAACGAGAAAAATAATGGATCTGCTGACTCGGCTACAAGAAGTGAAAACCAGCTCCGCGGCCACACAGTCTTATGAGTTCCCGCGGCAAAAAGCTGCCTCGACGCACGACTGTTTAGGAGGAAATTCACATTCTTTATCCATGGAAGAAGAACCCTGTGTCTGGCGTGTGGTCTGGCACTGCCTTTCCCGGTGGTCCTTCATCCTTCCTCCTCAGCACTCGGCACTCACGAAAACCCAGACTGTCTTAAGAAGCATCTCGAGATCGATTCCTCTTCCTGTG
Source organism: Chionoecetes opilio (assembly GCA_016584305.1). NCBI lineage: Eukaryota > Metazoa > Arthropoda > Malacostraca > Decapoda > Majidae > Chionoecetes > Chionoecetes opilio. The sequence continues at coordinate 141,447 of JACEEZ010000540.1, forward strand.
AATGAATATGCTCGTGCCAAACCCGATATTTTAGACCCCTTATCGTCCCCATCGCCCTCGAGTGAAGTGAAGTGAGAACGACGAATTTCCCGGCATTCGCTTGGGTTCTCCGCCCCCCCCGTTCCCCGGTCTGTCAAGAGAATACTCCCCTGAATATTGCCGGATTGCTACACCGAGTCCCTATGGCGGTGGTGCGAAGGGTGCTTGGAGAGCCTCTTGTCCCTGCCAACTCAAGAGGCGTCATCAAGGAGTGTGTGTGTGTGTGTGACTGTGTGTGTGTGTGTGTGTGTGTGTGTGTGTGTGACTGTGTGTGTGTGTGTGTGTGACTGTGTGTGTGTGTGTGTGTGTGTGTGTGTGTGTGTGTGTGTGTGTGTGTGTGTGTGTGTGTGTGTGTGTGTGTGTGTGTGTGTGTGTGTGTGTGTGTGTGTGTGTGTGTGTGTGTGTGTGTGTGTGTGTTTGTGTGTAGTATGTGTGGACTGATATATCTATTTTATTTAGCCTCAAAAAGCTCACAAATGTTGCACAAGACGTTCCTGGAAGGAGTAACTTATTCACCTAGTCTTCCATTCTAGATTCCCGATAAAACATGAACAAACAAATCATTCATGTCGAAGAGCGAATGCAAGAGAGAGAGAGAGAGAGAGAGAGAGAGAGAGAGAGAGAGAGAGAGAGAGAGAGAGAGAGAGAGAGAGAGAGAGAGAGAGAGAGAGAGAGAGAGAGAGAGAGAGGAGAGAGAGAGAGAGAGAGAGAGAGGAGAAGAGAGAGAGAGAGAGAGAGAGAGAGAGAGAGAGAGAGAGAGAGAGAGAGAGAGAGAGAGAGAAGAGAGAGAGAGAAGAAGCTGTTAATCAAAAACCAAACAAATGGACACACACACACACAGACACACACACCACACACACACACACCACACAGTCTCACACACACACACACACACACAGACACACACACACAGACACACACACACACACATACACACACAAAGAGACAGACGTCCCTTTGCGGCTGCTCTATACATCACGAATATGGCGAGTCTCTTTGTGGAAAAATTGGACATATTCAACATGATTCCCAGCAGAAGTAGCCTCATTACGGTGGAGGAACTGGGGAATTCATGACCTGCCTTTGGACGCGGCTGTGCGAGTCAATCCACTTTACTACTCTTACGTTTCTAAAATACGTAGGGAAAAAAAGTTGTGTGAATATAAGTATAAATAGGTATGACTATGAATGAGTTTGATATATAATAAGTATGAATAGGGACAGGAAATGAGATAGGTAGACAAAGAGATAGAATAATGAAGAAAAAAACAGATATGCAATTCACTACACTTATTACATAATATACGTGGATTAGTTGTTATGAGTTGGAGTTTACAGAGGTTACAATGTCTTTTTTTACTTATATTGCATCTGTAGTCTCTTTTGCTGTTCTGTTATGGTCTGAAACCCGTTCCTCTCTCCCCCCCCAAACGGTAGGCTTAACAAAGACTGTATTGATGGGTGATACACTCTTGTCCCCGGCACACGGAAGGTTTTGTGTTGCCAGCGAGTCAACAAGAACATTTTATTCATAATGTTGAATCACTAGTGTGTGTGTGTGTGTGTGTGTGTGTGTGTGTGTGTGTGTGTGTGTGTGTGTGTGTGTGTGTGTGTGTTGTGTGTGTGTGTGTGTGTGTGTGTGGTGTGTGTGTGTGTGTGTGTGTGTGTGTGTGTGTGTGTGCGTGTGTGTGTGCGTGTGTGTGTGCGTGTGTGTGTGTGTGTGTGTGTGTGTGTTGTGTGTGTAGGTGTGTGTGTGTGTTATATTACATATTGTAATAGTACAATATTATAATATTGTATTATCATAATTACTATTATCATTATCAATAGTTATGGGTATGTGGTGGTGGTGGTAGTAGTAGTAGTAGTAGTAGATGTAGTAGTAGAATGAGTAGTAGCAGTAGTAGCACTAGTAGAAGTAGTAGCAGCAAGATCTGCAGCACCATGAGCAGGGGGGGTAATTGTTTTTTCATTACTATCGCCATCTTCATAATCATGACTTATAGTGTATCCATCTGTCAATGTTTTCAAGAGACGATTATCAGATACAATAAACTAGCACCTAGGCTCTGGCAGAGTTGCTTCGTCAGTTTTATACGCATATGTACAATAATATCGTGGCATATGAAATAAGTATCCCACGCTTGGCATTATTTACATAAAAAATCGATGCTAACATCATTGTTGTTATAAGCCGTAGTATATGGTAGACAAGCAAATCAAAGACACACCGCGAGGACCCAATATGAGCACCAGCAGGCTGCCGCTACGATGTCCTCCTGAAGTCATTGTGATACTGTGTAATGGCTTCATAAAGGTCCTTCCGGCGGCGGCCAGTATGCGTAAACTCGTCCATCCCATATAGGAATCAATTCTATTAGGGATTAAGGGATCAGGTTGGAGGCCAATTTTGATACAAGTTTACGGCAAATGCTTTAGGAGGGACACGTTAGAGATTCTCATAAAAGATTTACTGCTTGCCATAAATCACGGCCGTCCGTCTCGATTGGGGCTTCGGCCATGATAGGCTGCTCCTGATGCTGCTGTTACTGCTGCTATAACTGCTGCCTGCTGTTATTGCTACCACTGCTGTCATTGTTACTACTTCTACTGTTGTTACTGATTGTGTTGTTAATACTCTACTCCACCTCTACTACTACTATTACTATTGATGTTTCTACTACTACTACTACTACTACTACTACTACTACTACTACTACTACTACTACTACTACTACTACTACTACTACTACTACTACTACCACCACCACTACCACTGCTACTACTACTACTACTAGCACCACCATGTTACTCCATATTACTTTACTTATTTCATCTGATAATATGTTCACCCAACGAGGAATTACAAGTCTCTACCCTTGTCACTATGTTCACCTTATTCTACAGCCAAGGGACACACAAGACCATGTCCTAAACTCTCGGTTCTCAAGGGTGGTGAAGGGGATGAGGCTTGTGATGTATGACAATGATAAAGCCGGAGGAGTATCTAATTATTTCCTCGAAAATAAGTATCATCAATAGCGAAGAGGGTCTCTCTCTCTCTCTCTCTCTCTCTCTCTCTCTCTCTCTCTCTCTCTCTCTCTCTCTCTCTCTCTCTCTCTCTCTCTCTCTCTCTCTCATCCTCTCCCTCTCTCTCTCTCCCTCTCTCTCTCTCCTCTCTCTCTCTCTCTCTCTCTCTCTCACTACTCACTCTCCTCTCTTCTCTTGTCACTACTCTTTTCTACTCTCACCTACCCTCATCTTCCTTTATCTTTTACTACAAAAACAACAAACTATACTACTACTACTAGGGCAACCAGCATCAGTCTTCTTACTTGTGCAGCTTGACACACTCCTTTGCCATTCCAAATACCCGTAAAATGTCTTAATGGTAGGTGTAGCGAAGAAGCCACAAAACTAAAAGGGTGGGATCACGAGTTCGAAGCCACGCACAGTCCCTTGTAAGTCATTTCTACTCACTATACGTCCTGCAGGATATAATATTTTGGAGAAAAAGAATCCACTCACACCTTGAAAGGACATATATATGGAAAACATGTCACGATGCTAAGATTTACGTAAGTGAAGCGTAATAAAAACGTTTCACATGCTTACCCACAAAAGCCGCTTTGGTAACAAAGGAAAGTTTAATAAGAAAAAGTAATAAGGGAAATGAGGGTAATATGTAGACGATGAAATATGTACAACAGAAGAAAAAACGTAGGCAAAATAGCATAACAATGGTTTTTTTATACCACTTGGGAAGTAGTCAGGTAGGAAAGGTCTTTAATGGGTCTTTTAAAGGGTCTTCAATGCGCGCTGTGTATATTTCTAACTAACTGATTTACTTCATAACACTGCATCTAAAATTCTCTACAAGGTCGTAGTAGCATATTTCCTCAACTTTTTACGAAATAGAGATAAAAAGCGGGTTATTACATCAACCTAAATGGACTCCCCAAGAAAAAATGGAAAGTCAGGAAAGCTAATTGATATGAATTTTCACCGAAAACCCTCGCAAAAATAGTTTACCACGTAATGAAAATTCTGAGAAATCTCTGGGTACTCAACTAAAAGAACACCACAAGACTCAGAATAAAAGTTATACGAAACAAAATGACAAAAAATTTAATTATGATAAGAATCGTAAAAAAAAATCTAGGCTTCTTAATGAAAAAATGAAAATACTGGACGTCTGAAAAAGAAAGTCACTGGAAACTACGAGGGTGAAAAAATGTAATGACAGTCTTCAACCCAGGAAATCTCTAAGCGAGGACCACGGTGAGGAGAAGGAGGAGGAGGATTTACATAGGTTTACATAGGAGTAACAGACACCAGGAGACCTATTGGTCCATAGCGAGGGTATCTGCTGAACTACATACTACTAACTATCAACTACTTGTAAGAAAACAGTTGGAAAATGATACCATGTCCCTAAAGAGGATAGGAAACAGGGAAAGTTCATAGTGCAGAATGATAGGATATGAAAAATACTAACTACAACTACCA
>JACEEZ010000540.1:148494-160994 GCA_016584305.1 Chionoecetes opilio
ACCATGACAATACTTCCATCTTATATATTACAAAAAGTATATGCTACAGTTACCTGTTTTCCTTATTGATATTAGTATTATAAAGTTGTTTTTTAACGCAAATACAATACAATAAGCCACTTTCCTAATTTTTGCTTCTATTTCAAGTATATTTCTACCGTGTTGGTGGAAGAGAACACACAGTAATGATCATAATTCCTGTTTAGCAAAGTTTTTTACCAGGGGAGATGAGATAATGGCTGAATTCATGGGGTTAATTATAGTTATGAAGATTTACAGTGCGGTGTGTACCCTTAAAATACATCACTCGCCTTCCTGCTCTCAGACATCATTAATATTAAGTAGCATATTTCCTCATTAGTTATATATACTCTGCACTAACAAATCTCCATTCGCTTCCACTGGTGAATCCTGGGACTATATATAGAGAGTCCAATGTGGTTCCTTTCACTAACTGCCTGGAGAGTCCAAAGTGGCTGCTTTCATCACATCCTGCATATCATCCCCTTGCGTGCTCTCTCACGGTCAATGCACTTGTTCGAAGAGGGATAAGTTTACAAGTATGAAATTGATGGCTAAGCAAATATGTCTTCATAAAGCAATCCGTTATTTTTAGTCATTATATATCAGGAGAAAAATAACATGTCTGATTTAAATTTTGAGACGAGAAAGGAAAAGGAAAAGGAGAAAAAAGCAGTAACAGTAATCATGATTCACTATTATACTTTTAAACACAATCCCGTTTCATTATATCATGTACAGTTATATTATGTACGGTTCCTTGTGGTATTAGATGCAAGGGACGAGGCATCGCTGTTACCGAAGGCCAGTGTAAACATATAATTGGGATTTGCATACCTCTGTAGGGCTGCTTCCCTTCTGCTTCCCTTAACCCTTCCCAGCGTGCGTGTTTCTTCCCCGCAGTCCATGATTCAATTTCTCCAACAATGCATATCGTCCCGGCTATTCAGTCTACCACAAAAGCTAATCCCAAAAAGAAATAGGCCTAACCCAGCCTATCTACTCTCCATCAAAGTGACCAATGACAACCTATCACAGAATAAGAAAGTTGAATATCAGAGGAAAATCAAATTTCTCCTCTTTATGATACCAAATAACTATGCTATTTATAGTCTTTTAGGACAAAGCTCTTACAAAAGATTCCTTTAGGCAAAAAAAAAAAAAATCCCAGATATCTAAGGAGAGGTTCAGCCACATTGTTATCTTATAATATGAATTTAAGTAAGGTTAATAGTAAAATTATGAAAGTTTTGATAGAATTACCAAATTTGTGAGAGGTTAACTAACTCTGATATTTGCCAATAACCATATAACGTCGCTCTGGAGTTGTATATTAAGTGCAACGTAATGGAAAGAAGGAGGGGGAAAATGAGAGGGAAGAGAAAATGTAAGAGGGCAGGGAAGGTAGGGACCTCTTTCATCCCTTTCAAACACCTAAATCTCCTTTTCCTCCTCACTACTCTACATATACTCTCCTTCCTCCACTCGCTTTGCATCTCCATTCATCCCTCATACTCTCCCCTTCCTTACCTTATCCACCCCGTCCATCCTTTCATCCACCTCCCCTCCATCTGGTAAACCCGGCGACTAAAATTACAAACTATTGGGAATACTTTATATCCACACAACGTCGCCTCACCAACCTCAGCCATGCCAAGACCCTCACGCCCCAGCTGGAAACACATCACCAAGCCGTTTTTTCTTCCCTTATTCTCTCCCTCTCTTTAATCAACGGCATAACAAAGAGGAAGAGGGTCACACGACATCGTAGGTGAAAAAGTCAATGATTATGGTGTGGGTTGGTTTGATTGGGTGATTAATGGTTTGATTAGCATATTTACGTGTTGCCTCCTTTGTGTATCAGTGGTGCCTTTGTGTATGTGTGTGTGATCCGAGAAATTAAATTCGTGAAGTTGAGTGATCCAAGACTTCTTTTTTCGTTATTTTGTCAGAGAATTCAAATGAGTAATATTCATTAAAAAAAAAATGCAAGCGATCATTATTTTTGCCACGGAAATATGACCTCCGAAAAATCCCTCCATTTGGGATCTCCCTTAACAAAGAGTCTTTATGAACATTGAGTTACTGAAACTCAATTGCATTAAGAAAAAAGGCCTGTTATGGATAATTTGTTAATCACCCGTAATGAAATAAATTAGCACGAATTTCTGACTAACCGGGTTTTCTTCTTAGTTATACTCTACCTTGCAGCGAAGAGTCCACGTTTGGGCTACAACTTTAAAATGTAATCTTCGTGAAACTGGGAATGTAATTGCTTCATATTCAAGCTTTACTTTTTACGAGAAGGTACATAATGAAAGTGCCACATATACGAAATTACTTTCTGCTAACTTTACATATCAAAATGAATGCAACAGCAATGTATAACAAGAAAGGAGGCTAATATTTCTTATGCATTTTTTCTGGACTCCAGTCAATGGAAATCTTACTTCTTGCGGAATTTATAATTTATATAAATCTGTCAGAGCATTTATCAGAGTTTTGAGGCAGCCATCAAAGGAACAAAACAAACGAAAAGAGAGGAGAATATGAATGTCTGCTGAAAATGTAATAGCAATACCGCAAATATACCTTCTCTCCCTCATATTCTTACTCTCACATACTCTCTCTCTCTCTCTCTCCTCTCTCTCTCTCTCTCTCTCTCTCTCTCTCTCTCTCTCCTCTCTCTACGACAAAGGCAAATAAACAGATGCAACAGAGGCACGAGGGCCCTGTTTCCATTGAGGGTGTGGCTAGCCTCTTAGTATTACCAATTTGAAGCAGAAAGGGTTACGGCATACAAACACACACACACACACACACACACACACACACACACACACACACACACACACACACACACACAAGCACACACACATGAGGGGAAGGAGAAGCCCCATGCCGAGATGAAAAAAATGTCTCGACCACGTAACTAAGTGAAAGGAGAGAGGCCGATGAAGACTAAGTTACAAGAGAAAGGAAAGTGAGTCGATGTGTGGCTATGGAATGATAAATGAGCATTCTGAATATGTGAATGAGACGAGAGAGAGAGAGAGAGGAGAGAGAGAGAGAGAGAGAGAGAGAGAGAGAGAGAGAGAGAGAGAGAGAGAGAGAGAGAGAGAGAGAGAGATGATAGAGAGAGAGACGAGAAGAGAGAGGAGAGAGAGAGAAGGAGAGGAGGAGGAATAGAGGGGAGAAGAGATCAGTCTTCCCCCCCTTTTTGATAGCAGCTTCCTCTGGTACCCCGACGAAGCACACAAATGTATTTCTCTCGGTTTGAGGATGAAGTTTTAAAACGAGTTTATCCAACCAATAACTTTTAGAGGCAGGGAGCTCCGGCAGGCCATAATGCTCTCCTTTACATTTTATTTGTAATAGTTCAACAGAAAGCCGGTTAAAAGGGCAGTTATGGAAATAAGAGTTTTCATAAATTCCGCCGAGACCGAGGAAGGGCACGCGAAACTTTTGTTCTCAGCTAGAAATGACTTTATTCAATTATTTCTTTACTTGGTAGAGAGCAAGAGTTACATGTTCTGGAAAGGACAGAGACAAGAATTTTTCATTAGAGTCACGTTGAACATGACAGCACCACTGCGGACACAATTTCGTGAAAACACCAGCACACACACCACACACACACACACACACACACACACAACACACACACACACACACACACACACACAACAACACAACACACACACATATACACCGCCTGCGTGGTCAAGTAGCTTAGAGTGGCGTATCAAGCCATCCTATGTCGCATGTTCGATCCTCTCCGCTCCGGGGATTTTCTCGACAAATGGGCGTCTACGTCCACTTAAGCAAGGGGTTGGTACATCAGGCAAACAAAAACGACATGCTTACGACATTAACTAATAACTTAGCTAAGAAGTAATCATGTAATGAGTGAAGCTACATCATAAGCAGAAAGTCGCGATTGATTCTACTGAACCGCCCCTCCTGTATCTACCCAGTGTCCATTTGTGATCCTCTCAGCCACCTGCCTGGGAGATAAAATAACTTTGTAACACAGGTCCACCACATGTGTGTCGGTTGTCACCTGAGTACTGAACCACACTCCTCATTCGAAAGCAGTATCAAGGCTGAGCTGGTTTACCGGACATGAACAATTGAACATGTCTGGAGCACAGCAGCGTCTTCCAATGTTAGTGAGTCAGAGAAAGTTATTTGTGCAAATTTTACTAGTTTTCCTCGACATAAAAAAGAATCGATCAATTGTATTCAAAAGCAATGTGAAGTAAACTCGCTATATGTCTTCCCATTTCCCTAGATAAAAAATTGAAGAAAGAAAAACAGGTTCGAGGCAACACAGTCCCCGTGATAAAACTCGAAATAAAAAACAGTGAAACGGCGCATTTATTTCAACGACAAATCACGAAATATCATTCTGAATAAAGCAACAGTGCATTCATTCCCACCATATAAAATTATTCAATAGCTTATCGCAAATGACACCCGCTGAGTCCATGCCAGTCCCGGCGACAAAGTAAAAAATACGTGTGACAGGTGAACCAAACACGTGGGCTCGGTCTTGATCCCCGGCGTGAATACTGCAGGTGAGTATGCGGTGAATAACTCATGAGGACTCTCGGTACGTTTAGGTACCTGTGCCCTTGACGACATTCTTGCAAAAACAAAAAAGATAGAAATACACACTAACACCCGCTTCTACTTCTTTAAAGGGGCTGATGTAGTATTTTTATGAGTATCTCAGTCAATGTTTTTTCTACATTGTTCATTTTAATTTCATAAGTATCTTGGCAACGACCGAATCATTTTTTTTCACTACTCCCTAAATAATCGACAGTCTCCCCGAGTACTTAAAAGTCAACAAAACTCTCTCTCTCTCTCTCTCTCTCTCTCTCTCTCTCTCTCTCTCTCCTCTCTCTCTCTCTCTCTCTGCCACACACACCACACACACACACACACACACGACAACTAACAAACACACCACACAAACATACAAACAGATACACATTTTCTCCTCACCCTCCTCATATAAACGATCACCTTCTTATAAGGGACGGAGGGACCAACACTTAGCTGCGTTACTTTTAATTACGAATCTCTGTTTGAATCGAGCAAAACATTTCTCCCCCTGTACGTTTCAAGATTAACTTCCCCGCTGCAAGAGGCTAACAATAGTGGGGCAACAATAGCAAACTGTAGAACCCACAAAAATGGCTGAAATACATTGCTCTGCTCCACAAACTCGGTGAATACAGACTAGGTGGAACTACTCTCTCTCTCTCTCTCTTCTCTCTCCTCTCTCTCTCTCTCCTCTCTCTCTCTCTCTCTCTCCTCTCCCTCTCTCTCTCCCTCTCTCTCTCTCTCTCTCTTCTCTCATGGTTATTGCCGTTGTACTGTTAGGAGTACCAGCCCAAAATCTACTTACATATCTACCTAAATCCCTCTCTCTCTCTCTCCTCTCTCTCTCTGTCTCTCTCTCTCTCCTCTCCTCTCTCTCTCTCCCCTCTCTGGCTTGCATAATCATTCCACTTCCTCTTCGTTTTATTTTTCTTAATCTTTCCTTATTCACTCTTGCCTCCTTCCATTTCGCCTCTCTTTTTAGGGCTTCTCTTTCACTCCCCTCACTTGCACATTCTTTATATCGCTCCTAACCACCTCACATGTTTTTCTCTTTTTTTTCTCTCTTTTCTCCTGTATTCTGAAATGTCTGAATCTGAAAACTCTCTCTCTCTCTCTCTCTCTCTGTCTCTCTCTCTCTCCTCTCTTCTCTCTTCTTTTCTCTCTCTGAAGACCAATCACTATGAGCACATTGTTTTCCCTTTCACTTCCTTCCTTAATTCACCTTACGTTTCCAATATACCTTTTTTTTGGGGACACACGCTATTTCCATTCCTCTTTATCCCCTCCCTCCTTTTCCTATTTATCTTTCTCTCATTTCTCTTTTTTCCCTCAATTCACTTCTGTTCCTTTCCACTACGCACGCAATCTCATGGCTTTCCCCTCCCTTACTGTGCAGTCATCATATCGTCCGAATCGCATTAACTTATGGAGTATTTCGGCCAGTCAATCCTCATATTATCACACACGTACACCAGTCATAAATCCCAACCCCGGATTTACGTATCAGAGCTTCAGCCTCGATGAAATAGCACTGAGTTCCAGAGATGGATATGTTTTTTTTGAAAAAGTATAATAGGTGGAGTTAAAAGCAAAAAGGGGTGAATTACGGTAGCGTAGTAGTATAATTAAGGGTCTAACAGTAGGGAATTATAAGGTAGTCGTGTGTTATAATTAAGGGTCTCAACACAGTAGGTGAATTAAGGGTATTTTGTGAGTAATATATTAAGGGTCTAAACAGTAGGTGAATAAGGGTACGTAGTAGTTACTTAAGGTCTAAAACAGTAGGGTGATTAAGGGTAGAGATAAATAGTATAATTAAGGGTGGTCTAAACAGTATGGTGAATTAAGGGTAGCGTAGTAGTATAATTAAGGGTCTAAACAGTAGGGTGAATTAAGGGTAAGGTAGTAGTATAATTAGGGTCTAAACAGTAGGGTGAATTAAGGGTAAGTAGTAGTATAATTAAGGGTCTAAACAGTATGGTTGAATTAAGGGTAGAGTAGTAGTTAATTAAGGGTCTAACAGTAGGGTGAATTAAGGGTAGCGTAGCAGTATAATTAAGGGTCTAAACAGTAGGGTGAATTAAGGGTAGAGTAGTAGTATAATTAAGGGTCTAAACAGTAGGGTGAATTAAGGGTAGAGTAGTAGTATAATTAAGGGTCTAAACAGTAGGGTGAATTAAGGGTAGAGTAGTAGTATAATTAAGGGTCTAAACAGTATGGTGAATTAAGGGTAGAGTAGTAGTATAATTAAGGGTCTAAACAGTAGGGTGAATTAAGGGTAGCGTAGCAGTATAATTAAGGGTCTAAACAGTAGGGTGAATTAAGGGTAGAGTAGTAGTATAATTAAGGGTCTAAACAGTAGGGTGAAATAAGTGTAGCGTAGCAGTATAATTAAGGGTCTAAACAGTAGGGTGAATTAAGGGTAGAGTAGTAGTATAATTAAGGATCTAAACAGTAGAGGCTGGATTATATATAGTGATAAGTTACATAGACAAAGGAAGGATGTGACATAAAAAAAAGGACAGTAAGAAAGACGAACTAATCAATTCACGCCAGATAAAATGATGAATAATAGAATGATAGAAAAATACAGAGAGGTGTAGAGAACAGGAAGAAATATTTGTATATGATAAAGGTTAAGATAATATGATAGGGAATATATTGCGCTCTCTCTCTCTCTCTCTGCGTCTCATCTCTCTCTCTCTCTCTCTCTCTCTCTCTCTCTCTCTCTCTCTCTCTCTCTCTCAGAACAAAAGGATTTAAGTCTGTAAGGGACAAATCTAGGCTCATCGCTGCTCTCCAGTAACAAAATCCCTTTATTTTCAGATCCTCGTCATCATAATAATCATCATAATTAATTCGCCGTCGGAGGAGTGCGGACCGCCTCCCCGTTCGGCGGCGAGGCTGATGATATGTTCCTAAGGATGACTTTGTGAGCCGCGATTTCCTATGGTGCCGTGGAGGGGGGGGGGTTGAGGATAGCGGGTAGATGAGAGAGGAGAGAGATTGGGTAAGAGGATATGAGTAATGGAGGACGAATGTTGAAGTGGGTAGTTTTTGTGGAGTATAATGGGAGTAGCAGTGCACGTGTTATTTTTTTAGTCATTCATAGAGTGGCTCGAGAATGCAGTGATAAAGTGATCAATGTAGGTGTAACTGCTCGTTGAACAACAAGCAATACACATACTTTTTTGCCGTTCTGGTTATATTTACGGCAGAGAAAATACCAATCGGTTCGGCAAACACTAGTACTCATGTTCGTTTAGGCTAAGGGAACACGTGTATGTTTATTCTTTGTGTTCCCCGTGTTCTGCAGTAATTATCGCGAGACAGCACACTCTCCAGCCTATGTTTGTACAGATATTCCCACCCCTACCTGGTAACATATACTATAAGAAGTCACAGCATTCATCCCCATCCACATTAACCTGAAGAACTCGTGAATCATCAACAGAGTGCAATAAAAATCATACTTTCTGCCACAAAGTATGAACAGAGCAATATTAGAACTATCTACTATTACCCTAAAATGCAAGTTTTTATTTAGGTGACTGGAAACCGAGGAAAAAACAAGAATCCTTAAGCTACTGATAATTTCAATCTAGTGTATTGGGATGTCTCCGCCACGTAATTACCACTACTTAAAGGCATTATTACCACTACTCAAGGGCATTATAAGCACGGGCGACAGGGGATGCGTGGCGCCACTGGAGAGCCAGGCATGCCATCCCCTGCCAGTCCCTGCCTTCAGGCCCCGTAGAAGGCACTCTGGCCGGCAATTTCACAGCGGATGACTAATGAGGGAACATCGTGGTTACCAGACGCTCCTTCGCCCCTTCCTCCTCCCCAAGCCATCGTCTCCATACCTCCGGCCTCCCCATCCCCAGCCTACCATCCAACCACCGTGTAATGACCCCCTTCTTCTTAAGGCCTAAACCACCACCACCACCACCACCACCACCACTACCACCACCTCCTTCCCCTCCTTTAGTTTTGGTTCTTTACAGGCCTATTCCCCCCCCCCCCTTAATCTATCTGTTTTGTTATGCTATCTGTCTGCTATCTTTGTTATGTCTTATATTAATCATCCATATTTTCTTCTCTTTTTTCTATATTCAACATCAAAGAAACAGGCATGATTGCATTTTATATTTTTTTCTAATATATCTTAGAATTCAAAATTACTTGCGTCAAATTCGTTACATACATGCATTAATATCAGATTTTTTTTTTCTTCAGTTACTTGAATTTCCTAGTATACAACATTAAGATTTCTTCTCTTATCTTTTCTCAACACTTTATTACACACAAGATGTTGTCCTGTTCATATTTTACTGCACAATACACAATTAAAGGTAAATTCCCTGTCAACCTTTTCAACTTTACTATTTTCCTTGTACATATATTACAGTGGCTTCTTATCTTGCTCTTTTTCCTCCTCCTTCTCCTTATTTTCCGGCTCCCCGCTCATGAAATCATATGTCTCCCCGCGCCCCTGCCTCTGTCTTCACGTTCTGTATATTATTATCCGCGTTTCATAAATTCTTTTCATTTAACTTAGTGCTCTCTCTCTCTCTCTCTCTCTCTCTCTCTCTCTCTCTCTCTCTCTCTCTCTCTCTCTCTCTCTCTCTCTCTCTCTCTCTCTCTCTCTCTCTCTCTTCAAAACATGCATGGTGTGGATTAACTTAAGGCCTTGACTCATATCTTCTAATATCAAGGTTTTTTTTACGTGTGTGTGTGTGTGTGTGTGTGTGTGTGTGTGTGTGTGTGTGTGTGTGTGTGTGTGTGTGTGTGTGTGTGTGTGTGTGTGTGTGTGTGTGTGTGTGTGTGTGTGTGTGTGTGTGTGTGTGTGTGTGTGTGTGTGTGTGTGTGTGTGTGTGTGTGGCGCTCCAAGACTGTATATAGGGATTATTCTAAGCACATCGTTGTAAAAGAAACACTTGGCATGCATTCAAGAAGGTGGGAAGTATACGTTTCCTCCCATAAATATCGAGATTTTATCCAATTAATACAAGGCTGGTTTTTAATAACTGCACGAGGCTAGTTTTTAATAACTGGTTACTACAAAGAGGACGATCACCCCAGGGAAGCATTGATAACCCTTTGAGTCTCGCTTCATAGTTATTAATTTCAAACTTAACAACAATATCATGCTTAACGGAGCCGTCAACATCAAATAAAATAATGTCAACATTATCCTTCGTATATAAAGAGATTGTCCTTATGAGCTTCCTTTGTTATTCTTACGTCTATCATATTAGAGGTAATAAGATCATAATAGCATTCATATAAATAGAAATTGTCTTTATGAGTTTCCTCGGTTATTATTACGTTTATCGCATTTAAGATAACAAGACGAAAAAATATGAGTTATCAGGGACGAGGATTTAACTCCTTCACCCCCAGATCTTTCCTTTGCTATAAAAAATCGCATGTTGTCGAGCCATAAAATAACGAAAAGTAACTGAATATTCCAAATTAGTTAGTGGACAAAGATACTAAATAGGTCATATCTATAAAATATTGCTGATATTCACTAAAAATCGTCTTATGGTACCCAAATTATAATGGAAATTATGTTCTGGGTCTCAATGATTTAAAGGATTTATCTTATTGTTTATTTGCACTACATCAAAAAGCCTTTGGGTTATAAGACAGATGTTTACACAACTCTTCTTTTTTCTTATTATCCTGATCATCGCGTGACTAAATTTACTGTTGTTTCGGAATAAGTTCATATTAAGAGTTGGTTCCATTTACATAGCCAAAATTCTACACAGGAATGGCTTTATGTCATGTGGTGAGATAAATGTGTTTCCAATCCTTAGCTTTAGTAAATGATGCGGGAAAATTTATTTGATATTCGTTTCCATATCGTTGAAATTAATGGAAAATATATGAAAGTAACAATGCCATTGCAGGATCATAATGAGGCGATGAAAAATAAGCCTATGATATGTATAAAAAGAAGCAGGTATGTATTGTATGTTTTGTATTCTGCCATGAAAAGATTACATCACCTGATCATTACTGGTGAAAACAAACTGGTGAGGGAATATTTACTACGGCAAATGGAAAAAAAACAAGGCCATTTCGTAATTATAACTATTCTTTTCAATCTCTCTCTCTCTCTCTCTCTCTCTCTCTCTCTCTCTCTCTCTCTCTCTCTCTCTCTCTCTCTCTCTCTCTCTCTCTCTCTCTCTCTCTCTCTCTCTCTCTGGCTTATTTATTGTAAAATATATTGCATAAAACACGGGACGGAATGTTTTATAGGTTGATAATTTCTAACCATTATTTTATCAATTTGCGATAATTTGCTAAAGGGAAGGGGCTTGAGAGAGAGAGAGAGAGAGAGAGAGAGAGAGAGAGAGAGAGAGAGAGAGAGAGAGAGAGAGAGAGAGAGATAGAGAGGGGGGGGATGTAAGAAATGTAAGAGAGGGAATGCTATAATTGAAGAAAAAAATATATATATATTCTCTGAAAATATTACAAGACAGGATGCATAAGTAGAAAGAAAACGTAATCAAAATGTTAGTCGAGAAAAATTAGATACTCTTTCTTAGTATATAATTTCTTTCTTCTATATTACTGGGTAGGAAACTTTTTTGTCATATGGTCTCCTTATTCTCGTCAAATAATGAAACTTCATAAATAAACTTCCAACGTTACTTTCCTTATAAGTAAAAATTCATCCTGTAAGATTCTATGAAACATTTTACTATATTTTCCCTCTGTGATCTTTACGACACAAGAAACTTTGTTATTATCGGCAAGGTTGTGTTTCATGGTGATAGAATTAAAAGTTGTGTTAGAACTTTGGACTGAACTGTAATACATGCCACCACCAGCACAAACTCTCTCTCTCTCTCTCTCTCTCTCTCTCTCTCTCTCTCTCTCTCTCTCTCTCTCTCTCTCTCTCTCTCTCTGTGACATATTTACGTACTTTTGCAATTATAAACGTATTGATTGATTGATATTACGTACTATTGCATACCACGACCACCACAAACACTCTTTCTCTGTATTTCTTTTCTTCTTTCTCTCTCTCTCTCTCTCTCTCTCTCTCTCTCTCTCTCTCTCTCTCTCTCTCTCTCTCTCTCTCTCTCTCTCTCTCTCTCTCTCTCTCTCTCTCTCTCGCTGACCTTTCATGACCTGCCTTAACCACATTCTTACGAGGCGAGGCGTAGAATTCCTTATCGCGCTCACAATATGCAACTTTAAGTTCACTTCGGATTAAATGCTTTACTTAATTCTTAATTCTTTCTTTTCCTCACTGGTAACTGAGAACTACTTAGAGATTATTGCTTAGTTCTTAATGGTAATGACTTTTTTTGTTCTCTCTCTCTCTCTCTCTCTCTCTGCACCCCCCCCTCTGTGTCCTAAACTGAATAATCCACAGTAAAGACATTAATCGGCTTGTGGCCAAACAGAAGGAGAAAACCGCAACCACTCCATTTTACTTGGCTCTTTTGCCGACATTAATCTTGGTATTGCTTTTGGTTGGGGAGCGCCGCTGTACTGCTTCAATTCCCTAGGAGGGAGAAGAGGGGGAGAGGGAGGAGGAGGAGGAGGAGGAGGAGGAGGAGGAGGAGGAGGAAGAGGAAGAGGAAGAAGAACGGAAGGAGGAGGAGGTGGAGGAGGAAGAGGAAAGGAGTACAAGTAAAATGAGGTACGAGATGAAGTAAATACCGAAATTTAGTCATACGAATATAATCGAGACAAGTTTTGAGATTTCATGAAAGTTGACAATCTTAACGAATCATTTACATGTACGTACGAGTGAAGGAGAGATCGAAACAAGTCTTATACACGTTCATATAACTTCTTGAGCCGACGCGAGGAAGGCAGAGGAAGAGATAAAGTAC
>JACEEZ010000540.1:168494-175994 GCA_016584305.1 Chionoecetes opilio
TTTTTGTATGTATATATTTGTTATGTGTTTGTGTGTATGTTTGGGTTTTGTGTTTATGGAATATGGTATACGATACTTCTAACTTTTTATGAAAAACCCAATTGGGGTTTTACGATAAATAGGTACGTTGTATTATATTAGCTTATGTGCCCAGGTAATTATTAAAATTTACGTAATTATTTTGGGGAGCTCTTTAAAATGTTTACTTAAAAGAGCTCTGCCTTGATTTTGGATATTTTTAATTTTTTTTTTCGGGTTTTAAGATGGCAAATAAACAATTTTGATTTTTTTATTGATTTTTTTAAAAGAGAGAGAGAGAGAGAGAAGAGAAGGAGAAGAGAAGAGAAGAGGGAGAGAGAGAGAAAGAGAAGAGAGAGAGAGAGAGGAGGAAGGAAGAGAGGGAAAAGGGGGAAAAGAGAGAGAGGAGAGAGAGAAAAAATGAGGGGGGAGAGGGAGAGGAGAAGGGGAAAAAGAAGAGAGAGAGGGGGGGGGGGGGGGGCCTTAAACCCCAAAAGGGTGTCAAAAAAAAAAGGCCATAGAGGAATCCGTGGGCCTGAAGCCAACAAGGATGCTACAAGGGGGGGGCATAACACGCCTCTCCCGAGCGCGACCCGTAACAAAGGCACTAAAGGGCACGAGAAGGGGGAAGGCGAATAAAAAACCCGGGGGCCCGGACCCAAAGGCCCCAAAGGACAGTAAAAAAATTTTTTTTTTTTTTTTTTTTTTTTTTTTTTTTTTTTTTTTTTACTTTGCACCCTATAGCCCCTGTAGGCATTATTTTTCCTTTGGGGGACTGGGGTGGTTGGCCTGCAAATTCTGGGGGGTGAGGGTTGGGTCCGCCCGTTGGTGGCGCAAGCTGGTTTTTTTATAATGACACTGTGATCTATAGGTGGGGAAGGTCCCATTCTTGGGTCCACCTTTTTTTGGCTTCAGGGTCCACCTGGTGTTTCTTCGCGAGAAGTGATGAAAGAAAGGAATGTGACGGGTTTTTTGGGGTAGTAGTAGTAGTATATAGTATTTGGGGTAGTATTAGTAGTAGTAGTAGTAGTAGTAAGTAGTAGAGTAAGTAGTAGTAAGAAAAGTAGAAAAAGGGGGTTTAGGGGGTATAAAATAGGGGGTTGTAGGTTTAAGTGTATTATAATATTTATAGTGTATAAAGTGTATTTTATAAGGGGGGCAGCAGAGGAGCCCCAAGGGGGCGTTTCGGGACCCTTATCCCAGGGAACAAAATATAAAAATTTGTCTGCCCAGGGCAAGAACCCACAGCCCTCATTAACTCACCTTTGATTGGGTATCAACACAGGGGGGGGAAAATTAAAAAAACAGGCGTAAAAAAAACTTGTTGGGCCCCCCCGGGGAGAACCCTCAACCCTCAGTGAATGGGGCTTTTCATGATCCCGGGGTTTCACTCCTCCTACACCCGGGGTGTTAAAAAAAAACCGATGCTTAAAAGGAAAAAAGGAGGGATTTTAATTTTTTTATTTGAATCGGACCGGGGGTTTTTGTGTGGGGTGTGAGATTTCCCCTTTTCCTTCTGTGTTTTCATCAGAATCTTTAATTCGTGAAATGGATTGGCAAACTTGTTCCGGAAGGGGGTTAGACGCCAATTACTGCGGGAAAAGGGGAAGATAAATTGTAAAATGACAAGTGAACCCAAAGGGGGGGGGGGGGAGAGGGGGGAGAGAGAAAAGGAGGGAAAAAAAAAAAGAGAGAAAAGGGAAAAGGAGAGAGGGGAAAAAGAGGAGAGAGAAGAAAGAGGAGAGAGAGAGAGGGGAGGGGAGAGAAAAAAAAAAAAAAATAAAGAAAAAAAATCCCCTTTTGTAGTTGTAATTTTGAGGCTTTGGGAGAATAGGTTCCTAAAAAATAACTCCCTTTTTTGGCCTTGGCTTGTGTTTTTTTGCATTCTTCGTAAAAGATCTTTGGTTTACGGGATTCGCCTAGTTTGAAGCCACAAACTGAGAACTTTGTTGAACAAAAACTCGCTGTCCCCCAACGCGGGGTTCAATGGTACAGTTGTTTCTTTTAAAAAGGGATGGGAACTAAGCGGGCCGTATTTTAACTTTATTTTTTCCCCTTTGGGCCCAGCCCCTTTGTGAGTAAAATAAGGAAAAAAAAATTGAATACTGAACAATAGCTTATCATATGCCTCGTCGAATTTATTCTAAAAAAATTTTTGGGTTAAATTTTTGAGACAGTGTTTTTCCCTTAATACAAAAAACAATATTTTCCTTGCATTTTTTTTTCCCCCTTGAGGAAATGCCCCCAAAAGGCAAGGATTGGAGGTTCCGAAATTACTCCAAAGTTCCTATTTTCCCCCCCGCGCATTGCTTAGCAGGGTTTGGTAGAAAGCATCGTCGGAAAGCCTTCACATCACGTAAGCTAACCAAAGCCTTCCAACAAAAACGGGCGGGTAAAAAAACAAACCCGTAAATTTGAAGGTACGGGGTAAGGGGACTGCGGGCGGGGCGAGGGCAAAGGAACCCCCAAAAAAAATTTTAAAAAATGAAACCCACATACCCCATTTTACCAAAATCTCTAACTTGCCCATCAAAACAAAACAAAAATCAAAAAAACGAGTAAGTCAATAAAAATCTAAAAATCCTAACAAATTTTAATAGATCCGTGTGTTTTTTATTCACCCATGGTTTGTCCACGCGAGCGGGTCGCGATCGCCAGTTTCACCCTGCAGACGAGTTTTGGAGTCATTTCCCATTTTTGGGGCAATGCTGGGCCCTCACCACCCACAACCATCCCAACACACCAATACTCAAACCTCCCCTAAAAACCCACCTTTATTTTTTTTTTCCACCTTTCCCGATGGATCCAGTCAATCCATCTCCCCTGTAACCTCTTCCTTTTCCTTTTCTCCCCTCTCTCTCTCTTCTCTTCCTTCCCTCTCTCTCTCCTCTCTTCCCCCCTCTCTCTTTTTTTTTTTTTTTATATACTACATTTGAAATGTGTTAGTTTTTTTCTTAGGTTTGAACAATACACTGGAGGGACTATATGAAGAAATTTAAAAACCCACAAATACTCGTTTAGCTGGTTGTTTTCCAGTGTTTATAATGATCAATATAAATGGGGTTGGGGACTTTTTTCTCTCTTTTTAAAGTGCAATACCCCAAACCGTTTGATTTCAACAAAAAAGAACAAAAAAAAAAACGCTAAAAGGGAAGGGGGTCCTTTGTTTTTCCGACATTTTTACTTCTTTCATAATATATAAAATTTTGGTTTAAAAGTTTTTATCGCTTCAATATTTATGCTTCTTCGTTTCCCCTGATCATCCCTATCCTATTTGCGAGTCATATTTTGGTATTATTTTTTATATATTTCAATTTCCCTTTCCCCCATAAACCTTTTACTAGAATCAAACCCATTGCAATTTTTAAGTAAGGATTCAACCCAGTTCCAAAAAGGTTGTTTTTGGAAAAAAAAGGGAAAAAAAATAAACGCGCGCTTTGGCTTATACGGGATTTTTTTTAATTTGTACATATCTAACAACTTTTATATTCACTCAGACGATTGAGACCAATCTATCTATCTATCTATCACTTACACCATTATTTCCTTTTCCGTTAAAAATCCCCAAGGATATTTTTTTTGAATTTTTTTTTAATGTAACTAACGTCCCAAAAACCCATGCATAATGCTTAAAACTACTCAAAGAGCCCCCAAACGAAAACCAACACCGCGGATGTTATTTAAATCGGGATGTGAACCCACTTTAAATTTCGCGGTCATTTTAGGTTACAAAAGGGAAAAAAAAAAAAAACACACCAATCACCCCGAAATCCTTGCATGTCCCTATATATTGCAATAGTACGAGGAATCGTTTTGGGCTTTGGTAGCGCAAAGGATCCTCAAGACCAAGTTAGTGTACTTCGGCAAGCCCTTTTTCTACAAATTTTTCAAAAAAAGTATTATTTTTTCCTAAACCCATAATAAGGGAAGATCACTAACTGTCCCCTGATCAATACAAATTCACAAAAAACCCAAAAACACATCCTTCTCCTTCTATGAACACCATAAAGAAACATAGTATAATTTCAACGTTCATCGTAATTTAAATTTTTCACAAAACCCAAAAATCCGCAATTCCCGCCGTCCTCGTGAGTATTTTGACCTTTTTTCCCCTAAAAGCAAACGAGACAATAAAAAACCCTTTTTCTTTACATTTTTTATAAATACCATGAGGATAAAAACAATATTTTTTCAACATCATCCTAATTTGGAATATCTAAAACCCAAAAAAAATCCAAAATTAAGCCGTCCTCGTG
Organism: Chionoecetes opilio; assembly: GCA_016584305.1. NCBI lineage: Eukaryota > Metazoa > Arthropoda > Malacostraca > Decapoda > Majidae > Chionoecetes > Chionoecetes opilio. Next base: position 172,769 of record JACEEZ010000540.1, read on the forward strand.
AATTACTTTATTCTTATTTCCGTTACATGCAATCCTCAGAGAAGAAAAACAAACCCAAAGGGTCAGTCTGCTTCTCGCGTCCCTCCTTCCCTCCCTTAATAAAACTAGCATTCCCCTTCGCTCCCCTCCACCATCAAAAGGGGGGCGGATATCTATTTGGGGCGGGGACCGGAGAGATAAGGATTTTTTTGTGGGTTTTATGAGGTTTTTTTTATGCCTTTTGTGCTTTTTTGTTGTTTTTATCTGAGGGAAAGAAATAGAAACAAAGTTTAAAGTCACACGCCATGACGCCCACACCCATGCACTCACAATCCGCCCCTCGCTAAAACAGCACCCCCCGGCCCACGCACCCGCACAAAAACCCCAAAACCACACCAACCCACACACACACACACAGTTTTTTTATACCCACAGGAACCCCAAAAAAAACTTTTCAAAAAAGAAAGCCCAAAGTGTTTTTTGTATGGTCGTTTTCGTTCTTAAAATATCAAACGAAAATTTTTCTCATCAAAAACCTAAAACAATTTTGGGGAACACTGAATTTGTAATGAATTTATAAAATTCTGCCCGAGGATTTAAACCATCTGCAGGGACGATATATGATTAAACAAAATTAGAAAAATTTCATTTTTGATCCTCTTGCGCGGGGCCCCCCCCGACGCAAAGAGTCAAGGGCCCTCCGAATTTCAATAAAAACCTTGCTCCTTTTTTCCTTTCTGGTTGTTTTTAAGAAAAAAATCAAAATAATTTTTTTTTTTTTAATTTTTCTTTGCCCTCAAAAAAATATTTCATGGATCCCGACACACTAAGTATTTTAGGTTTTTTCTGAGCGCTAACAAGTTGCCTCCGTAGTGCGGGCTAGCGCCCCCGGCACGAATCTGGGGCCGGTTCGACCCGGGCCGGGGAAAGTCGGTGCCCACCCTCCCCAGCTTCTTCCTTCCTTTCGGGTTGAAAATGGTACCGGGGGTAACCGGGGGAAAGGTAACGTGGAACCCGGGAGTACACTCCCCCGTGCCCCCGGGGTAACGGGTCCCACCCCCCACAGGTCAAAGGGTAATGCCACGGAGATGACACCGCTGCCAGCGCATTTAGGTATCCCCCATCTCTCCCTTTCCCCTTTTTAAAAAATGGCGTCAAAAAAAAGCGGGGGGCTAAACCCCTAAAAAATTTCCCCCTTTTGGCCGCAAGAAAAGTCAAAATATTGCTTTGTGACACTGCAGGGCCCCCTGCCTTGTAAACTCGTCGGGGCGTTTTCCCGGGTTTGGTGGGCGGGATTTTCAAGGGGGCCCCCCCCCCCCCCCCCCCCCCCCCCCCCCCGGGTTTTCCGGGTTGGTCGTTTCCCCCCCCCCCGGGGGGAACCCCATAAAGGAACCCAAAGGGCAAAAAAAAAAACAGGGCCCAAAAAAAAGAAAAAAACAAAACCCCCAAAAAAAAAATTTTTAAAAAATTTTAGGACCCATAAAAACCCCCTCCCTTTCCCAAAAAATAGTAAAAAAAATAATTAGAATCCATAAAAAAAACCAAAAGGGGAAAAAAAAAAGAAAAAAAAAGGGTGGGTTTTGTCCAAAAAGGGACCAGAGGGGACGGAGAACAAATGTTTAGAGTGGGGGCAGGCTGTTTTAAAAAGGGGGTTGGGGGGGAGGCGTGACGGGAGGGGGGAAAGGCTGGACGGAGTTTGGGGGGGCAGGCTGTGACGGGAGGGGGAAGGCCGGGGAGGGGGGGGAGGGGCCCGTGACGGGAGGTGGGAAGGCAGGGGTGTGAGGGAGGGGGGGAGAAGCAGGCTGTGACGGGAGGTGGGAGAGGCGGCTGTAAGGGAGGGGGGGGAAAGGGGGGGAGGGGGGGGGGAAAAGGGGTTTTTGGGAGGGGGAGAGGCAGGCTGTGACGGGGGGGGGGAGAGGCAGGGTTTGGGGAGGGGGGGAAAAGGCGGGGGGGGCGGGGAGGGGGAGAGGAGGCTGTAAGGGGGTGGGGAGGAGGGGAGGGGTGGAAGGGGGTGGGGAGGGGGGGGAAAGGGGGGGGGTGGGAGAGGGAAAGGGGGTGCGGGGAGGTGGGGGAGGGGAGGGGAGGGGGGGATGAGGGAGTGGGGGGGGATGGGAGAGGGGGGGGCGGGGGGGGGGGGGTTTGAAGGAAGGCCAGGGAAGGAGAAGGGGGGGGTAGGAAAAAAACCCCGGGAGGGGTTTGGGGGGGGAAAAGGGGGTAAGGGGGGGAGGCAAGGGGGGGAGGGGAAAAAAAGTTTTTTAATTTTGGGAAAAAAAAGGAAAAAGGGGGGGGAAAAAAAAAGGGAAGAAACTGAAAAAGGGGGGAAAACCCCCCGTAGAAAAACCCTTAAAAAAACAAAGGGGAAAGAAAAAAATGTTTGGAGGAAATGTAAAGAAATTTGGGGGGGGTTTTGGGGTTTTTGGGGCCTTTTCGAGGGGCCCCCCCCAATAATTTAAAAAAATTTGAGGGTTTTAAAGGGGGGGAAAATTTTAAAACCCTTTTCCCCCTTTTGGGAAAATCCCGGGGGGGGAAAAAAAAAACGAAAGGGGGGGGGAAAAAGGGGGAAAAGGGAACTGTAAAAAAAAGCCCCCGTGGGGGAAAAATTTTTTTTGAAGCCCAAAAAGGGGAAAAACCTTTCCCAAATGTTCCCCTTTTGCCCCCCCTTTTTTTTCCCCCTTACGGTTTTGGGGGGCTTCTGACCGGGGGGGGGAGAGGAGTTTGGAAAAGAAAGGAAAATTAATGGGCAGCCCCCAAAATGTTTTTGGAAGGAAAAGGGGGGGGTGTCCGGTGGGGGGGGGGGGGAAAAAAAGCCCAAACCCCGGGTTTTTTGCTGTTTCGGTTTTGGGGGGGGGTGGGTGGGGGGGGGTGGATTTTTTGGGGGGGGGGGGGGGTTTTTGGGGGGGTTGGGTTTTTTTAAGGCTTTTGGGGGGTGGGGGGGGTGTAAACAAAAAACTTTACGGATTAAAAAAACTTTAGGGGGAAGGAAATTTAACGGACAAATAAAACCCCGGACCGTAAAACCCTTTTTTAAAAAACCCCAAAACTTTAAAAAACCCCCAGAGGGAGCTTGGAGAGTGTAGAAACTTTTGGAGCCCCTTTGAAGAAAAAAAAAAAACTGTTTTTTTGGGGAGGGGAAAGGAGGGGAAAAAAATAAGGGAAAGGGAAAAGGGGAGGGGAAAGGAAAAATTGGGGAAAAGGGGAGGGGAGGCAAAAAAAGGGGGGGGAAAAAAAAAAAAATAAAGCAAAAAAA
>JACEEZ010000540.1:180994-184131 GCA_016584305.1 Chionoecetes opilio
CTCTCTCTCTCTCTCTCTCTCTCTCTCTCTCTCTCTCTCTCTCTCTCTCTCTCTCTCTCTCTCTCTCTCTCTCTCTCTCTCTCTCTCTCTCTCTCTCTCTCTCTCTCTCTCCCAAGTTTATAAGAGGACAGAGAAGCAGCTGTATATGACTTTACTGCCTCAATATAACACTTATATCCTGCCAGGTGTTCCGTATACAGCACCATCACAACTGCAGAGACAAGAAGGTGTTCTGTATGTAATCCCAAAGAGCACAAACAAATCGAGGCGGAAAACCAGTATTGCGATATATATCAGTAAATATGCGAGGTAGCGGTGTAATAATTGGTGTCGCATAACTAGGCATTAAGTGGATTAAATACAGTAATGCCGCGGCGGGTGGCGGCATTGATCAGAGCGGCATTATTGGGGATTAATGGGACACGTTCGCTGACATCAGAATTAATTGCCTTCGTAAAATTTAATCATGAAATTCTGAAAGCTCGCTTCAGTCTTTCGCGGGTGAGATTACTACTGTTGATAAAATGTTATAAAGAAATACAATATGTCACAAAGATGAAACACACACCTTTATACTCTACGAGGAGACCTGCTGTTATAGCCTACAGTCCCTCTAATAAAATAATAGTATGTGGTTGTGTGGAATTGCCTTTGCAGAAATTTGTGAGAAGCCTTTTTCTCTATCATTATATATATGTACAACAACGGTCGCCTATTATAGTTATTATAATATTCATTACCATTATTATCTATTAATACTACAAGTTATTTTCAATATTCTTATCACAATTCTTATTATCATCATTACTACTATTGTTTTCATAATAAATGAAGGGTAAACTGGAACCCTATTGGAGAGACAGAGGGCCATAAATCCAGGGATTGCAGTGAGGAGCTCGGACAAAACCAGAACATTCCGATGAACATAAAATCAGCATCAAGTCTAGGAGGATAAAAATATTTCAAGAGGAAGAGCTGACCGTGACAGGTCAGAGAGGCGAGGAAAGGAAGATTTGTAACATTGACAACTTTGTAAAACAGAACCCGAGACTCTACCAACCGACCGTGATTAACATCTGCAGCTTATTATGGAAGCAGAAGCTTGACCTGCTTGACGGCTTGATTGGTGAAATTATGATTTGATTCAGCAGATGAGAATCAAATTGGTGCGCAGTATACTCAGTGAATATCAAAATAGGAGAGTAAAAACGATATAAAACATTTGAGTCTCGAAAGAAAGTCTTTCTGTATTTTCTCAGATACCAAGAGGTGAAAACCTCCTCAAAAAATAGGTCAAATTATTTCCTAATAAGTTAACATGAATAATGGTTTTGAAAGTAACTTTTTCCTTTTCTTCCTCTCATTCATCTTCCTGTCAAGTGATAAAACATTCTGTCCATTGCATCAAATCCATGAAAATTGAAAGGAGATCCCCACAGCCGTTCAAGTGTGAGGCAGTTCCTAGCGGTAATCAGCCCCACCTGCATCCCTCCCCCCTCCCCCCTTCACCACTGGCCTCCGCCTCGCCTCGCTTCACGCTCTCACAAACTATCCAAACTTTAGACTTGGTCCAAAATCAACTTCACACGTTAAGTTCCTGGCATAAAAGGGCTTTTCCGCTGATGTAACAAATGAATTAGCAAGTGTTGAACCAAATATGCTCTCTCACACACACACACACACACACACACACACACACACACACACACACACACACACACACACACACACACACACACACACACACACACGCACGCACACACACACACACACACACACACGCGCACACACACTTTTATGTATGAAAATTCAGGTTGTGTCGGGGTGAAAAAAAATCAAGACTTACTAAATATTAACCATGATATCTCTCTCTCTCTCTCTCTAAAACATCCCAACGTACTTCTCAATCCTTATCTTTCTCCGTCTTGAAAGGATTTAGCTGAATTTTGTTCAATTCTTAATCTTCTTTCACCTGTGCCTTGATCCGGTCTTGCTCGTGTCTCGGTGCGATTCCCCTGACAGTCTCAAATTATAATCTGGTCGGATCTGTATCATTGAATCTGTATCTCTTGAAGTCTATAATTTAGCGTCAAAATTCAGCTTATTTTTTGTTCTGCAGTACTGTGACGAACGTCTTTTAAATCTCTATTATAAGTAAGTTAAATTAAAGCAAGAAAACTCAATGTCATCAGCTTCTGAACCCCCATCTTTTTTTTCTGCAGATGGTAAATTTAGAAATATTTAGTTGACAATTTATGAACCTTTTCTTTACACGGTGAATTAATATCCTGCAGCTTCCTTTGCTTACCACAAATATTACATTTGTGGCCTTAAATGAAAGTCTGGAATATAAATTGAAAGTAAGAGACACAATAATTGCTAAAACTAAAATTGCTACACACTGAAGGAATTACTTTTATGTAAATTAAAGACTTAATTTGCTTCCTGAAGGGCAAACTAATTTTGAGTCTGGGTAGACCTCAATATTGACACAGCGAGACGATTGTGTAGACTTGCGAATATTTCAATAATTTTCTCGTATTACCCTTCTCATTAAATATGTATTTCCTCGTGTTACTGCAACTTTCTATTTGTCTTCCTGATATTTCATTATTTACATATTCTCTCGTCTCATCTCTCCTTTCCTCATCCTCTCTCTCTCTCTCTCTCTCTCTCTCTCTCTCTCTCTCTCTCTCTCTCTCTCTCTCTCTCTCTCTCTCTCTCGTCTCTCTCTCAGATCTCTCTCTCAATCTCTCCCCTCTCTCTCTCTCTCCTCTCTCTTCCTCTCTCTCCTCTCTCTCTCTCCTCCTCTCTCTCTCTCTCTCTCTCTCTCTCTCTTATACCCTTTAGTGGTAGTGCTCCACAACTTCCTCTCACTACTCTACAATATCAAAATAGAATTTACAATAAAAAGCTGACACCTTGGATTGAAACAAAGTCTTATCCACCATATTGGATTATAAATTAATGTTGTGCAATTAATATCTTCACTACCTACTTAGCAGGTATGGAAATGGCAAATAAAAATATTAGATAAACTAATAATCGGGTGTATATATTCAGGCGTAAATAGTTAGTGAAAAAACAAGGTTTTCTTCCCGTTAAGACCTATTCACCTTAGCAGGGAAAAACGACAC
>JACEEZ010000540.1:189936-194936 GCA_016584305.1 Chionoecetes opilio
AACGAGATAAAATGTGTAATCAATCTAAAGTACTAGGTCACTATAAATTATAGTGCCCTACTCCTCTTAAAAAAAAGAAAACCACTACTACTCTAATAGAAGAAAAAAATTCATCTCTGCACAAGCATTTTTTTTTATCTTGAAACCAACATATGCTCCTTCAACTATGTAAAAAAACTTCGTGAAATCTCTTTGCAACCACAATTCCACTGCAACACTAACTACATCCTCAAAATGTTCTCACAACACAACACAACACAACACAACACAGGTGAATCAAGGTCTCCACCCCTTCACAACCCTCGCCCCACCCAAACCCAGACAACCTTCTCTTTCTTATTTGCAGCGACACGGCTCTGGCCTCCCTTTTTTCTTTGAATTTCTTAGTCCTTCCTGCCCCGAAAGCAGGGACGCCCCCCACCAGCATGAGGGATAGGGGCAGCGGCGGCACTCCTCCTTTTAACATCCACTTTACTTATAGCTGAAGTACGGCGGGAAAGCGATTGTGCTGGAAGCGGCAGTGATATGTGTGTGTGTTGTGTTTTGTTGTGTTGTGGGGTGTGGTGTGTGTGTGTGTGTGTGTGGGGTTGTGTGTGTGTGTGTGTTGTGTGTGTGTGTGGTGTGGTGTGTGTTGTTGTGTGTGTGTTGTGTGGGGTGTGTGTGTGTGGTGTGTTTTCATCTAGTTGTTTTTTAAAGGGGCCAGAGCAGCGTCTATGGCCCGTCTCCATAAAAACATTTATTTTTCTCATTCATCTTTTAGTGTTGGCCGAAGCCAACCCCCCCGGGAGGCGGGTCAAAAAACCCGGCTAACACCCGGTACCCATTCACTGCTGGGTGGCGGGGGCTGGGGTTTTTTTTTTAAAAGACCCCCCGTCTTTTTCCCTCCCCCCGGGGGATCGAACCCCGGGGACTTCTGGGTTTGTGACCCAAGGTGCTAACCCTTCCCCATAGGATTCCCCAAAAGGGGGTGTGTGTGTGGTGTACTATATATAAACACAAAAACTAATATTCGAAATTTACGAAAAAAAATAAATTGAAAGTACCATTTTATCACGTAAAAACACATCTAGATTATTAAAATTTTTTTCAAATTTGTTTTTTACTTGTCAAAAAGATTTTTTTGCTCCCCTTTACTTTTCTCTCACCCACTTTTGTCCTCTTAAAACCCCTCGTCCTCTGCCCTTTGCTCTTTCACAATTCTGCCTCGGTCTCTCATTGAACTACATAGTACAATCTCACTATTGCCCCTTTTTGCTTATTTCTTTTTCCCTTCTCTCTCTTTTAACCCCATCACGCACGCACTTCTTCCCGTCCTTTTTTTTTTCTCTAACTCAAACATGAATCCCCACGTTCAATCCTTCACGGTTTTATCTTCACCCGTCGATTCTTTTTTTTTCCCTCCTTAAAAGTTTTCCCGTTTTTCTTTTTTTTTCTTATCCTCACCACCATTTTTTTACTACTCCTCCCCTGTATTTCCCGCTTTTACCCCCATCTTCCCCAAGACGACTGCACCTCCTTCTCTCTTCTCTTTTCCTTTCTTTCTCTTCTCTTCTCTTTCTTCTCTTCTCTCTCTTCCTTTCTTCTCTTCCCTTCTCTTCTCTTTCTTTTCTTTCCCTTCTCCCTTTTTTTTCCTTTCCCCTTTCTCTTCTTTCTCTTTTTTCTCTTCCTTCTCCCTTTTCTTTTCTTTTCCTCTCTCTCTCCTCTCTCTCTCCTCCCTCTCTCTCTCTCTCTCTCTCTCTCTTCTCCCTCTCCTTCTCTCTCTCCTTTTCTCTCTCTCTCCTTTTCTCTCTCTCTCTCTCTCTCTCTCTCTCTCTCTCCCTCTCTCCTGGGGTTTTTTCCTTTCAATCTTCTTCCTTTTTTTATTGAAGTGTCTTTTTCAACCTCGTAGAACCTTCCCCCGGTTCCCCGTCCCGGATAACTTAGCGCCCGGCCCCGCGGTCTGTTGCCCGGGGATACGGAGTGCTTAAGGGCATTGGACGGCAATCACCCCGAGATATATTTTACTTTGAAACACAAAAAGGAAGGGTTTTTTTTTTCATAGCAAGGGGAAAGCAGTTTTTTTTTCCAAAAAACGGAAAAAATTTGTCTTGTTTTCAGTTTTATAAAGTTTATCATTGTTCAGCTGTTGTTTAATTTTTGTTGTTGTTATTTATATCATTACTATCATATTAGTGGTTTACTATCATTACTACTATTATATCTTTACCTTAATCGTATCACACACAAACACCCCTCCCTTTGGTCAAAAGGAACACAATTGTCCAATTATATATTATCACGGAAAAATCATGGAAGCTTCAGCAAGCTTTGATCTTAGGTATCTGCGTTACAGCCCAAGACAATATCGATGCAGTACAAAAAACAATATATATATATATATATATATATATATATATATTTTATATCTTCTATAATAAAATAAGCGAAAGTGTGTCTGTCTGTCTGTCTGTCTGTCCCGTCGTCTGTGTTTTGTGTGTGTGTGTGTGTGTGTATAGGTTCCGCCCCCCGTGGCGCAATCACCTCATATGGCACATTTTTGGAACCGGGTTGACCAGGGGGAAAGGGCATAAGCCCACTTATGAGATGATTCGATCACTTTTTTTTTTTTTTTTTTTTTTGGGAGCCTATTCGATAATTGTGAGAAAAAAAAATGGGTTGCGAGAATTGAGGAAACCTTGATGTAGGGTGATGGGTAATGGGTGAGTGAATGGGTGGGGTGATGGGTAATGGGTGTGGGGTGATGGGTGAGTGAAAGGGTGGGGGGTGATGGGTTGGGGGTGATGGGTGATGGGTGAGGGAATAGGTGGAGAGTGATGGGTAATGGTAAAAATAAGCGAAAGTGTGTCTGTCTGTCTGTCTGTCTGTGTGTGGTGTGTGTGTGTGTGTGTGTGTCTGTATAGGTTTTCCCCCCCCCGTGGCGCAATCACCTCATATGGCAATTTTTGGAACCCGGGGTTTACCAGGAGAAGGTTTAAGCCCAAATTTTGAGATGATCCGATCATTTTTTTTTTCTTCTTTTTTTTAGCAGCCTATTAGCGATAATTGTGAAAAAAAAGTGGGTTGCGAGAAATGAGGAAACCTTGAGTAGGGGGATGGGTAAGGTGAGTGAATGGGTGGGGTGATGGGTAATGGGTGTGGGGTGATGGGTGAGTGAATGGGTGGGGGTGATGGGTTTGGAGGTGATGGGGGATGGGTGAGGGAATAGGTGGGGGGTGATGGGTAATTGGTAAATAGAAGCGAAGTGTGTCTGTCTGTCTGTGTGTTGTGCGTGTGTGTGTGTGTGTGTGTGTGTGTGTGTGTGTGTGTGTTGTGGGGTGTGTGTGTGTGGTGGTGCTGGTATAGGTTCCGCCCCCCGTGGCGCAATCACCTCAAATGGCACATTTTTGGAAACCCGGGGTTTACCAGGGGAAGGGTTTTTAAACCCAATTATGAGATGATCGGATCACTTTTTTTTTTTTTTTTTAGGGAGCCTATTAGCGATAATTGTGAAAAAAGTGGGTTGCGAGAATTGAGGAAAGTATGTAGGGTGTAGGGTGATGGGTAATGGATTGAGGATGTAGGGTGATGGGTAATGGGTGAGTGAATGGTGGGGGGATGGGGAATGGGTTTTGGGTGATGGGGGAGTGAATGGGTGGGGGGTGATGGGTTGGGGTGATGGGTGAGGGAATAGGTGGGGGTGATGGGGAATGGGTGAGTGAATGGGTGTGTGGTGATGGGTAATGGGTGAGTGAATGGGTGGGGGGTGATGGGTAATGGGTGAGTGAATGGGTGGGGGGGGATGGGTAATGGGTGAGTGAATGGGTGGGGGAATACATACATTTCTACATCCATGATTTTAGGGAAAATTGAAGGGGCTTCTGGAGAGTCCGTGTTTGGGGGGCCCTTTGGCCACCAACCCCCCNCCCCTTCCACCCCCCCCCCCCCCCCTTCCACAAACCCTCCCCCCCCCCCCCCCTCCACAACCCCCCCCCTTCCCACCCCCCTCCCTCCACAACCCTTCCCCCACCCCCCCCTCCCTCCTCAACCCTCCCCCCCCTCCACAAACCCTTCCACCCCCCTCCCTCCACAACCCTTTCCCCTTCCCCCCCCCTCCCCCTCCCACAACCCCCCCCCCCCTTTCCACAACCCTTCCACCCCCCCCCCTCCACAACCCTCCCCCTCCCTCCACAACCCTTCCACCCCCCCCTCCACAACCCTCCCCCCTCCCCTCCAAAACACCCTTCCCCCCCTCCCTCCAAAAACCCTTCCACCCCCCTCCCTCCAACAACCCTTCCACCCCCCTCCCTCCACAACCCTCCCCCCTCCCTCCAAACCCTTCCACCCCCTCCCTCCACCCCCCTCCCCCCCCTCCCTCCACAACCCTTCCCCCCTCCCTCCCACAACCCTTCCACCCCCCTCCCTCCCCCCCCTCCCCCCTCCCTCCACAACCCTTCCAACCCCCTCCCTCCACAACCCTCCCCCCTCCCTCCACAACCCTCCCCTCCTCCACAACCCTCCCCCCTCCTCACAATCCTTCCGCCCCCTCCCCTCCCATCGGCCACGGGAAATGACTACCAGTAAAAAGCAAAAACCCTTTAAGGACAAAGTCAAGTGACCCTCCAGGGAAATACTCGAGCGTGCCACTCCGAAGCGCCACTCCAGCAGGTGGGTAAAGTCACAGTTGGGTGGAGAGCGAGCGTGTGGGAGCCAGGAATCCCTGAGGGCAACCTGTAGCTGTCTCTTTGCTCGGCGCTGCAGCTTTAAGGCCAATAGCAACGAAGAGTAATAACAATAATGATAAGGATAAACAAAGTAATAATAAAAAATAATAATAATAATAATAATAATAATAATAATAATAATAATAATAATAATGATGATATTAATAGTAACAATAATAATAATAATAATAATAAAAATAAAAAAATAAGGGCGATAATGAAAACCGGGAGGGGAAAAAAACAATAGGTGATTCAGATAGGGCAGTAGGTAGGGCCAGAAGAGAGAGAGAGAGAGAAGAG
>JACEEZ010000540.1:199936-204936 GCA_016584305.1 Chionoecetes opilio
CAAGTAGGATAACACGGGATTTACCTGTAATTCCTTTAATATTAATAACGCCACATCTTTCATCCCGTAAAGGAGTTATATCACGTGTACGTATTAGCATAATGGTCACCTGGGTGCCCTGTGGACCTGATGTACTGTACCGTGGCAGAGACGGGGCCTTGGTGCAGCCTGTATCTCTCACGGAATTTTAACTCGATGATAGCCACGGCTGGGAGGTGGCGGGGAGGGCAGCCTCTCATTCTACCGCCAGGTTTATCCCAAGAGAGTCCCAGCGGCCAAGAACACGGATGTAATGAAGATTATGGAGCACAATGCATTCTACAATAACTACAGAAAGGCTACCAACACGAGATGTCGACCCACGCAAGACGCCTTATCCTGGAATTTTTGTAAGGTGACATTTTTCATGCACTGAAAGCTGCTTCTCCCATTTCGGGCCTCAGTACGGTAAAATTAATAATATACGGAATTGTCACAAAATATTATGATTTTTTTTTTTAATCTGAGGCTGGTCCTGCTAGCTCGTGGCGGAGTGTGTGTCATTCCGCAGGAGGGAGGCGGTAATTGTACGGCCTTTGGATACCCCGAAGTGTACGGGAGATTTTGGGCGGCGGAGGAAAGCACCGAGAAGAGAAACTCACAGCATTACAGAAAATCAAATAGAAAGTCTTAATAAGGACGTAGAGAGTATGTGAAAAAATTACAAAAGAAATATGTGCACGCACAAATTGTAGATGGCGCCGCCAATAAGACCGTGGAGGGATAGTGGAGGACACGCCGCCATGCAGGACGCTCACGCCACTACCTTCCGCATGTTTTCTTCCTTATCGTTCCCAGCTCAAAGGAAATCGGAAGCGATATTGAGTTTTATTGGATTTGAAATAGACTAATGAATGAATCTTGCTTTGAAGCATTAACTCGGCCGAAATAAATATTATACAGGATCGGCGCACATATATGGGGCGCTGGCAGGCCTCCATATGTCCAAGAGAGAGCACCATGATTAAACACGGAAGGAAGACAGCTTGTAAGGCTGATCAGAAATGACTAAATAAAATATCTGACCGATTGGAGTAACGAGAAACACAAGCCGCAACAAGGCGACACACTTTGCAGGTAACTCAGTCGTGACATCACCCCGCCTGCGCTGCGCCATCTTCGGAGGCAAGTGAAACTAACTCTAAGCCAGCGGCTGAGCTGCAGGTGAGCCATGGAGGGGCACGTGTCCCCCTCCATCGTGACCCTTTTAGGTCGGTGTTCCCCTATTTTTCCAATTGCCCGCATCACCCGATTTTACACCCCGTGTTCCGCCACTGCTACGAAATTTCGCGAAAATATCTGGATCTCTCATATTCTATAAAAAAATAAACCTCAATGCAGTACCTGTTGCGCCCGCCCAGAGCGTTTATACTTTAGCGCATGTAACCACCGGTGGGATCTTTGAATGCCTTATGGTAGCAATCTCTGAATCTATTAGTTTTGTTTTTGACATTTGCAAGTGAAACTATTAATCCTAGATGAAACATTAATAGGGAAACAAATGTTAAGTTTGGGGTGTTCTACCTAATGGTATGTTTAGTATCTCAAAAACGTTATATATTTCGAAAAAAAAGCTATACAACATTATTATGAAACATTTAATTAAATACCATTTTCTCACTTACTTACCACTCGATTTCCGTTTACTATATATCAAATTAGAGGCCTTGATCTACAATAAGTTTATAACTTTATACATGTTTTACGTAACTCTCATAATTTGGGGATTATTAAGGAAAACTTGAGAACAAAATTCTTAGGAGATACCCTACTGAATTTCACGAAAATAGCTGGATCTCTTATGTTCTACCCTACTGATATATATATATATATATATAATTATATATATATATATATATATATATATATATATATATATATATATATAAGCAATGTTGCCCCTGAGTGCCCCCCCCCACAAAGCTATGCCCCCCGTTTGTACAGCCCTTGTTCCGCCTCTGTCTAGACGAGAGGAATTATTAAGCATCTAGCCCTAAAACCCTTACCACAACCCCTTCAGTCAAGCCAGGATATTATGAAACTTTTTTTAATTACATCAATTCATGCTAAAAACATATGAATAGCTATAGTTACAAATCAATAGTGCATCAATGTAAATCACACCTACATGCCAGTTATCATTCCTGCTCTCGCTACATTCTTGAGTAGTGTTGGGTGGCGCAACACTTCATAATCTTCTCTGGCTTCCTTAACCCACAGCAGCAGATCCCTGAGTGAGGGGAAAAGTTGAAAACCACCTGGGAAAACAGCGACTAAGTTATGTCAGTTAACAAAGCAAGCAAGACAGTGGTTGTATTAAGAAGAGGGGATGCGCCGTGCACGAATGACTGTCTTTCTTTGAGACTTCAAAGTTTGAAATTCAATTCATATTTTCAAAATATTTCCCCAAAAATCATTCCAACTGTAAAGTTATTGTCCACCCATGAACAGCATCACTCTAGGGACAAATAAACTCACATTTATTATATACTCAATATGTACTCAAATATACTATCTACTGTTATCATACTATTGATGTATACTCAAAAAACACTCCCAGTTCATACAAAAGACATATTTTCACCAAGTACAGCTGATTTAAGGCGACTGCAGGTGTAATAACGATGGAACACTGTACTCAGGATGATTAGCTGATACACTCCTAGTAATGAATAAGAGGCAGCTTTATTTATACGACCTAAGTGAAAAGTGTCAGTCCCTACTAGCAGTGTTTGTGCTCGGAATCATTATACTTTTGAGGATTACAGGATTATGTCACGGATTTGTTACCTACTGTTTGTCCCGTGTGGTGAAGTCTGAAAAATATCTACGCAAAAAGTGTGTGTGTGTGTGTGTGTGTGTGTGTGTGTGTGTGTGTGTGTGTGTGTGTGTGTTCGTCTGTGTGTGTGTGTGTGTGTGTGCATGAGTGAGTGAGTGAGTGAGTGAGTGAGTGAGTGAGTGAGTGTGTGTGTGTGTGTGTGTGTGTGTGTGTGTGTGTGTGTTGTGTGTGTGTGTGTGTGTGTGTGTGTGTGTGTGAGATGTGAGTGTGTGAGTGAGGGAGTGAGTGAGTGAGTGAGTGAGTGAGTGAGTGAGTGAGTGAGTGAGTGAGTGAGTGAGTGAGTGAGTGAGTGAGTGAGTGAGTGTGTGTTTGTGTGTGTGTCTGTGTGTGTGTGTGTGTGTCTGTGTGTGTGTGTGTGTGTGTGTGTGTAGGTAAAATGTGCACGCTATTTCACGTATTCCCCAGAAGCACACAGTCACACCTGCGCATTACCTCTCACACCGCCATCCAGGAGACTCCTAAGAATCAAAATAGATAAGACCTTTTTTCAGTAAAAGAAATATTTCCAGATCCACTATTCAAATGCGGAAGAAATGTAAATGCAAACACCTCTTGAAGAATAATAGTTTTCTACCCTCTCTCTCCGTCTCTCTCTCTCTCTCTCTCTCTCTCTCTCTCTCTCTCTCTCTCTCTCTCTCTCTCTCTCTCTCTCTCTCTCTCTCTCTCTCTCTCTCTCATATAGTGCTGCCGGTTCATTTTAATATTCATCCCTCCCCCCAGGCCTTCGTTGCGATGCCATGCCCTACTGAGAGCTACACATAAATCACGGGCTATAGCATAATAAAAGATTATTTTCTCGCTCTTCCATTATAACCCTAAGAAAATACGTATATATAAAGAGATCAGAAATATTCGTACTGCTCTCTCTCTCTCTCTCTCTCTCTCTCTCTCTCTCTCTCTCTCTCTCTCTCTCTCTCTCTCTCTCTCTCTCTCTCTCTCTCTCTCTCTCTCTCTCTCTCTCTCTCTCTCTCTCTCTCTCTCTCTCTCTAACACACACACACATGTCTATTTACATTCGCTTTATTGAGATGTCGCGGGTGGTGTTGCGTCGAGGGGTTAGGTAGGAAGGGAAGGTGGTTGTGGTCCTCCCCTCTCCTCCCTTCCCCTTCCTTCCCCTCCCGGCGGTAATCCTCTTTCTTTTCCCCTCACCAGCTTCGGCTCTCAGGGGAACAGTCCACCCATTGTCCGCTAAGAGGTAAAAAAAAAAAACGTAACTTATATAGGTTACTGCAATATTCTACCTGAAAGTATTACTATGTAGAAAAAATGGCAGCGTATATAAAAGTTCAGTAAAATGCCGGGAAAAATATAAAAGTCTTGTAGTCCCTCGGCCGCGTGTCTCGTCTCCCGGGATAACTCTCCATTTGGCGCTTGATTGCTTCTCTGTTCACTTTACATCATCATAAAGGACAAATTCAGACCAATTTTCCCCTCGCAGATTCCGGTTGGCCAGGTTCGTCCACCATGAGTATGCCGAGGACGCTGCCCCGACCTGTAAAAATATGTGCCGAGCCACAGAGGGCGCGTCGGGGGGTTAGGCGATTACGAAGGTGCCTCATGTAACTGTCCTAGCCAACCCACACTGCTGGTCACTCATCGCCACTTACGGGTATTTTCTAAGCATCAGGAAACCACTAGTACGTCATAATCTCAATATTTCTATTTACTCAGCTTTTGCTACTGATGTGTTTAACCCCTTGAGGCCCAAAACGTAATTCCCATTGTAATGTGGGTACCATTAGACGATTTTTAGTGGATATAAGCAATATTTTATAGGTATGACCTGTTTAGTATCCTTGTCCTCTAGCTAATTTGGTATATTTAGTTACTTTTCGTAATTGTATGGCTAGCAACAGATGATTTTATATAGCAAAGGAAAGATCTGGGCGTGAAGGGGTTAACAAAGGAACCCGTGCTATCGGTGCATCACGCCAGCACATCACAATAGGCGTCAGTAAATAAGACAAAAGGTCAGGCACGTGGTACACCTGCAACATGCTATTTGTGTCCAAGTAGTGTTCAATTAGACTGTTGGGTAAATTCTGTCCAATACTCAAACATTCAGCAGCATGTGCCAGGCGCGTGTCTTGCTCTACAATTAACAACACAGCACGATCTGGTA
>JACEEZ010000540.1:212436-217436 GCA_016584305.1 Chionoecetes opilio
CTCCCGGGGTCACCACGCGCGAGTCCCCATGCAGACTCCTTTCCCATACCAAGCAACTCTCGACAGGAAACATCAACTTACCCCAGCTACGAGCCTTGTGGGCGCCCCCTTCGCCACCTCCACGCCGGATTGTCTCTTACAGATACAACCCGGTGGGAAGGATCGGTTTCAGGTTAGCGTGCCACATGCCCATATAGCCCATACAATGCAGGTAATAGGCCTCGAGTCAGTCTAACGGTGCAATCTCTGATTTGACACGTAATCATCCCAGCGATACCCCATGAATCTGCGAAGACACTTATTACCAAAGGCATCGATTCGCCTCTTCAAATCGCTATTTAGTGTCTATGTCTCACGACCATAGAGTAAGACAGGGATCACAAGCGACTTGAAGATCCGGATCTTTGTCCTACTGCACAGGTACCGACAACGCTAAATACTCGTGCTGAGCGAGTCCATAATACCGTGGGCTATGTCACAGTTGTTTTATGGTTGCAGGAAATAACCAATGAATCAAATATTGATTTTCCATTATCAATACTCCACTAGGAGCACGATTTGCTTTGCTAAATAAATGCTGCTAAGAATGATCACATACATCGATCATAGCATCTGTAACTCCCAAAGAATTACACTGGTTTAATTACTTTCAGCTTATTGAACCTACCAACTGAAATGACTGCTTTGATGATGACTGCAAGAGCTACAAGTATAATAGAAGAAACAGTGTTGGACGTTTCACCAAGAATCAAATCAGTCTTACTAGTCAAGTGGTGGGTTTTCTTTATCAGCCATGTTCCCATGATTAGAGAAAAGTACACCAGCTTTACCTTCCTTACAGTAACTCTACTGTAACCTCTGCCTTACAGTAACTCTACTGTAACCTCTGCCTTACAGTAACTCTACTGTAACCTCTGCCTTACAGTAACTCTACTGTAACCTCTGCCTTACAGTAACTCTACTGTAACCTCTGCCTTACAGTAACTCTACTGTAACCTCTGCCTTACAGTAACTCTACTGTAACCTCTGCCTTACAGTAACTCTACTGTAACCTCTGCCTTACAGTAGCTCTACTGTAACCTCTGCCTTACAGTAGCTGTACTGTAACCTCTGCCTTACAGTACCTTTACTGTAACTTCTGCCTTACAGTTGATCTACTGTAACCTCTGCCTTACAGTAGCTGTACTGTAACCTCTGCCTTACAGTAGCTCTACTGTAACCTCTGCCTTACAGTACCTTTACTGTAACCTCTGCCTTACAGTAGCTCTACTGTAACCTCTGCCTTACAGTAGCTCTACTGTAAGGTCTGTAACCTCTGCCTTACAGTTATTCTACAGTAACCTCTGCCTTACAGTAGATGCTTCTGTAAGGCAGAGGTAGCAGTAGCAGATGCAGCGGCAACAGGATCCGTAGTGATGTTATTTATGGTGGCAGTGATCGGGGGAGGGCCGGAGGGGAGCCTGGAGTTAGGAAGTGTGTCTGTGCAGGTTCCAAGATGTGTTAGATCCGAGCTGGTTTACTGATTTTTCGCTTGCCTGCTGGGCGAACCACTTACTTATCACTTACATTATCATGAAGACTCACCCCGTCTCTATGTCTTCCTCAAAGCCTTGCAAACCTTCACGCGAGCTTCGCCGCGCCCTGAAGGGAGCGCTGGCCATGGCGCGGGACCGCGGCTACGTGATGCGTGGCGACAACCCGCTGCTCACGCCGCCGCCCCGAGACTGCAAGACCTTCTTCCGCTCCTCCCCGGCTCACTTCGACGTGACCGACCGCCTGGGGCAGCAGGTCATCCGCTTCGAGTTTTGGAAGAGGCCGTTCAGCCAGCTGCCGGGCCGGGAGGGCGAGGTGGTCGCCAAGCGAGTCCGCCGCGCTGCCCGACGCACCGGCGTGCCCCTCACCAGGCTGTGGCTGGTGCTGCTGGTGCCGCAGTACACGCACCAGCAGGAGCGGCGGGAGAGGCGCGCCCTGAAGGGGCTTGGCGCACACCTGGAGGTGTTCACGCACCAGTTCTTCTCCAGGGCCAACGAGCTGCCCGCCTCGCCGCCCTGCTAGCTGCTGGCGGACCGCATGCTGGTGGAGCGCTACCAAGACGTGTACGGACACGTGGGCGATCTACCCAAGATTAACGCCGACAACTTCTGGTGCCGCTACCTGGGCGCCGCGTACGGCGACATTCTGCTCTCCAGCGGCGGCCAGGGAGGCATGCGCTCCATGCAGCTGGTGGTGCCCTCCCGCCGCGCCTGGGACGACCACTCCGGGGAGGCGGAGTGGCGCGTGACGCAGTGG
The DNA here is from genome assembly GCA_016584305.1 of Chionoecetes opilio. NCBI lineage: Eukaryota > Metazoa > Arthropoda > Malacostraca > Decapoda > Majidae > Chionoecetes > Chionoecetes opilio. The sequence continues at coordinate 214,726 of JACEEZ010000540.1, forward strand.
CGTGACGCCAGAACCAGTCTCAATGGTTACCTGGAGGCCATCAGAGAGAACCCTCACTACTATTGAGGCGGTTATTGAGTGACTGGAAAACCGTTCAAGCCGTCGTTCATCTCAATACAAGCATGCTGCATTACCTCGCATTCACGTCTTTTCTACCTCCTTTTTGGGGCCACTAGGCCCACATGTACCTATATTTACATATATCTATATTTACTTATATATTACTTAAATTACATGTATTACAATAATTAGCACACTTATGTTGCACAAGGGTCTGTTTTGGGTCCATTTCTATTTTTGAGTTACATCAACGACTTGGATAGTGGGATTAGCGCAGTGATATCACCAAGTTTGCTGATGATACTAAGGTAGGTAGGATTATTGGATCACAGTCTGATATAAACATATTGCAGGGAGACTTAGATAAACTTAATGAGTGGGTAGTCAGATGGCAGATATAATTTAATATTGATAAATGCAGCGTTATGAATGTTGGTAAAAAAAAACTGGTAATTGATACACCATACGCAGTGTATCGCTGAAAAGAGCAGAAGGTGAGAAAGATCTTGGAGTGAGGGTGAGCCCAGATCTCCGACCTAGGAAACAATGTATTGAGGCTAGATCTAGAGTTAATAGGGTGTTACGATTCATTACCAGAAGTGTTAAAAGTAGAAGTGCTAAGGTTATTCGAAAGCTTTATTTGGTTCTAGTCAGACTTCACCTAGACTATGCGGTTCAATTTTGGTCTCCATATTACAGGATGGATATTGCCTTGTTAGAATCAGTGCAGAAAAGGATCACCAAAATTATTCATGGGATGCGTAACTTTAGTTATGAGAGAGATTGAAGCTACTAAATTTACACTCACTCGAGAGACGCAGAGTAAGGGGCGATCTGATAGAAGTTTTTAAGTGGATAAAGGGATATAATAAAGGAGAGGTAGGAAAAGTTCTTACGGCTATTAACCAGGGTAGAACAAGAAGTAACGGATTCAAGCTGGAAAAGCGTAGATTTAAAAAAGAAATAGGGAAAAACTGGTTCACAAATAGGGTGGTAAATGATTGGAATGGACTCAATAGACAAGTAGTTAGTGCGGAGTCATTAAAGAGCTTTAAAAGGAGGCTAGATAAATTCATGGATGGGGATAAAAGGTGGATGTAGGTAGTGTTAAGTAACAGGAACTACCTCGTGTAGGTCTCACGGCCTCTTGTAGCTTCCTTATTTTCTTATCTTCTTATGTTCTTTAATACAGATTCATGTAGATAGTTCCAGAGTTTACCAGTAGAGAGGAAGAAAGTGTGAAAATACTGGTTAACTCTTGCAAGCCTGTTCCACTAAGACAAATGAGTATCACTTTCTCAGTTAATATTTGATGGCTCCATTCACTCATCTTTGAGAGCTAAAAGAGCTAGCAATGCACTGATACAGCATAACTCAGTCTCAAGAGAATTATGAGTGTGGAGAAATTGCACCCACATATCGGAAAAGGGGTTTATTGTGTCAATAGATTATATACTTTTCCGATATATGGGTAAATATGAGAGAGCGCTTCGTGTCCTGGTGGAACGCCGACGTGAGTTTCGACAGGGGATGCTTGCAGCCTATGTTGATCTCAAGAAGGCGTTTGACTCAGTGCATCGTGAGTCACGCTGGGATCTTCTGCGACTTCGAGGGATTCCTGCAAGGACTATTGGTTTGATAAATGGTCTGTATTCTGGGACTGAGAGTGCTGTGAAGTGTGGGGCAGGTGTATCCAGCTTCTTTCCTGTGAATACAGGAGTGAGGCAAGGATGCGTCCTTGCCCCATCACTTTTCAACGCTTGTATGGACTGGGTATTGGACAAGGTTGTAGATCAAAGTGATTGTGGAGCATCCGTCGGCAACACCAAGATCACTGATCTTGTTTTTGCCGATGATGCAGTAATCTTTGCTGAGTCGCTGGAGGTCCTGGTGATGGCTCTCGAGGCGCTGCACGAGGAGGCAAAGCCTTTGGGACTTGAGGTCTCCTGGCTCAAGACCAAGGTCCAGGTATTTGGAGACTTACTAGATGAAGCAGTACAGTCTGTGCATGCGTGTGGCGAGGACATTGAGATCTTGGAAAGTTTTACATACCTTGGTAGCGCAGTCCATAATGACGGCGGGTCACGTCAAGAAGTCTTACGACGGATTGGCATAGCCCACGGTGTTATGGACTCGCTCAGCGGGAGTATTTGGCGTTGTCGGTACCTGTGCAGGAGGACAAAGATCCGGATCTTCAAGTCGCTTGTGATCCCTGTCTTACTCTATGGTTGTGAGACATGGACACTAAATAGTGACTTGAAGAGACGAATCAATGCCTTTGGTAATAAGTATCTTCGCAGAATCATGGGGTATCGCTGGGATGGTTACGTGTCAAATCAGCGATTGCACCGTGAGACTGAATCGAGGCCTGCATATTACCTGCATAGTCCGTCAGCGCCAACTTCGGCTATATGGACATGTGGCACGCTACCCTGAAACCGATCCTTCCCATAGGGTTGTATCTGTAAGAGACAATCCGGCGTGGAGGAGGCCAAGGGGGCGCCCACAAGGCTCGTGGCTGGGGCAAGTTGATGTTTCTTGTCGAGAGCTGCTTGGTATGGGAAAGGAGCCTGCATGGGAACTCGCGCGTGGTGACCCCCGGGAGTGGCGTCGTAGGGTGGGCGAGGCGACGCGCCCCCCGGCGTATGCCC
>JACEEZ010000540.1:222436-237436 GCA_016584305.1 Chionoecetes opilio
GAGGAGGAGAGAGAGAGAGAGAGAGAGAGAGAGAGAATAACACGGGCTAAGTAGTTAGCAAGCACTCCAAAAATCGAAATTTCAGAGTGCTCTACAGTAGGTACGCATTGATTTGAAGTTCAACTACTTAGCGTCGCCGAAATCCCCGTGCGTTTGTAGAGTGCCTTGAAACTTTTGAGGCTCGATGGCACCTCTTTCTTTTTGAGACTCGAATTGCCGAAGAATAAATACACTATGCGGCTTCTAAGGCAAGGAATAGGAGTGCCTTGTATGAGAGGACAAAATATGGATAACAGTTATAAGTATTAGATAGTAGCTGGAAAAGAAGAAGAAGAAGAGAAATAAGAAAATAAAGAAGATAGTAAGTGAAACAAGAACAACAATGCAGAAAACCTAAGCTAACGAAAGAGAAAGAATAACAAGAAGTACAAAAGTAAGAGACCGAAAACCAAGAAAGCTTTAAGAACAAAAAAATCAAAGAAGCAGGAGGAGGGAGGAGAACAGGGAAGATAAAATGGAATTGGGATAGAAGAAGGAGATCAGGCAGGGAAAGAAAAGGGAGATGAGAGGAGGGAGGGAGAGTAAATGGAGGGAAGGAGGAGAGGCGGGTTAGTGGTGGTCACTGTCATAGGAATCGGTAAACTGTCTGCACGAGAATTTAGTGCCGAACCCTCAAGCTAAATTTCCCTCTCGCCACTGCCGATAGAATTATGTTATTTTCGGCAGGATTGTTCGAGTTCCCGCCAGGCTGCTTTGCTTCTCTTGCCTGGATCTCCTTCAGTGTGCAGAGACAGAAACTCTTGCTATTCTCTCATTTATGCTTCACTGTCTGTTTCTTGTTTACCTTTTTTCTCTGCGTCGCCTGTCTGTCTGTTTTGTTTGTCTAGTTACTGGTTTGTCTTTGTGCGGCTCTCTCTCTCTCTCTCTCTCTCTCTCTCTCTCTCTCTCTCTCTCTCTCTCTCTCTCTCTCTCTCTCTCTCTCTCTCTCTCTCTCTCTCTCTCTCTCTCTCTCTCTCTCTCTGGGTGGTTTTGGTATAGCTGTGTTGTGTTTGTGTGAATAGATTTCGTTTGTTTTTGTGATTATCTCGACTGCCAAATGTTGTAAAGAATCTGCTTAATTTAAATGGACTTCATTTTCTACACCTTTGTATGTCTGTCTGTTTGTCTGTCTTTGTTTTTGTCTCTTTGTCTCCACGCATAGACGAGTATAGTATATTTTCGCTCAACAAAGAAGCGCACAGAGTTTCTTTCTGGATGAAATTTATTTTTCAATTGCCTCTGTTTGTCAAGTTGTCTCCAAATTTTAACCTTTCTTCCGTCACTGTCTCATTCTCTTTCATCCTTTGTCTTATTATTTACATTTGCATTTACATTCTTTCTCTTTCTTTGCCAGTTGCTTGTGATTTCATTTTTCATTATTGCTTGATTTAGTTTACTATACTATCTTTTTAATCTTTTCTAGATTTCCTTTATTTTTAACTTTTTGTGTAATTCATAATTTTATCATTTTATTCATAAACTCAATGTCATCTCTTTACAGTAATAAATCAAACAAATGTTCATTCAACTAGTCAGTCAGTTATTCAGTCAGTCAATGGGTCAGTTCATTCGTTAATCAGTCAAGTCTCCGGCAAAGATTTCATTTTCTGGTTGAACAGACGGGCCTACAAAGTCAGGCCTTAATTAATGACTGCAATGAAATTGATAAAAAAAAACGTTCTTATTGAATACAAATTACCAAGGATACAAAACATCCCTTAATTAATAGTCAGTGGAGTTCAACGTGAAAAAAAAGATTAATTAATTTACAAAAATTTACATACTCTCTCTCTCTCTCTCTCTCTCTCTCTCTCTCTCTCTCTCTCTCTCTCTCTCTCTCTCTCTCTCTCTCTCTCTCTCTCTCTCTCTCTCTCTCTCTCTCTCTTAAATATCGTATATTACGTATTGATTAGCGTATTACGTATTGAGAACTGCCCATCGTTTTGAATAGCTCATTGTTTAGTCGTCTTCTCCTTATAAGAAAAAAAATATATGCTGGTGACACTGGATATCAAATTAATGTATGGACAAATTCTTTGTTGTTCAGGAATTATGAATTTCTTAGTGTGTAATATAAATGGGTAGTTTTCAATACGTAATAGGCTAATCAATACGTATATTTGATGGAAAAACGCTCAAAATAATGTACAAAACAACATTTATCTGTAACAGCGTTAAGCAAACCATCTAATCTAAAAGAAGGCCGCGAAGAAAAATGGTTTGTTGTTTCTCCATTGAAGTACATGTACAAGAAAATTGCCTAATACCATTTTAACAAGTCCATAAATGTATTCATACACCTGTGTACGGGTACTTCCTTTGTACTGGTATGTACTTATTAACCCCTTCACGCCCAGATTTTTCCTTTGCTATATAAAATCGTTTGTTGTTAGCCATAAAACTATGAAAACTAACTGAGTATACCAAATTAACGAGTGGACAAGGATACTAAACAGGTCATATCTATAAAATATTGCTTATATTCACTAAAAATCATCTAATGGTACCCAAATTACAATGGAAATTACGTTCTGGGTCTCAAGGGGTTATTAATTAAGCAGAATACGTACTAAGAAATTCATAATTCCTGAGTAAAAGCGAAATTGTCCACATAAATTTTATCTCCAGTGTCACCTGCATACATTTTTTTTCTCTCATAAAGCGAAGACGACTAAACAATGAGCTATTCACAACAATGGGTAGTTTTCAATCAAATTTAATCCCTAAATTTAGTAACAGAGGTAGCTACATGAAAAAGCTGAGCATTATATACAGGTGCTTGTTGCAAAGTACAAACTCGCAATGTTGCACCCCGCCCATGTTGTCCGAGCTTGGATTATGCCATTAGCTATAATGCAACAGTAATCTAGGAAAGAATGCAACCTTTATTAACACACACACACACACACACACACACACACACACACACACACACACACACACACACACACACACACACACACACACACACACATACACACACACATACGCACACATACACACACACACACATACACACACACACAAACATACATACACACACACAAACATACATACACACACACATACACACACATACACACACACACACACACAAACATACATACACACACACATACACACACACACACACACACACACAAACATACATACACACACACACACATACACACACACATACACACACAAACACACATACACACACACACACACACACACACACACACACACACACACACACACACACACACACACACACACACACATACATACACACACGTAAAGAGAAAGAGATGATTTAGTACACAAGGAACTACCGGTGTGAACGAGCGGGTGGGAGTGTCATGTGAGTGGCAAGGCGGGGATTGAAGATGGAGTGTTCGACATACAGATCAGAATAAGTGTAATATATAAATATAATTTATCCATGCATGCCTGTCACTCTGTCTATCCACCTGTCATCCTGTCAATAGTTGCGCGGTAATCTGTCTTGTGTCTGTATCTTTTATGCACTCGGCCACATCATTTTACACAGAGCCTCACAATTAAGCTTTCTAAAATATAATAATACGTGATAACAACGCCTTAAAAGGGTCAGAGAGAGAGAGAGAGAGAGAGAGAGAGAGAGACAGAGAGAGAGAGAGATGCAGAGTTCACAGAGCAATATCCCACCATTTTTTTTACATTTTTTTTTTTTTTACATTTGTGCCTATAGCGCCTGTAGGCAGTGGTGACCCAGGGCTCGGATGGTAGGCTCTGGAGGTTCACTTGAGGGCTCTGATGGTTGGTCCTCGCCCGTGGTGGCGCAGGCAGGAATTTTACAGTGACGCCTGTGATTAGAGGCTCATGCCGCCCCCCTGTGTTCTCCGATGCACTCGCAATCGAAGGTAGAGTTGATGGGCAGGGCATGTGGGTGTTCTTAGGCCACTCGACAGTGCAGAAGGGTTTCGGTTTTCTTCGGGGATCGAACTCGGGTTACCGAGAACGCCAGTCGGAGACGCTAACCACTCCGCTACCGCCTCCCCAACCATACACCAAACTCCCCACACACTCGGGGAGAATGTACGCTGCTCTCAAAAGTCCACTGCGTAAAACTCCTTCCCTTCTAAAGAAAATGTTGTAGAGCAGAAACTGATCAACACTTGAAATGCTTTACTACCACCGCGTATCGTGTAATACTTCATCCCTGAGACGTCATGCAGATAAACTGATACGATCAATAAGTGTTTCTCAACAATTTGCGATAAAATTACATGACCCGGCATAAGTAATGACGCAATGTGAGTCGCTGTCTAGGGTCAGAGCTGTTATCGGCGCTTCCGTCTGCCATAAACCTATGCAGAACTTTTGTCCAACAGCATATTTGTCTGTCGCTTAAACTATAATTCAATAACTTCACATATATCGAGTCTCTGTCATTCCAAGATTTATCATCGGGAGCACAGCGAGGAACAAGATAAAACTAACAGAAAAACACTTGTCAAACGAGGTAGTACAGAGTAGAGTCAACCAAGAGAGGAGTCAGGTATTTATCCCCCCAGATAAATGACACGACACCCAGCAAAGGGTCAGCTCCTCGCACACAAGGCAAAATAAACGGCCGCGGCAGAGGACTCCCACCCATTAGTTCCTGTCTATACACACACCTCTCTCTCTCTCTGGCTCTTCCACCACCTCTCTCGACATTTTTAGAATAGTCCTATCTTGCTCATATGAAATCTTTCCACCCTGGTGTTGATAGTAGTAGTAGTAGTAGTAGTAGTAGTAGTAGTAGTAGTAGTAGTAGTAGTAGTAGTAGTAGTAGTAGTAGTAGTAGTAGTAGTGGGGGTAGCAGCAAGAGAAGGATGAGGCCTTTTTACTAGAGTTGAACAGCAGCACAACAATGCCAAGATGCAAGAAAATATAAAAGGATAACCCAAATACTTATGCGTGAGGACAAACAAAGCTACGGTGCTACTGTGATTATGTTACAAACTTACAAGCAAAGTCTAGGAAGAGTTCTTCAAACTCTTCTTAGACTTTGGTTACAAGTACGCGAGGCAGTGTTTAGCAAGTGACGGAGGCGCGTGCTAGAACTTCTCAGGCGACTTCTTCCGTGTTAATGTTGTTCTTTCCAGGGTCTTTTAGAGTCTCTTGAAGGGATCTTGGTTCTTTCCTCACTACTGACTCTTCACGTATTCTATTTGCTGAGAATCTCTTTCATATCATATCAGGTAGGTATACTGAATGGAAATTTAAAGATGATATATTCAACAATAAAAGGAATTACCGGGAATGCAAGTGTCTGTAGTTTTACGTCACATAAATTTCCTTGGAATGCATTTCGTTCTTTGTCAGGAACACTTTGGTCTTCTATGAACTGAAATTAAAAACAGCAACAACAAAAAAAGTGTTCTATTTCACTTCACTTGAAAATGTGCAGTGCTTTGGCGAGGCGTCAAGGAACCCGTGACTGAGGGACTGCGGGTTGCCCAGTGCGATATTAGACTGGTTGCGTGAGCGGTGACGCCAGCATAGCACGGTAAACAACAACAGCAACAATAACAACGACAACAACAATACCTGTTATACGCTAAAGAATGATAATCGTCCTCTCGATATTGACATTTTCATACCAATGCTATCTCCCGTTTTCATGGAGACACATACACACATACACACACACACACACACACACACGCACACGCACACGCACACGCACACGCACACGCACACACACATACACATACACATACACACACACAGTCACAGTCACAAACAACACACACACACACACACACACACACACCACACACACACACACACACACACACACACACACACACACACACACACACACACACACACACCCTCAGTACGTTATAGGTTATGATCGTCAGCGTTACGCGGCTCCCTTCATTTTTAATATCAGATTTTACCCCGTGAGTGTGTGTGTGTGTTTACGTTGACGTCTATCTGAATGTGTTTGCATGCATTTGAGACCGTATTTATCTGTGGTGTTGTGTGTGTTGTGGTGTGTGTGTGTGTGTGGTGTGTGGTGGTGTGTGTGTGGTGTGTGTGTGTGTGTGTGTGTGTGTGTGTGTGGTGTGTGTGTGGTGTGGTGTGTGTGTGTGTGTGTGTTGTGTGTGTGTGTGTGTGTGTGTGGTGTGTGGTGTGTGTGGTGTGTTGTGTGTTGTGGTGTGTGGGTTGTGTGTGTGTGTGTGTGTGGTGTGTGTGGTGTGTGTGTGTGTGGTGTGGTGTGTGTGTGTGTGTGTGTGTGTGTGTGTGTGTGTGTGTGGTGTGTGTGTGTGTGTGTGTGTGTGTGTGTGGTGTGTGTTTGTGTGTGTGGTGTGTGTGTGTGGTGTGTGTGTGTGTGTGTGTGTGTGTGTGTGTGGTGTGTGTGGGTGTGTTGTGTGTTGGTGTGTGGTGTGTGTGGTGTGTGTGTGTGTGTGGTGTGTGTGTGTGTGTGTGTGTGTGTGTGTGTGTGTGTGTGTGTGTGTGTGTGTGTGTGTGGTGTGTGTGTGTGTGTGTGTGTTGTGTGTGTGTGGTGTGTGTGTGTGTGTGTGTGTGTTTGTGTGTGTGTGTGTGTGTGTGTGTGTGTGTGTGTGTGTGTGTGTGTGTTGTGTGTGTGTGTGTGTGTGTGTGTGTGGTGTGTGTGTGTGTGTGTGTGTGTGTGTGTGTGCTTCATTATATGCATTCAAGGAAATAACTGGATCTGCCCGTGTTGTTTGCAGACAAAATTAAATGGCTGCAAAACGCCCACCAGTCCCGGCAGGCAAGGCAGCATTGCCACCGCCGCCGCTGATAAAAAGAACAGTATTATATTATGTGTGCACACGAGCGGCATCTCCGAGCGACACACGGGCGGCGCGGCGTGGCGGGCTGCGTCTCCCCGGCAATCTGGCAGATAAGGTGGCGGGACGGTAACGCGGGACTCACCTATACCAGGATCATATAGTACATCAGGGTCATATAGTCTTTTGACCCTGACCTACATATATACGATTATAAGCCTCAACTACGGGACTAAACAGATTGCCATGGTGGATTATATAAAAACGTTCTCATGGACAATCACGTTTCAGAGTTGATCCGGGGCTTCATATGAATTACAGACTCAGTTGATCAAAACGCATTAATAGTAAAGGTGATGTATTGCATGTCTGTTCATTTATTATTTTTTGGGGACCGAAAATAATTTCAAACTTTTTCATAATATTGATGTGTTTGGCGATAAATAAATGACAGCCAATCACAACATTGACGCGATTCACAAACCTGACCATGCCACTACCAATGCCACAACCAATGCCACCAACACATTAACCCAACCACCACCACCACTACCACAACCGCCACCACCACCACTACCACCACCATCACCACTACCACCACACCACCACCACCACCACCCCATCCACCACCCCCATCACCACCACCACCATCACCACCACCACCACCACCCACCACCCCACACCACGCACCACCACACCACCACTACCACCCCACCACCACCACCATCACACCACCACCACCCCACCACCCCATCACCACACCACCACCATCACCACCACCACCACCACCACCACCACCATCACCATCACCACTACACCACCACCATCACCACACCACCACCACCACCACCACCACTACCACACCACCATCACACCACTACCACCACCACACTCACCACCACCACTACCACCACCAACCACTATCACCACCACCACCACCACCCTACCATCACCATCATCACCACTACCACCACCACCATCACCACACCACACCACCACCACACCACACACCACCACCACCACCACCACTACCATCACCACTACCACCACCACCACCACTATCACCACCACCACCACCACCACCACACACCACCACCACACCACCACCACCACCATCACCACACCACACACCCACCATCACACACCACCACCACCACCCTATCACCACCACCACCACCACCATCACCACCACCACCACCACACCACCACCACCACCACCACTCACCACCACCACACCACTACACACCACCACCACCACCACACCATCATTTTTAATATCATCACTTCCCACCACTCCATAGCGACCCCCACTTCCACACTCATCCACTACTATATTCGACGCACCACCAACACACCATCGACGACCATCCTACCTCACTACCTATACACCACCACCACTACCACCACACCCACCACCACACCATCATCACCACACCACCACCACCACCACCACCCACCCCACCCCCACACCACCACTCACCACCACCACCACCAACCACCCCCACACCACCACACACACTCACCACCACTACCACCACCACCACCCACCACTACCAACACCACCACCACCAACACCACCACCACCACCACCACCACACACCGCCGCCACAATCCGGTCAACAAGTCACTGAGCCATTGTGCGGCTGAACATAAGGCCAAAGGGTTCGTTGGCAGCGTCCACATCAGGGCAAAGTGAATGGGAAATCGATGGCATGAACACTGAGGCACGCAACACAGCACAACACAATAATGGAAGACACCACTTGCCTTTATCACCTCTCACAACAACTCAACTTTCTTTCTTTTTCTCCTATATAAATTTTTCTTATAACTATTTTTTCTATGTTAATCCATCTCTACTTACATATTATCTTATCTGTTTATATATATTTCTTTTCTTCTTCTTTTCTTTGTCATTGAAGTTACATGAAAACTTGATGACAAATTTGAAGCAAAAGTGCTGAATAACTCAATGGAAGTGAGACATGAAGCATTCGTGTATACTATATCAAGAATTCATGAGAGTGAATCGACGCGATTCACGCGAAGGTGATCTTGAAATATAGAAGACATTTGGGTGACAAACTATCATTGATTTTCCTATCATTTTTGCTTCATACTCGTTGCAGGAGTGACCAGCCAGACACCTGCCGCCATGGTGAAATACTTATAATACTTACAATACGCTGAAGAATGACAATCGTCCTCTCGATATTGACATTTTCATACCAATGCTACCTCCCGATTTCATGGACACACACACACACACACACACACACACACACACACACACACACACACACACACACACACACACACACACACACACACACACACACACACACACACACACACAGAGTCACACACACACTCATACACACACACACACACACACACTCACATTTTTTTTCTCTCTTTGCTTTCGTCAGTGCCATCTCGTCAACACATTCCTCTCATCCTTTCTTGTCCTCCCTTCCTTGCTTTCTTCAAACTTCTCTTACAGTCCTCGCCTCCTCCTTCTCCTTTCCGTCCCTCCACCCTCCCCTGCTTCTCATCTGGTCCATTAAGCCTCAATCACAGGGAGGCGCACAGAGGACCCGTCGCACCACTACTGTTCACCAATTCAATACACTTTTTTGTTTACGGTGCTATAGACCACTTGGGCAAAGCGGCCGATCGAGTGCAGGCTGGTCTGGAATTCAACGTATAACGAGAGATAATTATTTTCTATTATCCTCTTAACTTCATTACCTGATGCCCTGTGCGTGTGCGTGTGTGCGTGTGTGTGTGTGCGCCAAACCAATGACTCGCACGTATCACTAGTGTATCGTATCACTAGCACTATATCACTCGTAGCACGTATCACTAGCCTTTCGTAAAAACAATATTCCTGTTGGGTGTATTTCATGAATGGTTTTCTCTCTATCTTCACGGGGAGGGACGAAACTAAAGGAAGAAAAAAAGGGTAGAGAGGAGGGACAAAAACTAAAAAAAATGCAGGATAGGTATGAGAAAATAAATGTGGACGATGAAATGGAAGCATAGAAGGAGGAGCTAGTTTTCGGGGGGAGGGGAAGGGAGAATTATTAAGTATATTTTTCACGCGTCGACATGGTCTATTTATTATTCACACATCTAAGTCGTCCGGTTAATGTTATCAATATTCGACTTGAGGTAAAGGTAGAGGACACGCGGACATACTGTGAGTCGTGCATCGTAGCAGCATCCTCTCCTCGCCTCCTGTGAATAAGACGATGATACTCATACTATACTATCTCAAAGCTCCACAGTCACGTCACTAGTATTAACCCCTTGAGGCCCGCAGCGTAATTTCCATTGTGATTTGAATACCATTAGTTAATGTTGATGACTATAAGCAATATTTTAATAGATATGACCTGCTTAGTATCCTTCTCCACTAGTTAATTTGGTATATTAAGTTAATTTTCGTAATTTTATGGCTAACAAGAGACGATTATATATAGCTAAGGAAAGATCTGGGCGTGCAGGGGTTAAACATCAACCTCGCGCATGTATCACTTATAGGTATTCATGTATCGGTATACCAAAGACCCTCTAACAACTTTGTGGAGGGTCTTTGTGTATACTATGAAACAAAGGACAGCTGAGGTGGCAGAGTCATGTAGGTAGGTAGGTTCCTCTCCACCTGCATTGATTGTGACTAGAATAGAAACCTGACCAGTCCTATCGTGAGTTGGTGTAGCTAATAATTCTCCCCGTCCACACCACCACAGCGACAGGGCTTCAGGGTGGTGTAGCACACCACCTGACCACCACCGACTTTGGGGAGGCGGTAGCGGAGCGGTTAGAGTCTCCGATTGGCGTTCTCGGTGACCCGAGTTCGATCCCCGAAGAAACCCAAAACCTTTCTGCACCGTTGAGTGGCCTAAGAACACCCACATGCCCTGCCTATCAACTCTACCTTCGACTGCGAGTGCATCGGAGGACACAGGGGGGCGGCATGAGCCTCTAATCACAGGCGTCACTATAAGAATCCTGCCTGCCCCACCAACGGGCGAGGACCAACCATCAGAACCCTCAAGTGAACCTCCAGAGCCTACCATCCGAGCCCTGGGTCACCACTGCCTACAGGCGCTATAGGCACAAATGTAAAAAAAAAAAAAAAAAAAAAAGGTCGTTTTTGGAAAAGGTGATGTTTGGGCCGAAATTATAAGCTTTGTACACCATTTAAAGGCAAGTTAAAGTTGATAACACAGGTACACGCATGCACTCATGTTTACAGCTGATCAAGCAAGGAAGTATATGACTCTCTCTCTCTCTCTCTCTCTCTCTCTTCTCTCTCTCTCTCTCTCTCTCTCGGGCGTGTCCCCTATCCCCATACGTGCATATCACAACAGTACGAGGTCGAGACGTGGTGTGCTCCCGGATGACACACACACAGCCTCACTCCCTAACCGTCACGGACTTGCCAACCAGCACCAGTTTTTCTTTTTCGCTCTCTTTTCTCTTTTCTCGTATTCATCTTATATACGTCCGTTCACCATTGTCATTATTTCTTTTATCACCAGTTTAATCCTGATGGCCTCACTTTTTACAGCGGCCAGCTCAGAGGGTTTTAGGATTTCCTCGACAATTGAAGTAATATAAGTTTTTGTGTATTTACTGGAAGATCACGCATTCTGAAACAGTTGGTATACACAGATGAGAGACGAAGGATTGCATCTAAAATAACGATTAATGGTGCCGCATAAGTGTCTGCTATAAACTTTGTGACAAGAATTCTACGTGTAAGTTTCAGATCAATACAAGGAAGATATATTATTTTTTTCTTAGTAAGGAAATCATCACGCCAGATGATGCTAATTTGTGATCTTTGAAATGTTAAAAAAAAAAAAAAAAAAAGGGAAACATGCGTGAAATACACAAATGTTTTGATATGTGATTTAGCCCTCAAATACGTACCCTTTTGTTGAACTGTTATTTTTTCGGAAATAATTGTGCATACCTGCAAATATACATATATCGACATTGGAAAATTTCATTCCAGCGTGAAATGCTGATAAATATGCAATGCAGATCATTATTCCGAATAAATAAACATGCGGGGCAAATAATTTTACCTTTATTCAGATGTGTGATTTTCTGTTTCAACTCAGTGTTATAAAACGCAGCGAGCTCACCCGCGACCAAGGCCCTGGAGGCGTTATTACCAGGTAATTACAACTTTAATGAGATAATAAAGTTCACAGTTAAAACAGTTGATAGTCGGCGAGGCGGAGATAACTTATTAGGCGTCCCCTTCCCCTCTGCCCCCGAACCCCGCACCAGCCACTCGCCCGGCCCTTGTACCCATCCCTCCCTCCTTCCTGACCCAATTTTTTGTATTTGCTCTTCACTTCTTACTTTTGTTCCTCTCCTCCTCCTCCTCCTCCTCCTCCTCCAGTTACACCCAAACCATCCCCCACCATTACCTTGACGTTACATAACCTTATTCCTTCATCCACTTTTCTTTCATGTTCTGTACTTTCATGACCCTGGTGACGAAGCGACCGAGGGAGTACACGTCGGCGGCGCAGGTGACGGGACCGCGACGCGCCACCTGAGGACACATCCAGTTTGAGCGGTTCAGGTCCACCTGGCACCTGAGGGGCAGCCACTGGCCAGGCACGGCGGCGAGGCCCATGTCGATGATGGGCACCTCCACGGCGTCTGCCCCTCGCTGCTCCACCAGCACGTTGTCGCCCTTCAGGTCCACGTGCACCAGCCCCTCGGTGTGCATCTCCCCTGCCTTGGTGCCGAGCTGCAGCAGCACCTGCAGCACCTGCTTGCTGGTTGGGCCGGACTCAAGGAAGTCTGCCAACGTCATGGCGCCGCAGTAGGTCATCAGCAGGGTGAGCTGCTCCCCGATTACTCCCTTGAGGATGGGGAACCGCCCGCCCCCTGCAGCATCAGCTGCAGCCCTCGCCCATCCCAAGCAGAGGCAGCACCGGCGGGGTGGTGGCCGCGTCCACCCACGGAAGGCTTGAGAACCCCCGCCTGTTGAACTCCATAGCGAGACCAGGAGGGCAACTATTCCTCCTTCTCCGAGAACATGGCAGAGACCTAGGCCGACCGGTTTCCTCTTCTAATGATAAATTGGAATCGTGAGCCTTCGAGGAAGACGTTTCCTTCGGTGAAGCGAACACGGGGATCTGAGGTGACCAGGAGGGCGGTTTCTCCTGTAAAACAGTGACGGAAGCCTGAACTGGTGGACGACGAATCTCCTGTGTCGATGTCACGGAAATGTGAACACACCGGGGAGATTTATCCTCCTGGGATTAGTCAGATGTCTTAACCTCCGGGGAGGACGTCTCCGCCGGTGAAGCTAGCGCGGGGATCTGTTGCTCTGATCTGGGAATCTTGAGGGGGCGAGGCATACTCATTCATGCATTCACAAGGTGAATCTTTAGGCAAGGGTAACAAGGCGGGCGACTCTTCTTCGGAAAGTGTGGCGGGGCCGCAACGCAAGCCCGTCTCCCTTTCTCTTCTTGCACTGGTTTCTTCCTAAGCACTGTACCTCCATTTATACTCATCCGTCACTTTTCTATACTTCCCTAATCTTCCCAACCACCACCACCATTACCACCATCCATCCCTCCCCCTACTAAGATCGTTGTTGTATGAATTTAATTAGAGTGCATTACCTTCTAAATTCCTCTCTGGACTCCAATACAGCGTTTCTCGGCCCAAATGAGTATCCATCACGCGCCTCCACCAGCTCAAATCTAATATTGCCCGGTGCACGCTGTTACTGTCCGAGCCGCCATTAAAGTCTGACCTCCAGGCGAATATTTATTACCTGCCGTTTAATTAGACCTCGCATCACCCTAGCTGGAGGTGTACGTAATTCAGGGTAGAGGAAAGAGCAGGAGGAAGACAGAGGGTGAGGGTGGAAAGGGTTGGAAGGTGGATGGAGGAGTCTGAGGAAGATTTACAAAGGAATACAATGGAAATAGCAAAGAGCATCAGTCCTTTTTGATGTAAACGAGGCGGCTATTTACGGCAACGTTACGAACTACACTATCTAATTACGAGTAAAGGCCGTGTCACACGAGCAATATTTTCCGGCATCTTTTGGTATTTTGCTACCAAAAGATGCCCGTACTGGTGGCAAAAGGTGCGCGTGTTGTCACACGGCGTTTCGGCTACGAGCATCTTCCTACCAGAGTAGCTAAGATCTTATTCTTCTATCTTAGCTGCTCTGCTTCTACTGGCATCTATAAAATGTCCTTCCCTCTTCAAATTTCCCTTGATAACCATAAATAAACCTTACTTGAATTCCTAAATCAAGTAAAAATAACACTTAATTTTATCCCCATTTCTATAGTAAAAACACACGCAGCCTATTAAATGCCTATTAAATTTAAGTTTTTATCAACTTTTTCCGTCATAACTTCTCATCAACAACTCAAAACATAACTATATATCTAAATCGTACGCAAAAAAATCTTATAACACGCATGTGTTCAGTCACGCAATGAACTTCGCGAGCACTTGGGGCGAGGCAATCCCATCAATTTCTCAAATCTTTTCCTTGTCTACAAATGTTCGCTCAGTCTCCTCTTAGAGACCCGCTCCACCCCCCCTAAGTAGCCACACCTGTTTCAAACCTTCCCGACTTTATAGCTCCCTGATGAGTAATTATAGTTTTAAATCCCGCACCAACAGCTAATGACAATTTAACAGCTCCCTCCCTCCCTCCCTCTTTCCCTCCCTTCCTCCTTCCATTGAGCCCTTCAACTGGGTCCTTCCTCCATGAGACAGGATGAAGTAACTTTTAAAATATTTACATTCTTTGTTTTCGGAAAAAATAATGGCTATAGCAAAATATATTCGTAACACTGAGAGCAAGGGTGTGTGTGTGTGTGTGTATGTATGTGTGTTGTGTGTGTGTGTGTGTGTGTGTGTGTGTGTGTGTGTGTGTGTGTGTGTGTGTGTGTGTTGTGTGTGTGTGTGTGTGTGTGTGTGTGTGTGTGTGTGTGTGTGTGTGTGTGTGTGCCGCGCGCGCGCGCGCGCGTAGATGTGTGAATGTAGCCAATAATATTGTTTGGAAATATCTATAATTAAAGTATTTTTAATTTTACATTATGTATGTGTATATTCCTCATTGTGTGATAGTGTCAGAGAGAGAGAGAGAGAGAAGGAGAGAGAGAGAGAGAAGAGAGAG
>JACEEZ010000540.1:242436-247436 GCA_016584305.1 Chionoecetes opilio
TTGCCTGCTTGATATCCCCTCGCAGACTATATTCCTGAATGATTCCTCACACCTTTGAGGGAGGGCAGTGTCCCTCCGTAGCGCCCCTGCAGTAATCAAATATCGTGACCCTGACAGGCACGGCAGCAGCGCCTCCGCCAGCCTGCACGAGGGAACAGACCACGACAGAACACAGAACGCTCCACATTATAGGAAGCAAAAATGTTGACCACTAGAGAGCACTCGGAGCCAATGAGGAGCGGTGAAGGGGAGGCTCAAGTATCAGGGATGCGTCACCTGTGCAGAGAAAAAGCGCTAATCTAATAGTCTGATTGAAAGGAATAAGTGTGTGAGAGAGAGAGAGAGAGAGAGAGAGAGAGAGAGAGAGAGAGAGAGAGAGAGAGAGAGAGAGAGAGAGAGAGAGAGAGAGAGAGAGAGAGAGAGAGAGAGAGAGAGAGAGAGAGAGAGAGAAGATAAGATAAGATAAGATTTTCATCCTATCTAGACACTTTGCAAGTACCAACTACAAAGTTATTGACTATACAAAGCGCCGCCACGTCAGCACGAACTAGGCAGACTCGAACCGCTGACCGAATGCACAGGGACGCTGCACATTGCGGGCTCACGTCTCTATCAACCTTGCCACCCTGACGGGCTACAGAGAGAGAGAGAGAGAGAGAGAGAGGAGAGAGAGAGAGAGAGAGAGAGAGAACATTTTGTTGGGCTGGTGGAGAGCAGGTTTGTACGCGAGTAAAATATTCAATGAGTCACAAGGGAGCACCAGGAATCATCTATAAAAAAGCAAATCCATTCTTGTATCCACTGTAAAAAATTGCCATTCTGCAAAAGTGATGAATGAATATATTCAATACAACTGTGTTAGCCACCGTGGGTGATGGAGGCTGCGGAGACCTGGGAGGAGGACGTTCCTAACCCTCTCTCCCTTGAGTCGCCTGCAAAATCTGTGACACACTTGGAAAACGCGAGAAAAAATAATAAAATGTTTACTTACTGAATCCAGGAAACGCGGAAAGGCGCGACGGGAAGATGAAGTACCTAGACGACGATAATGCCACGCGCTCAACGCCTGTGATACACGATAAGTTTGTTCCCGAGAATGGAAGAAAATATTGTAGAAATAATATTTATAATATAGATTCTCTCTCTCTCTCTCTCTCTCTCTCTCTCTCTCTCTCTCTCTCTCTCTCTCTCTCTCTCTCTCTCTCTCTCTCTCTCTCTCTCTTCTCTCTCTCTCCTCTCTCTCTCTCTCTCTCTTCTCATCTCTCTCTTCTTTATATAATATATATATATATATATATGTTTATACGGATTTGAAGCTATCTTTGGAACAGATCACAGACTGTTGTTGCTACACTTAAGCTTATGTCAAGTCCAGAAGAATCTCAAGAGGTAACCATACTGTGTTTCATCTTGAGAAACTGAAGGACTTGACATGCTGCTCATGAGTATGCGGTGGCCAGTCTCAAATCGGTTTGATGTGCTCGGTGCTCTCGGGGATCCTGTTAGAACTGTGGGATACCTTCAAACGGGAAACTCTACAGGCTGCCAAGGAGTGTATTGGGGAGCGCCCGAGGTCAAGGCGTGGTTTTGTCTCGACGGAGACGCTGGAGAAAATCGAGGAGAGTCGCGCTGCCAGGTGGCTGGGAACCGGGACCAGCACAGGGCTCTGTCACGCCGGACTAGAACCCTCTGAGGAGAGACAAGGAGGAGGTATGTCAGGAGTCTCGCTGAGGATGTCGAGGGTCATTTGAACGCTAATGACCTCCGACCCGCCTACCGAGCCCTGAAGAAGCTCGTTCCAAGTCTCCTTCTCGGGCGAGTGCTATTCGAACAGCAGATGGGCGCCTCGTGTCGGACATGGATGGGCAGATGGCTCGTTGGGCTGAGTACTTTGGGCAGTTGTTCACGGTGGACCCTCCAACTGAGCAGCTTCACACCACTGGGTTACAGGCAGTGGATGCCGATCCTCCCATTGACGAAACCGCACCCTCTCTTGACGAAGTCAGAGAGGCTGTAGCAAAGTTGAAGGGTGGAAAGGCAGCTGGTGTTTGTAATATCAGTGCGGAGCTCCTCAAAGCTGGGGGTGAGGCCATGATCCGCGGGTTGCATGCTGTCCTGACTGCCGTGTGGCAATCAGGTACCATTCCTCCTGACTGGAAAAGGGGGCTGGTCGTCCCTATCTGGAAAGGGAAAGGGGACCGTCAGGACTGCAACAATTACCGCGGTATTACACTGCTCAGCGTACCAGGCAAGGTGCTTGCCCATCTATTGCTGACACGAATTCGCAGTCATCTGGTGAAGCATCAGAGACCTCAGCAGTCTGGGTTCACGCCTGGTAAGTCAACAACGGACCGTATCCTAGCGCTTCGTGTCCTGGTGGAACGCCGACGTGAGTTTCGACAGGGGATGCTTGCAGCCTATGTTGATCTCAAGAAGGCGTTTGACTCAGTGCATCGTGAGTCACTCTGGGATCTTCTGCGACTTCGAGGGATTCCTGCAAGGACTATTGGTTTGATAACTGGTCTGTATTCTGGGACTGAGAGTGCTGTGAAGTGTGGGGCAGGTGTATCCAGCTTCTTTCCTGTGAATACAAGAGTGAGGCAAGGGTGCGTCCTTGCCCCATCACTTTTCAACGCTTGTATGGACTGGGTATTGGACAAGGTTGTAGATCAAAGTGAGTGTGGAGCATCCGTCGGCAACACCAAGATCACTGATCTTGTTTTTGCCGATGATGCAGTAATCTTTGCTGAGTCGCTGGAGGTCCTGGTGATGGCTCTCGAGGCGCTGCACGAGGAGGCAAAGCCTTTGGGACTTGAGGTCTCCTGGCTCAAGACCAAGGTCCAGGTATTTGGAGACTTACTAGATGAAGCAGTACAGTCTGTTCATGCGTGTGGCGAGGACATTGAGATCTTGGAAAGTTTTACATACCTTGGTAGCGCAGTCCATAATGACGGCGGGTCACGTCAAGAAGTCTTACGGCGGATTGGCATAGCCCACGGTGTTATGGACTCGCTCAGCGGGAGTATTTGGCGTTGTCGGTACCTGTGCAGGAGGACAAAGATCCGGATCTTCAAGTCGCTTGTGATCCCTGTCTTACTCTATGGTTGTGAGACATGGACACTAAATAGTGACTTGAAGAGACGAATCAATGCCTTTGGTAATAAGTGTCTTCGCAGAATCATGGGGTATCGCTGGAATGATTACGTGTCAAATCAGCGATTGCACCGTGGGACTGAATCGAGGCCTATTACCTGCATAGTCCGTCAGCGCCAACTTCGGCTATATGGGCATGTGGCACGCTACCCTGAAACCGATCCTTCCCATCGGGTTGTATCTGTAAGAGACAATCCGGCGTGGAGGAGGCCAAGGGGGTGCCCACAAGGCTCGTGGCTGGGGCAAGTTGATGTTTCTTGTCGAGAGCTGCTTGGTATGGGAAAGAAGCCTGCATGGGAACTCGCGCGTGGTGACCCCCGGGAGTGGCGTCGAAGGGTGGGCGAGGCGACGCGCCCCCCGGCGTATGCCCCCAATGATTGATTGATATATATATATATATATATAATATATATAATGTGTGTGCGTGTTGTGTGTGTGTGTTGTGTGTGTGTTGTTGTGTGTGTGTGTGTGTGTGTGTGTGTGTGTGTGTGTGTGGGTGTGTGTGTGTGTTGTGTGGTGTGTGTGTGTATTCATCTAGTTGTATTCATCTAGTTGTATTTTACAGGATCTGAGCTACACTCGTAGGGCCCCGTCTTCATATCTACATTTTTTTTTGTCATTCATCCTTAGTGCTTACTGTTGGCTGAAACCACCACCTCGGGAGGCGGGTCACAAACCCCCGGCTAACACCCGGTACCCATTCACTGCTGGGTGGACAAAGGCTCGGGTTTTAAGAAGACCGCCCGTCTCTCTTCGCTCCGCCCGGGAATTGAACCCGGGACTTTTCGGTTGTAAACTGAGCGTGCTACCACTACACTACGGAGTACCCGTGTGTGTGTGTGTGTGTGTGTGTGTGTGTGTGTGTGTGTGTGTGTGTGTGTGTGTGTGTGTGTGTGTGTGTGTGTGTGTGTGTGTGTGTGTGTGTGTGTGTGTGTGTGTGTGTGTGTGTCATTGCTCTGTTCACCTCATATTATTTTCCACGCACACACGAATTACCGCACAGCTGGAACACGACCCATGCTGCTGCACGAGGCTGTGTAGTGTGTGGGTCCATCGCGGCGCACCACCTCAACACAACACCGCCTACACGCCCACCCTTTGTTTTCCCACATTTTTGTTCCACATGATCACACGCAACATTTTTAGACATTCAGCCCTCAGTTACACATTCCAAAGTAATTTTCGCTATAATTTCAGAGCATTTATTGTTCTTTCTACCACTTTTTATTTTACTGGCTTGCTGGCTATAGGAATATAATGATAATATATATGCTACTCTTAATGCTGGGGCTCACAATGAAATAGAATAATGATGGTCTCACGGTCTTAGGACGAAAGAAAAAAATACCAAAGAAAATAATGTAAAATACTAAAGGTAACATAATATGGATACCTGAATACAAACATTCTTTTCATTTTTTCAGTACAACCAACACATTACCGAGACAGAAGGGAAAACACTGTAATTTTTTAGTAGAATAATAATACGGAAATACTTTAGAAAGACTAACATTACCGTGACAACAGGGGGAGGGGGGAGGGGGGTGAAGGGGGTAAGGGGGGGCCACAATACAAAGGACTTTTCCAAGGACACGTAAGTAATATCTCTTACCGACTTGTCTCGAAAAAAAAAAACGTACGACGTATGTGTGTGTGTGTGTATTCATCTAGTTGTCTAGTTGTATTTTACAGGGCCAGAGCAATGCTCGTGTGGCCCCGTCTCCATATCAACATTTTTATCATTCATCCTTAGTGCTTTGTGTTGGCCGAAGCCAGCACCCCGGAGAGCAGGTCACAAACCCCGGCTAACACCCGGTACCCATTCACTGCTGGGTGGACAGGAGCTC
>JACEEZ010000540.1:252436-277436 GCA_016584305.1 Chionoecetes opilio
TGGGGTCAATGTAGGAGATGTCGTGTGCTGGCTTGTCACTATTATGTCAAACAGAAGAACGCGATCTCAAAGTGGGCGTATATGAGAAAGATACAGATTAAAAGAAAGAAATATAGAGAACTAACACTCGCCACCCCACAGAGGGCTTCCATCATTCCCTGGCTGATCACTCACTCACTCACTCACTCACTCACTCACTCACACCATCCATCTCCTTCCCTCTATCTTGCCCCGCCCCGCCCCGCCCCGCCTCGCCCCGCCCCGTCCCGCCCCCTGGCCCGCCCCCCGCACCTTCTTTCTGGCCCCATAAATCATCCGTCCGACCTTCCATCCTTCACAGCCTCTTAACAGACTCTCACCTCTCAGTTACCTCTCACCCCCCCGTCATCCCCTCAACCCCTCAACCCCCCCTCCTCCCATCCCTCCAGCCTCTTCTGCCTCTTCATCGCTTGACGAGACAGGGGGGCAGGGGGGCAGGGGGGCAGGGGTAGGGTAGGGCTCGGTGATGGGAAGGAGTAAATCGAGAAAAGTATATAAGGATAGGATCTCGTATATATATATTTTTCGTACATGTATTTTTTGAGGCTTTGTTTAGATATTTGTGTGTGTGGGTTTATAGCATTTTTCAAAACATGTTATTTCTATTTTGTTTTCTTTTTTTTACATTTCATGCTGATTTTTTCTAAATATTTCTACGTGCCTTTGTAGTATTTTATATTTCTATTGTATTTTTTTTTACAGATAGGTTAACTCTTTGCAATAAAATGAAATGCAACAGGAAATGTTTGAACTTACAGATCAAAAGTAATTGTGTATTCAATTATCAAACAAATACAAATACAAAATCATTAATGCGTAAACTGACACACACACACACACACACACACACACACACACACACACACACACACACACACACACACACACACACACACACCACATCACACACACAACACATCCACACACACACACACACACACCACCCACACACACACACACACATGCACACACACACACACACCACACACATATCACGTTCCTAATGACCTTGGCTTCCTCCCAGGGTTGTGAATTGTACGAGAATTATCGTATTTGTACGATAATTTGACTATCCGTACGATGTACGATGCATGGTTGAGAATCGTACATGAAAATACGATAATTGACTCACAAATAAAATTACATTATAATGTCATACAAAAATTGTCATCGCAAAAACAAAACAAAACAAATCTGTCGCTGTCAACTTCCTCGAGAGAGAGAGAGAGAGAGAGAGAGAGAGAGAGAGAGAGAGAGAGAGAGAGAGAGAGAGAGAGAGAGAGAGAGAGAGAGAGAGAGAGAGAGAGAGAGAGAGAGAGAGAGAGAGAGAGAGAGAGAGAGAGAGAGAGAGAGAGAGAGAGAGAGAGAAAGAGAGAGAGAGTTTTGAGTTTGACTTTTGGTCCATTGCATGACATGGATTTGGACTGTTGCTTGTCGCATTAGAACGCAGATTGTGAGAGGGTATTTAGCAAGATTAACTTTACCAAGACAAAGGTAAGAAACTGACTTGTGACGGGAACCATACTTGGTTCTCTTCCAACAGCGCAGTGTGTAAGGGAAAAGGGAAATTGTGTTACTTTCATCCCTACAGATGATAGGATAATGTCGATGACAACTGACACACTATTGTAAGCGCCAGCTGTCAGGGGATAACAAATACAAAGGAATACAAAGGAAACACAAACAAGCACAGACCATTAGGTCCTTACATGGCTGTTTGATTTAACTACACTGAGCTGAACTCTAGAACTCTATATAGGAAGCCGTACACTTTAGTGCCCACTGCAGCAGTGACCCAGCCGGTACAAATATCCCGATGGTGGTCACTAACTGTCCTTACTGAACCACAACCCGTCACAGGTCAAAAGTTGTAGTAGTGAGCGTTAACTCGGGGCTGTCTGGGACGTGTGATAGAGGAATTCCTGTTCCTCCTCTATCACACGTCCCAGACAGCCCCGAGTTAACGCTCACTACTACAACTTTTGACCTGTGACGGGTTGTGGTTCAGTAAGGACAGTTAGTGACCACCATCGGGATATTTGTACCGGCTGGGTCACTGCTGCAGGGGGCACTAAAGTGTACGGCTTCCTATATAGAGTTCTAGAGTTCAGCTTCTTTTGAGTCATTATGTGTTACTAAATATATTTTTGTTTTATTTAATTTCACTTATTTTTGAAAAAATAAATTAACATGGAATTTTTTGTGTTGATTGGATATATTATATATTTTGGTGAAAAGAGAAAATATTTTTATATGTGGAATGCTGCTGAATTTAATTATATATATATATAGTTATCTACTGACTATATTATTTTAGCTAAGGTTGTACGATAATCTATCTGAAAATACGTTCAGAGTTGTAAGTGACGCAACCTCATCTGGACGTCAAAGCCTAGCGTCATGAACACCGCCCTGCTCTGCCCCCCCCCCCCCCCGTCCTGCCCCGCCCTTCTCATGGCACGCCCCTGACTCCAGTCCCAGCCTCCCCGCTCCTCAACAGGGCCGCCGAAGATCAGGCCACACACAACCCTAAGTGAAGGTATGAAAGGCTTCCTCTATCCTCCTGACCTTTATAAGTTACCGACAATTTCATACCACAGTTTTTATTTCTAAACGCATTTGCCTCTTCGTGTGTGTGTGTGTGTGTGTGTGTGTGTGTGTGTGTGTGTGTGTGTGTGTGTGTGTGTGTGTGTGTGTGTGTGTGTGTGCGCGGCGTGCTTGCGTGCGTGCGTGCGTGCGTGCGTGTGTGCGTGTGTGCGTGTGTGTGTGTGTGTGTGTGTGTGTGTGTGTGTGTGTGTGTGTGTGTGTCCTTTTGTTTAAGAAGTTATACATAATGATTTTCGGCATATTTCAATCCTAACAGCTTCATTTATCAATCAGAAGCACCGCGCGACTCTACACTGACGCTCAAGTCAAGTCCTTCATCGTACTAGACACTATAACCTTTACGCTCATTGAATTCTAAATTGGAAACTTCCCATCCCAATACAGTTAAGGGAGTCCCAATACACTAAGGGAGTCCCAATACGCTAAGGGAGTCCCAATACACTAAGGGAGTCCCAATACAGTTAAGGGAGTCCCAATACACTAAGGGAGTCCCAATACAGTTAAGGGAGTCACAATACACTAAGGGAGTCACAATACACTAAGGGAGTCCCAATACACTAAGGGAGTCACAATACACTAAGGGAGTCCCAATACACTAAGGGAGTCACAATACACTAAGGGAGTCCCAATACACTAAGGGAGTCCCAATACACTAAGGGAGTCACAATACGCTAAGGGAGTCACAATACACTAAGGGAGTCCCAATACGCTAAGGGAGTCACAATACACTAAGGGAGTCACAATACACTAAGGGAGTCACAATACGCTAAGGGAGTCACAATACACTAAGGGAGTCACAATACACTAAGGGAGTCACAATACACTAAGGGAGTCACAATACAGTTAAGAGAGTCCCAATACACTAAGGGAGTCACAATACACTAAGGGAGTCACAATACACTAAGGGAGTCCCAATACACTAAGGGAGTCCCAATACACTAAGGGAGTCCCAATACACTAAGGGAGTCACAATACACTAAGGGAGTCACAATACACTAAGGGAGTCACAATACACTAAGGGAGTCCCAATACACTAAGGGAGTCACAATACAGTTAAGAGAGTCCCAATACACTAAGGGAGTCCCAATACACTAAGGGAGTCACAATACAGTTAAGGGAGTCACAATACACTAAGGGAGTCCCAATACACTAAGGGAGTCCATACACTAAGGGAGTCACAATACCAAATCATAAAGGGAGTCACAATACACTAAGGGAGTCCCAATACACTAAGGGAGTCACAATACACTAAGGGAGTCACAATACACTAAGGGAGTCCCAATACACTAAGGGAGTCTCACTACACTAAGGGAGTCCCAATACACTAAGGGAGTCACAATACACTAAGGGAGTCACAATACACTAAGGGAGTCCCAATACACTAAGGGAGTCACAATACACTAAGGGAGTCACAATACACTAAGGGAGTCACAATACACTAAGGGAGTCCTCAAGACACTAAGGGAGTCACAATACACTAAGGGAGTCACAATACACTAAGGGAGTCCACAATACACTAAGGGATCACAATACACTAAGGGAGTCCCAATACACTAAGGGAGTCACAATACACTAAGGGAGTCACAATACACTAAGGGAGTCCCAATACACTAAGGGAGTCCAACACTAGGAGTCAATACACTAAGGGAGTCACAATACACTAAGGGAGTCACAATACACTAAGGGAGTCACAATACACTAAGGGAGTCACAATACACTAAGGGAGTCACAATACACTAAGGGAGTCACAATACACTAAGGGAGTCACAATACACTAAGGGAGTCACAAGTACACTAAGGGAGTCACAATACACTAAGGGAGTCCAATACACTAAGGGAGTCACAATACACTAAGGGAGTCACAATACACTAAGGGAGTCTCAATACACTAAGGGAGTCACAATACGCTAAGGGAGTCACAATACACTAAGGGAGTCACAATACACTAAGGGAGTCACAATACACTAAGGGAGTCACAATACACTAAGGGAGTCACAATACACTAAGGGAGTCACAATACACTAAGGGAGTCACAATACACTAAGGGAGTCACAATACACTAAGGGAGTCACAATACACTAAGGGAGTCACAATACACTAAGGGAGTCACAATACACTAAGGGAGTCACAATACACTAAGGAGTCACAATACACTAAGGGAGTCACAATACACTAAGGGAGTCACAATACACTAAGGGAGTCACAATACACTAAGGGAGTCACAATACACTAAGGGAGTCACAATACACTAAGGGAGTCACAATACATAAGGGAGTCACAATACACTAAGGGAGTCACAATACACTAAGGGAGTTACGAGTCACAATACGCTAAGGGAGTCACAATACACTAAGGGAGTCACAATACACTAAGGGAGTCACAATACACTAAGGGAGTCACAATACACTAAGGGAGTCCTACCAGATACATAAGGGAGTCACAATACACTAAGGGAGTTCAATACAGTTAAGGATTCACAACATAAGAGGAGCTCCATACACTAGTGCCCATCTAAGAGTCACAATCACTAAGGGAGTCATACGTAAGGACGTCACATACATGGGAGTCACATCCAGTAAGAGTCACATACCTGAGCACAATCACTTAAGGGTACAAATAATAAGGGTAGTTCACATATACATTTAGTGTCACACATAATTAGTGATTCATCAATCTTAAGATCACATACACTAAGGGGTCTAAGACAAGGGAGTCAATAGACTAAGGGAAGTCACATGCCTAAGAGAGTTCACAATACTAAGGGAGCCCAAAACTAGGGAGTTCAATTTAATTAATGGGAGTACAATTACACATAGGGAGTCAATAATAAGTCAAATATCCTAAGTGTCCATACACTAAGAGTCAACCTAAGGGAGTCACATAACTAAGGATCACAATACACTAGGTATGTCACATAACTAAGGAGTCACAAACACTAGGATCACATTTAACTAAGCAAGTCAATACACTAAGGGACCATACACTGAAGGGGTCACAAACCTAAGGGGCAAGAACTAAGGGACGTCCTCTAAGGAGTCTTCAATTTACATAAGGGAGTCAAATACTTAGTTGATCACATATGGAATACTTGGAGTACAATACATAATTTCACATACACTAATGGAGCAAAGTAAAAAGTACAATACATAAGGAGTCCTATAGACTGAAGACACAATACCTGGTCCTACCTTTGATCCTCACTAGGGTCAATGTACCTGGATACTCACGCCGATCCAATACCTAGAGTCCATACCTAAGATCATCCCTCCTACAGGGAACACAATACCTAAGGCAGTCACATATACAGGGAGTCAATACAGGGAGTAATACCAGGTCAAACACTAGGAGTACATACACTGGAGTCCATCAGTTAGTGATATAACAGGGAGTTCATACATAAGATTCACTAAGAGCAAATCGAGCAAGTGGTAATACTGAAGAGCGTCTCCTGATGGACGAAGACTTTCAAATATATATATCAGTCCTTATTTTTGCCCTTTTGATTACGTCTTCGTACTAGCGAAGATCTGGGAATATAGATAATTTTTCCCATACAGGCCTCAGTGATGGTATTCGGATGTAGGTACATAGGTAGGATTACAGAGTTAATAGACATTAATCTGTCACTAGTTAGAGATATTCAGTCTGTATAATTTTGGCTAACACAGCAATTTTATTAGCAAGGAAAGTCTTGCGTGAAGAGGTTAAAGCGGGCAGAAGGACGTTTTGGTTCTTTTTTTTTTTTTTTTGTCAGTTTACTTAGTTTTTTCACATTTGAATATTTGTTGTATTTTCTCATTTTTTCTTCCACGTCAACTGTGGCGGAGGAGAAAAGTAACATGATTTTTTCTTTAGAACTGAAGCACCACCGCCTACCTTTTGACGCTGCCACCAGGGTTAATGTTCTGATGACCTTCACGCCCGCTGCCCCCCCCTCACCCCCCCCCCCTTCACCCTGCCTCGCTGAACTCACTTCCTTACAGCAGCTTCACTTCAATCTTTATGATGCAGGGGAAAGAAAGTGACCCCAAAAAAATACATTTCCTGATTTGTCCATTCACTTATGATGATTGGAAAACCCTTACATCACAAAATTTCACATAAGACAAACTCGGCAAAACTGTAAACTTAAATGAAAAAAGACTGTCATCCCTGATCGAGACGAAGACTTATCAAATATATATAATCCTTTCCTTATTTTTTCTTCCTTTATGTCATGTACTCTCATCTTCGTCACTCGATTGCGCAGATTCTGGTCGATTATATTAGAGTAATATTTTCCAGCATGAGCAAGACAGCCGTGCAGTGCTATGGTAGGTATACAGTGGGAGGTATACAGTGGTAGGTATACAGTGGTAGGTATACAGTGGTAGGTATACAGTGGTAGGTATACAGTGGGAGGTATACAGTGGGAGGTATACAGTGGGAGGTATACAGTGGGAGGTATACAGTGGGAGGTATACAGTGGGAGGTATACAGTGGTAGGTATACAGTGGGAGGTATACAGTGGGAGGTATACAGTGGGAGGTATACAGTGGTAGGTATACAGTGGTAGGTATACAGTGGTAGGTATACAGTGGGAGGTATACAGTGGGAGGTATACAGTGGGAGGTATACAGTGCCATGGTATACAGTGGGAGGTATACAGTGGGAGGTATACAGTGGGAAGGTATACAGTGGCAGGTATACAGTGGGAGGTATATAGTGTATTGGTATAAGTGGAGGTATAAGTGGTAGTATACAGTGGGAGGTATACAGTGGGAGGTATACAGTGGTAGGTATACAGTGGTAGGTATACAGTGGGAGGTATACAGTGGTAGGTATACAGTGGGTAGGTATACAGTGGGAGGTATACAGTGGGAGGTATACAGTGGTAGGTATACAGTGGAGGTATACAGTGAGGTATACAGTGGGAGGTATACAGTGGTAGGTATCAGTGGGAGGTATATAGTGGGAGGTATACAGTGGGAAGGTATACGTGGAGGTATACAGTGCCATGGTATATAGTGGGAGGTATACAGTGGGAGGTATACAGTGGGAGGTATACAAGTGCCATGGTATATAGTGGGAGGTATACAGTGGGAGGTATACAGTGGGAGGTATAAGGGGAATGGAGTATAGTGAGTGGGTCTAAGTTGCCATGGTATATAGTGGGAGGTATAAGTGGTATATAGTGGGAGGTATACAGTGGGCAGTGTATAACAGGGAGGTATACCAGTGGGTATGGATAAGTGGGAGGTATACAGTGGAGGATGGTATACAGTGGTAGGTATACAGTGCCATGGTATATAGTGGGAGGTATATAGTGGGAGGTATACAGTGGGAGGTATACAGTGCCATGGTATATAGTGGGAGGTATACAGTGGGAGGTATACAGTGGTAGGTATACAGTGCCATGGTATATAGTGGGAGGTATACAGTGGGAGGTATACAGTGGTAGGTATACAGTGCCATGGTATATAGTGGGAGGTATATAGTGGGAGGTATACAGTGGGAGGTATACAGTGCCATGGTAATAGTGGAGTATAGTGGGAGGTATACAGTGGGAGGTATACAGTGCAGGTATATAGGGGAGGTATACAGTGGTAGGTATACAGTGGTAGGTATACAGTGCCATGGTATATAGTGGGAGGTATATAGTGGGAGGTATACAGTGGGAGGTATACAGTGCCATGGTATATAGTGGGAGGTATATAGTGGGAGGTATACAGTGGTAGGTATACAGTGCCATGGTATATAGTGGGAGGTATATAGTGGGAGGTATACAGTGGGAGGTATACAGTGGCGAGGTATACAGTGTGGTAGTATATACAGTGGAGGTATACAGTGTAGGTATACAGTGCAGTATAGTGGAGGTATACAGTGGGAGGTATACAGTGGTGGTATACGTGCATGGTATATAGTGGGAGGTATAAGTGGGAGGTATACAGTGGGAGGTATACAGTGCCATGGTATATAGTGGGAGGTATATAGTGGGAGGTATACAGTGGGAGGTATACAGTGGTAGGTATACAGTGCCATGGTATATAGTGGGAGGTATATAGTGGGAGGTATACAGTGGGAGGTATACAGTGCCATGGTATATAGTGGGAGGTATATAGTGGGAGGTTATACAGTGGGAGGTATAACAGTGGTAGGTGGAGGTATATAGTGCCATGGTATATAGTGGGAGGTATAAGTGGGAGGTATACAGTGGGAGGTATACAGTGGAGGTATACGAATATTCGAAGCTTAAGGGCGATGCATCAATTAGCGTATAATTACGAGTCAAAAAAACAGTATGGGGAAGCTAGATCCTGGTAGGGAAATATATTAACCCCTTGAGGCCCAGAACGTAATTTCTATTATAATTTGACTACCATTAGACGATTTTTAGTGCATATAAGTAATATTTTATAGATATGACCGGTTTAGTATCCTTGTCAACAAATTTATTTGGTATATTTAGTTACTTTTTCATAATTACAAATGTTAGGCTAATCAATCTATCGATTTCTACGAGCAAGGAAAGATTGGGTGAGGAACAGGGATAATACTTTATGAAGGCTCGCTCACCGTGTAATAGGAGTAAGTTCTTTGCAGCTTATGAAATCCTGCACTGACTTATATCTGGTTTAACTCTAATTACATACATCATATTAGTTCATGAATTAGGCAGATAGATATATGGAGAGTCGAACAAATAATAAGCCGGTCAAATCGATAGACAAACAAATATAACAATAATAGATAAACTATTTATACGTATTTCACTAGTACAGAACGCACCGTAAAAGCCCTACCATTAAATTACGTTAATAAACTAGGATATATTTGCCCAGACATAAATAATATCTTATTGCAATGCCATATTTATGTATGACCTGTTATGAAAGCACTCGACTTCAATAACATTCCTATGAAAACAAATACCAATGGTTTCTTTTTTTTCCAACTCTACTCGTATCGCATGTAGATTACAGGAACGTAACTTGACCAGCGGCTTCCAATGTCATCCATGACTCTAACACTTTGATCGATAAATATTTCATCTCCAAATGAATACTAAACCATTCTATCACATGATTTATTTTCTTCTAATTTAAGGTTATTCTTTATACAAATTATCGGGTGGATGTCGATCAGTTTGTGTGTGTGTCGTGCATGCATAACGCGAGGCACCAAGTGGTGTCATTGCAAGGTATGCATGTATGTTAAATATTAATCAGGCGGCTTCAACGATTCACACCCAACAGTTTTCAGGTATAAAAGCTAGAAAATTCCATTAGTTTCACGCGGCAGTAAGTGAATTCCGCTCTTTTAGTGTAACTGACAATGCACGAAATACTGGCTGGTGCGGCTCCAATTACAGCACAACACAGCACGGCCTCCACAGCGCCTGACACCAGCCACTTCACACCCCCTGTTCACCCCCCCCTCCACCTCACACACCCTTGCTCGCCCCCACCTCCACCTCACACCCCCTGTTCACCCCTCAAGCCAGTCAGTCGCCCTCTCCGCCCTACACCTCCCATCACACCCGCGGTACACCCCTTCCTCCTTACACCTCATCACACCTCTCACGTAATCACGGCGTTTCTGCCACACCTGCGCCACATCTCTGCCACCCTCTGTACCGTCCTGTGGCTCTCCATGTAATACTTGGATGTCCACAGTTACCAAAGAGGTGTGATACCCTATGATATACACAGAACTATCAAGATCATGTACATATATCGAAAACGCATGTTAAATGTCCTTAGATTTCATTCAGTATATTTTTCTGACATGGCACTTGATAATTCACTGGAGAATAACTAGTCATATGCGAGAAGTAGCCGCGTTGTCTTGCGTAAATGAGCAGTACAATGACGCTCGTAACCCTTCACAATGATATCAAAATCTAGTGGTCATGAACAATACTCGAGAAAGACAGAACAGAGTCAATATATATTTTCATGGAGGAGGGGAGGGGGAGGTGTGGGTGACATGTACACACATAGTACTCCCCTCTACTCCCCTATCAGGAACACTGCTTTAATTATAGTCATATTAATACTTCGAAATGTTCAAGGCTTCCGCTCCACACTGTCTACCAACTGTTTGTTATAATCCACACGCATTCCTCCCCTTCCATTATCCCCCTCTATCCTTTCCCTTTTTTTTCCTGCGTTACTATTCTCTTTTCCTCCCTCCCTCCCTCCCGCCCTCATTCCACTCATAAAATGGTGTCAGTTCGCTCCTCTTACGGGAGTAATTGCAGCTTTGTGAAAAACTCATTGCGTATGTACCAGCCATTCAATCTATTCCGCAATACACGTGTACCTTCGACGAGGAAAAATGCTAGAGGCTAAGCTACAAAAATGTGAAGCGTGTTATGTATTATGTTCCTGGCTTGATCACATTCATGGGTTAGCGACTGAACCTGCCCATGAATATAAAAAAAACTGTGCATCACTAGGGGGATAAAGTTCAATGCACATTAGCGAATCAGGCGTCCGTTTAAGAGAGAAGTAAACATTTCAATGGTGCTCAGTTTTGCTAACGATTCTCCTGCCTTACGCACGCACAGGATTACAGAGCAAAGTTTTAGGCCGAGTTTCAGGCTGTGGTTCGATGTTCTAGTGTTACGACGCACGCTACCCAGAAGCTCTAACAGGCAGGGGAAGAACAGAGATACGGCGGGAGATGAACACATATAGATGACAAAAACTAGTAGTAGTAGTAGAAGTGGTAAAAGTAGTAGTAGAAGTAATAGTAGTAGTAGTAGTAGCAGTAGTAGTAGTGGTAGTAGTAGTAGTAGTAGTAGTAGTAGTAGTAGTAGTAGTAGTAATAGTAGTAGTAGTAGTAGTAGTAGTACTAGTAGTAGTAGTAGTAGAAGTAATAGAAGTAGTAGTAGTAGTAGAAGTGGTGGTGGTGGTGGTGATGGGCCGGCATTGCTTCATACTCTTTTTGCTATATTTTCTGTCTCTTTATTACACAGTATTCCTATCACCCGTCATCCTCTCCCTTCACCCGCCATACTCTCCCTTCACCCGTCATCCTCTCCCTTCACCCGGCATGCTCTCCCTTCACCCGTCATCCGCTCCCTTCACCCGCCATACTCTCCCTTCACCCGCCATACTCTCCCTTCACCCGTCATCCTCTCCCTTCACCCGTCATCCTCTCCCTTCACCCGTCATGCTCTCCCTTCACCCGTCATCCTCTCCCTTCACCCGCCACACTCTCCCTTAACCCGCCATACTCTCCCTTCACCCGTCATCGCTCTCCCTTCACCGTCATCTCTCCCTTCACCGTCATCCTCTCCTTCACCCGCCATACTCTCCCTTCACCCGTCATCTCTCCCTTCACCCGTCATGCTCTCCCTTCACCCGTCATCCTCTCCCTTCACCCGTCATCTCTCCCTTCACCCATCATCTCTCTCCCTTCACCCATCATCTCTCCCTTCACCCGTCATCCTCTCCCTTCACCCGCCATACTCTCCCTTCACTCCGTCATGCTCTCCCCTTCACCCGTCATCTCTCCCTTCACCCGTCATCTCTCCCTTCACCCGTCATCCTCTCCCTTCACCCGTCATCCTCTCCCTTCACCCGTCATCCTCTCCCTTCACCCGTCATCTCTCCCTTCACCCGTCATGCTCTCCCTTCACCCGTCATCCTCTCTCTTCACCCGTCATCCTCTCCCTTCACCCCATCTACCTCTCCCTTCACCCGTCATCTCTCCCTTCACCCGTCATCCTCTCCCTTCACCCGTCCATACTCTCCCTTCACCCGTCATGCTCTCCCTTCACCCGTCATGCTCTCCCTTCTTTTACCGTCATCCTCTCCCTTCACCTCATCCTCTCCCTTCATCCGTCATCTCTCCCTTCACCCGTCATCCTCTCCCTTCACCCGTCATCCTCTCCCTTCACCCGTCATCTCTCCCTTCACCCGTCATGCTCTCCTTCACCGTCATCCTCTCCCTTCACCCATCTCCTTCCCTTCACCGTCATCTCTCCCTTCACCCGTCATCCTCTCCCTTCACCCGCCATACTCTCCTTCACCCCTACTCTCCCTTCACCCGTCATGCTCTCCCTTCACCCGTCATCCTCTCCCTTCACCCGTCATCCTCTCCCTTCACCCATCCATCCTCTCCCTTCACCCATCATCCTCTCCCTTCACCCGCCATACTCTCCCTTCACCCGTCATGTCTCCCTTCACCTGTCATCCTCTCCTTCACCCGTCATACTCTCCCTTCACCCGTCCATACTCTCCCTTCACCCGTCATGCCTCCCTTCACCCGTCATCCTCTCCCTTCACCATCATCTCTCCCTTCACCCTCATCCTCTCCCTTCACCGTCATCCTCTCCCTTCACCCGCTCATCTCTCCCTTCACCCGTCATGCTCTCCCTTCACCCGTCATCCTCTCCTTCACCCGTCATCCTCTCCCTTCACCCGCCATACTCTCCCTTCACCCGTCATGCTCTCCCTTCACCCGTCATCCTCTCCCTTCACCCGTCATCCTCTCCCTTCACCCGTCATACTCTCCCTTCACCCGTCATCCTCTCCCTTCACCCCCATACTCTCCCTTCAGACCCGTCATACTCTCCCTTCACCCGTCATGCTCTCCCTTCACCCGTCATCCTCTCCCTTCACCCGTCATCTTCTCCCTTCACCCCTCATCCTCTCCCTTCACCGTCATCCTCTCCCTTCACCCCCATGCTCTCCCTTCACCCGTCATCTCTCCCTTCACCCGTCATCCTCTCCCTTCACCCGTCATCCTCTCCCTTCACCCGTCATCCTCTCCCTTCACCCGTCATCCTCTCCCCACTTCACCCGCCATACTCTCCCTTCACCCGTCATACTCTCCCTTCACCCGTCATCCTCTCCCTTCACCCGTCATGCTCTCCCTTCACCCGTCATACTCTCCCTTCATCCGTCATCCTCTCCCTTCAACCATCATCCTCTCCCTTCACCCGTCATCCTCTCCCTTCACCCGTCATGCTCTCCCTTCACCCGTCATCCTCTCCCTTCACCCGTCATCCTCTCCCTTCACCCGCCATACTCTCCCTTCACCCGTCATACTCTCCCTTCACCCGTCATCCTCTCCCTTCACCCGTCATGCTCTCACTTCACCCGCCATACTCTCCCTTCATCCGTCATCCTCTCCCTTCACCCATCATCCTCTCCCTTCACCCGTCATCCTTTCCCTTCACCCGTCATGCTCTCCCTTCACCCGTCATCCTCTCCCTTCACCCGTCATGCTCTCCCTGCACCCGTCATGCTCTCCCTTCACCCGTCATGCTCTCCCTTCACCCGTCATGCTCTCCCTTCACCCGTCATCCTCTCCCTTCACCCGTCATGCTCTCCCTTCAACCGTCATGCTCTCCCTGCACCCGTCATGCTCTCCCTTCACCCGTCATGCTCTCCCTTCACCCGTCATGCTCTCCCTTCACCCGTCATCCTCTCCCTTCACCCGTCATCGTCTCCCTTCACCCGTCATCGTCTCCCTTCACCCGTCATCCTCTCCCTTCACCCGTCATCCTCTCCCTTCACCCGTCATGCGCTCCCTTCACCCGTCATATTCTCCCTTCACCCGTCATATTCTCCCTTCACCCGTCATCGTCTCCCTTCACCCATCATCGTCTCCCTTCACCCGTCATCGTCTCCCTTCACCCGTCATCGTCTCCCTTCACCCGTCATCGTCTCCCTTCACCCGTCATCGTCTCCCTTCACCCGTCATCGTCTCCCTTCACCCGTCATCGTCTCCCTCCCCACCCTGGCAAACGTATCGTCGCCCGTCAATTCCACAACCGCTGCCAATTGCTGTGATAATATCGCGGTAGATGAAAAATAATTTTGACGATATCACTACTGGGGGCTTGTGCTCTCTCCTTCTCTCCTCCTCTCCTTCTCATCTCCTCCTTCCTCTTCTCTCTCCTCTCTCTCTCTCTCTCTCTCTCTCCTCTCTCTCTCTCTCCTCTCTCTCTCTCCTCTCTCTCTCTCTCTCTCTCTCGTCTCCTCCATGGCACTTCTCGCTCGCTCATCTCGCTGCTGCTGTCCTCCATTCGCTGCTGCTATCCTCGCTGTCCTCTCTCTCTCTCTCTCTCTCTCTCTCTCTCTCCTCTCTCCCTCTCTCCTCTCTCTCCTCTCTCTCTCTCTCTCTCTCTGTGTGTATAGTACATGGCACTTCGATGCTATTTTGTGTCACCCATTCGGCCTATTCATTTTACCCTTTTATTCTTTCCCATTGTTAAAGTTTTCGCACTCATCAATTATCCTTTGCAATCTCCCTAATGGCTTTCCTGCGAAATTCTTACTTCCTCCCCTCTCCTCTCTCTCTCTCTCTCTCCTCTCTCTCTCTCTCTCTCTCTCTCCCCTCCTCTCTCTCTCTCTCTCTCTCTCTCTCTCTTCTCTCTCTCCTCCTCTCTCCTCTCTCTCTCTCTCTCTCTCTCACATACGTGAACAATTTCAATACACAGATGAAAGAGTAAGTTGTTTAAAGATAGATGGACGGATATCATAGACAGATAGATTTATTAATACCAAGGCAGGATCGTAGTAAGTATAGCATATAAAACAAAATATAATATTTCGTCAGACAGATAGGAGAGATGGGTCCAGATTTTCCTGTACCAATCTGATTCCACAGTGAATGAGACTGAGAGAGAGAGAGAGAGAGAGAGAGAGAGAGAGAGAGAGAGAGAGAGAGAGAGAGAGAGAGAGAGAGAGAGAGAGAGAGAGAGAGAGAGAGAGAGAGAGAGAGAGAGAGAGAGAGGAGAGAGAGAGAGAGAGAGGAGAGAGAGCGAGAGTAGGATAGAGAGAGAGAGAGAGCGAGAGCGAGAGAGAGAGGAGAGAGAGAGAGAGAGAGAGAGAGAGAGAGAGAGAGAGAGAGAGAGAGAGAGAGAGAGAGAGAGAGAGAGAGAGAGAGAGAGAGAGAGAGAGAGAGAGAGAGAGAGTCGCATAGTGTACAGTTTTATCGCGGCTCTTCAACCATTTTGGATTGCTGCCCCTTTATTTTCTTCTTTTGTTTTTGCAACTGTTTGTTATTTTATGTCTACTATCCACCACTGCTGTTGTTATTATCATGTTGTTGTTGTTGTTGTTGTTGTTGTTGTTATCCTGATGCCAATTTCTTTTTTTATTCATCATGCCGATAACAAGGGAGCGTTTGATCATATAAACATTTTTGTAATATTTGAGAAAAAAATTATTCTCTTGTTTATATTGTGGTTTTTTATCATTATTTCATCAATATATGGTCATACCTTTACACTATATACGTATTTTGAAATCGTCACAGTTACTATCATTTTCTTTATCTTTTCAAGGTTCGTAAATATCTTCTATGTACGCCATTTCATGTGTCATTTTCTCTTCCTTTTTTATTATTCTTCTTCCTCCTCCTCCTCCTTTTCCACCTTCTCCTTCTCCACATCCTCCTTATTTCCCATTATCTCCTCCTCCTCTTCCTACTCCTTCACCATCACCTACTCTACATCCTCCTCCTTTTCCACCATCACAAATTCTTCCTCCTCCTTTTCTACCATCACAAATTCTTCCTCCTCCTTTTCCACCTTCACCTACTCCACATCCTCCTTATTTCCCATGATCTCTTCCTCCTTTTCCACCTTCACCTACTCCACCTCCTCCTTATTTCCCATGATCTCCTCCTCCTCCCCCAGCAAGTCTTCCTCCTTGCAACACTGGCGCTTCCTATAATAAATATTAGAAATCAATAGAAAGCCCATTTGTTCTGAAATATGGCGTAATTTGAATTCGGAGAAGGTTTGGGGCCTGATGGTGCAATATAAGACAACGTATTGGGCGGGGCGGCCACTATTACTCAGGCCTCTCAAGACAAGATTTTACCCAATAGATCTCCATGCATTCCAACACAACCTATGTATAAACTAGCACTCCTGATTATTTTTTTCCCACTTTAATGGTACAAACTCCGAAGGGTTTTAAAGTGTCCGGGTTGCAGGAAGGCGGGAGTGAGATGGCCGTGTGATGGATCGTCTTGTCTGTTGTGGAAATAGGCCATCTGTCACCATTTTTCCGCCCGCGCCTGCGAGTGGGAGTGTTCCGATTACTCTGTTTCCTCCGAGTTGACACCTGCGCCGCAACATGACCACCGCGTGTGTATCCGTGTGTGTGTGTGTGTGTGTGTGTGTGTGTGTGTTTGTGTGTGGTTCCTAAGTCAATGTCTTTAGATACTTTGTTTATTGATTCATCTGAAATACTTTGTAATTTTTTTTTTTTTTTTAGTTATACGAGTATTGAGTTTTTCTGAGTTCGTTGGTATTTTATCGAGTTCCCTTGTAAATACTGTGGTCAATAAAGCATCTATATATATATCTATCTATCTATCTGTGTAAGTGTGTGTGTATGTGTATGTGTGTGTGTGTGTGTGTGTGTGTGTGTGTGTGTGTGTGTGTGTGTGTGTGTGTGTGTGTGTGTGTGTGTGTGTGTGTGTGTGTGCTTGGGTGTGTATGTGGTGTGTGTGTGTGTGTGTGTGTGTCTAAATTCATGTACAACAAAGTAGTGTCAAAGACAAATCAGAGGAATCAAATTCATTCAGAGGAACAGAATAACACAACCGATAACACAAGATTCATGTTTTGAAGAAAATATAAATGAGGCAGATTTCCCAACCTGTCCTTTCATACTTCAGAAACACGCAAAAATATTTGTGCAGGATGATGGGGGTCGCTAATTCCCAACACAATCTCTCACCAGCCATCTAAGTCCTCAAAGGAAAGAATACGAATAGAAAACAGGCGCTATAGGCTCTAACGTAAAAAATATATATAAAAAATAAGTAAATAAAAACTTCCTGAAATATAACGTAGAAGCTAAAGGAAAACGGAATATCTGCATGTGTACCAAACCATCTTCCACACACGTTAACTAGTCTCTTACAGGTGAAGCCGCATCTCTCACCTGTCACACCTGCCCACGGTCCTTCACATGGAGACTCGTACACCGATGCCACATTACTACAGAAGAGCACCAGCTGGCAACACCCCACCAGCCCTGCCCACACCACCACCACCACACCCCACCAGCCCTGCCCACACCACCACCACCACACCCCACCAGCCCTGCCCACACCACCACCACACCACCCTACCAGCCCTGCCCAGTGCCCACACCACCACCACCACACCTATACCAGCCCTGCCCACACCACCACCAACACACCTATATCAGCCCTGCCCACAACACCACCACCACACCCTACCAGCCCTGCCCACACCACCACCACCACACCCCACCAGCCCTGCTCACACCACCACCACCACACCCTACCAGCCCTGCCCACACCACCACCAACACACCTATATCAGCCCTGCCCACAACACCACCACCACACCCTACCAGCCCTGCCCACACCACCACCACCACACCACACCAGCCCTGCCCACACCACCACCACCACACCCCACCAGCCCTGCCCACACCACCACCACCACACCACACCAGCCCTGCCCACACCACCACCACCACACCCCACCAGCCCTGCCCACACCACCACCACCACACCCCACCAGCCCTGCCCACACCACCACAACTCAGTGCAGTTCCTTAGCCTCCATCAACCTCACCTTCACAGTGGTCTAACGCGTTCCCATTAGAGAGAAAGCCGTCCATTTAGCCTGCCAGATCGATCGTTCACAAGCATACGGGTCGGCGAGGAGGACTGATGGGGAGACGCTGGCCGATGTGCGTTAGAGAGCGACGAGGTAGACTAACGAGACAGAAATAAGTGGTTGTCTTCAGTGATGTAGATCGATGCCTGAATGCTAAAGATCTGGAAAAAATAGACTACTTTACTCATAAAGTACATCAGCTCTCGTATATCCGTGCGAAGTAAAGACAATAAAACATTGTGAAAAGATTACGGTGCCATACACTGTCAGAGCGTAACATGATTTTTCGTTTAACAATGTCTTTTCATGGAGAATACAACGTAAGAGGGATAGTGAGTGTTCCCTGGATGGCTGAGTGGCTATTGTAATGGACGGGACGCGGCCACTCAGCCACGTGTAACATGGAATACATATTTCACATTTTTCACCGAGCCGCCATCTCCTCCACCTTTTCCCTCGATCTGCTCTCGTCCACGTGTTCCTTCTTACCCTCGCTGGCTGCTCTGGCTTAAGTCTTTACACTTGCCACTCCACCCTTTCCAGCATCTCTTTTCC
This sequence comes from Chionoecetes opilio, assembly GCA_016584305.1. NCBI lineage: Eukaryota > Metazoa > Arthropoda > Malacostraca > Decapoda > Majidae > Chionoecetes > Chionoecetes opilio. The sequence goes on from JACEEZ010000540.1 coordinate 271,251, forward strand.
AAACCATTACCTCAACGTCCTTCAGGCTACCCGCTACCTTTTCCAGTCCATTTACTCTGTTTTCCAGGCTACAAAAAGTTTTTCCATACCATTAACTCCATTCCTTACATGCTCTTTTTTTTTCTCTTTTATTTTTTGCATCTGCATTTGGTTTCTCCGACGCGACCTTCCTGCCATAGGTAAAACATTATACGGTGGTCTTCGCTACGTCCGAGGGTCACTACAGGTAATTATCAAGTGTGGGAAGGGGTGGCTCTGCATTCACCTTTACAAATCCTCCTTTCATTTTTTATCCAAGAGTTATCATAAAAATATCACACTACACACCTACAATACTTTATTTCTTCCTGAAAATATAACACATATCTGATCTTGCCACACGCTGGATCGTCTCCTTCAGGTGCGGTAAGACGTTGCAAGCACCTCTCCGCGCCTCTCACCGGCCTCGGCGCTTATCTCTCCCCGCGAAAGAGCAAGTCTGTCCCAGTATTTTCAGAGGCGCAGCGGCTGGAAAGAGCCATTAGCAAGTGGTTGAAATCCCCGCATGTTTTGACACTTGCCCTCCCGCCCTGCCCCTCCTCGCTCCAGTAGGTATTACAGGGGAGTGCGTTGCCGCTCTCTTCCTTTGCATTATCTCAAGGGATTACATTTCCAAAGAAACTGCTGCTCTTAGATTTTTTCCATCCCTGATAAGTCCGCATACACATTTACACCATTTCCTAAAGGCAAGAGTAGCACTTAGCGGATTCGCAATTTTTGACACCAGTCGTATATTTTATCTTTTAGTATGCAGTATTTTTCTTTTACAACCCTTTCACTCACACTCCTGTCTCTTCCATCCCTGGGCGTCGTCAAACCTTGTTATTAGAAGATAATCTCGTTATGGCCTGATATGCCTCCAGGACTCATTTTTCAATATGGTCCCCACGACAGACTCCCTCAACCTCGCCGCAATCTTGTCCTTAATCTCATCGCTCTTTCCTGCCTCGTTTTCACCCATCATTCCTCTCACTTTACCGACACCCCCCCCCCCACTGCCTCCCCCAACCACTCATCCCACTCACTACCTCTTTTCATCTATCTTCTCCCTAAACTACCCTCACTGCTTTATCCCCTCCCGCACGCATCCTCGCCTTCCTCTCATCGGCATTCCTCTCACCCATCTCCTCACCTCTCGCCTCTTTATCCTTCCCCATTCAGGTTTCGCTACTGTCATCCCATTCAAAGGGACTTATATCCGCCGCGGAGTTACCAGAGGAGACTAATAGAGGATACCAGACGACTAATGTTTCAGATTTTTTTTCCTCCATTTTTTGAGCATATAGCGCCTACAGGCAGTATGACCTCAAGGGTTGATTCTGGCCGGACTTGAACTTGGGATCTTGAAGTCACCACGTCCAGATTACAACCATCCGGTCACCGCATTAACGATTGACGAAAAAGTTGCATCCAGCGGGACTCGAACTCGGGACCTCGAGCTCATCACTCCCAGATGCTAATTACTCGGCCACAACCTCCCCAATAATAATGATCACCTTGTCGAAACCGTTGCAGATTTCCCTCCTTAGGTCTCGCCGCTGCTTGGGAGACTAACTGTACTGAGGCTGACTGTATCTCGAGACACCACTCATTGAGAGACCAAATGATAAAAGAAAAGGAATAATTAGAAGTGGAGTAGACCTTACCATCCTTGCACTCCATCCCTGAGCATCTGGTGCCCACAGCCCCTTCACCCCCTCCACCCCAGCCCTCAAGCGTCACTCCCTTCAACCCAGCCCTCAAGCGTCACCCCCTTCACCCCAGCCCTCAAGCGTCACTCCCTCCACCCCAGCCCTCAAGCGTCACTCCCTTCACCCCAGCCCTCAAGCGTCACTCCCTCCACCCCAGCCCTCAAGCGTCACTCCCTTCACCCCAGCCCTCAAGCGTCACCCCGTTCACCCAGCCCTCAAGCGTCACTCCTCACCCAGCCTCAGCGTCACCCTTCACCCAGCCCTCAAGCGTCACCCCCTTCACCCCAGCCCTCAAGCGTCACTCCCTTCACCCCAGCCCTCAAGCGTCACTCCCTTCACCCCAGCCCTCAAGCGTCACTCCCTTCACCCCAGCCCTCAAGCGTCACTCCCTTCACCCCAGCCCTCAAGCGTCACCCCCTTCACCCAGCCCTCAAGCGTCACTCCCTCACCCAGCCCTCAGGTCATCCTCACCCCAGCCCTCAAGCGTCACTCCCTTCACCCCAGCCCTCAAGCGTCACACCCCTTCACCCCAGCCCTCAAGCGTCACTCCCTTCACCCCAGCCCTCAAGCGTCATTCCCTTCACCCCAGCCCTCAAGCGTCACTCCCTTCACCCCAGCCCTCAAGCGTCACTCCCGTTCACCCCAGCCCTCAAGCGTCACCCCTTCACCCCAGCCCTCAAGCGTCACTCCCTTCACCCCAGCCTCAAGCGTCACTCCCTTCACCCCAGCCCTCAAGCGTCACCCCTTCCCCCACCCCAGCCCTCAAAGCGGTCACTCCCTTCACCCCAGCCCTCAAGCGTCACTCCCTTCACCCCAGCCCTCAAGCGTCACTCCCTTCACCCCAGCCCTCAAGCGTCACTCCCTCCACCCCAGCCCTCAAGCGTCACCCCCTTCACCCCAGCCCTCAAGCGTCACTCCCTTCACCCCAGCCCTCAAGCGTCACTCCCTTCACCCCAGCCCTCAAGCGTCACTCCCCTCACACCCCAGCCCTCAAGCGTCACCCCTTCACCCCAGCCCTCAAGCGTCACTCCCTTCACCCCAGCCCTCAAGCGTCACCCCTTCACCCCAGCCCTCAAGCGTCACTCCCTTCACCCCAGCCCTCAAGCGTCACCCCTTCACCCCAGCCCTCAAGCCGCACCTCCCACTCTCACCCCAGCCCTCAAGCGTCACTCCCTTCACCCCAGCCCTCAAGCGTCACTCCCTTCACCCCAGCCCTCAAGCGTCACTCCCTTCACCCCAGCCCTCAAGCGTCACTCCCTTCACCCCAGCCCTCAAGCGTCACCTCCCTTCACCCCAGCCCTCAAGCGTCACTCCCTTCACCCCAGCCCTCAAGCGTCACTCCCTTCACCCCAGCCCTCAAGCGTCACCCCTTCACCCCAGCCCTCAAGCGTCACTCCCTTCACCCCAGCCCCTCAAGCGTCCACCCCCTTCCACCCCAGCCCTCAAGCGTCACCCCTTCACCCCAGCCCTCAGCGTCACTCCTTCACCCAGCCCTCAAGCGTCACCCCCTTCACCCCAGCCCTCAAGCGTCACTCCCTTCCACCCCAGCCCTCAAGCGTCACTCCCTTCACCCAGCCCTCAAGCGTCACTCCCTTCACCCCAGCCCTCAAGCGTCACTCCCTTCACCCCAGCCCTCAAGCGTCACTCCCTTCACCCCAGCCCTCAAGCGTCACCCCTTCACCCCAGCCCTCAAGCGTCACTCCCTTCACCCCAGCCCTCAAGCGTCACTCCCTTCACCCCAGCCCTCAAGCGTCACCCCTTCACCCCAGCCCTCAAGCTCACTCCCTCCACCCCAGCCCTCAAGCGTCACCCCTTCACCCCAGCCCTCAAGCGTCACTCCCTTCACCCCAGCCCTCAAGCGTCACTCCCTTCACCCCAGCCCTCAAGCGTCACCCCGTTCACCCCAGCCCTCAAGCGTCACTCCCTCCACCCCAGCCCTCAAGCGTCACTCCCTTCACCCCAGCCCTCAAGCGTCACCCCTTCACCCCAGCCCTCAAGCGTCACTCCCTTCACCCCAGCCCTCAAGCGTCACCCCTTCACCCCAGCCCTCAAGCGTCACCCTTCACCCCAGCCCTCAAGCGTCACCCTTCACCCCAGCCCTCAAGCGTCACTCCCTCACCCCAGCCCTCAAGCGTCACCCCTTCACCCCAGCCCTCAAGCGTCACTCCCTTCACCCCAGCCCTCAAGCGTCACTCCCTTCACCCCAGCCCTCAAGCGTCACCCCGTTCACCCCAGCCCTCAAGCGTCACTCCCTCACCCCAGCCCTCAAGCGTCACCCCTTCACCCCAGCCCTCAAGCGTCACTCCCTTCACCCAGCCCTCAAGCGTCACTCCTTCACCCCAGCCCTCAAGCGTCACCCCTTCACCCCAGCCCTCAAGCGTCACTCCCTTCACCCCAGCCCTCAAGCGTCACTCCCTCACCCCAGCCCTCAAGCGTCACCCCTTCACCCAGCCTCAAGCGTCACCCCTCACCCCAGCCTCAAGCGTCACTCCCTCACCCCAGCCCTCAAGCGTCACCCCTTCACCCCAGCCCTCAAGCGTCACCCCCTTCACCCCAGCCCTCAAGCGTCACTCCCTTCACCCCAGCCCTCAAGCGTCACTCCCTTCACCCCAGCCCTCAAGCGTCACTCCCTTCACCCCAGCCCTCAAGCGTCACCCCGTTCACCCCAGCCCTCAAGCGTCACTCCCTCCACCCCAGCCCTCAAGCGTCACCCCCTTCACCCCAGCCCTCAAGCGTCACTCCCTTCACCCCAGCCCTCAAGGCGTCACTCCCTTCACCCCAGCCCTCAAGCGTCACCCCGTTCACCCCAGCCCTCAAGCGTCACTCCCTCCACCCAGCCCTCAAGCGTCACCCCCTCCACCCACCCTCAAGCGTCACTCCCTTCACCCCAGCCCTCAAGCGTCACCCCCTTCACCCCAGCCCTCAAGCGTCACTCCCTCCACCCCAGCCCTCAAGCGTCACTCCCTTCACCCCAGCCCTCAAGCGTCACTCCCTCCACCCCAGCCCTCAGCGTCACTCCCTTCACCCCAGCCCTCAAGCGTCACCCCTTTCACCCCAGCCCTCAAGCGTCACTCCCTTCACCCCAGCCCTCAAGCGTCACTCCCTTCACCCCAGCCCTCAAGCGTCACCCCTTCACCCCCAGCCCTCAAGCGTCACCCCCTTCACCCCAGCCCTCAAGCGTCACCCCGTTCACCCCAGCCCTCAAGCGTCACTCCCTCCACCCCAGCCCTCAAGCGTCACTCCCTCCACCCCAGCCCTCAAGCGTCACTCCCTTCACCCCAGCCCTCAAGCGTCACTCCCTTCACCCCAGCCCTCAAGCGTCACTCCCTCCACCCCAGCCCTCAAGCGTCACTCCCTTCACCCCAGCCCTCAAGCGTCCCCCCTTCACCCCAGCCCTCAAGCGTCACCCCCTTCACCCCAGCCCTCAAGCGTCACTCCTTCACCCCAGCCCTCAAGCGTCACTCCCTTCACCCAGCCCTCAAGCGTCACCCCCTTCACCCCAGCCCTCAAGCGTCACCCCCTTCACCCCAGCCCTCAAGCGTCACTCCCTTCACCCAGCCCTCAAGCGTCACTCCCTTCACCCCAGCCCTCAAGCGTCACTCCCTCCACCCCAGCCCTCAAGCGTCACTCCCTTCACCCCAGCCCTCAAGCGTCACCCCCTTCACCCCAGCCCTCAAGCGTCACCCCCTTCACCCCAGCCCTCAAGCGTCACCCCCTCCACCCCAGCCCTCAAGCGTCACTCCCTTCACCCCAGCCCTCAAGCGTCATCACGATCAGTCTCTCACCACTTTCTCAGAACATCCAGCAACGCGCTTCTCTAGCTGCGCCTCTCCTCTCCCGACACAAGTTCCAGCTGGCGAGGCACACCTGGGACTTGGCTTCTGTAATGAAAGAAAACATAGTATGAATTGATAAGAAAAAAAAAGTTTATAAATCAAGTTAAGTCGGAAATTTATAAGATACATAAGATATCAAATAGGTAAGAGTCCAAAACATGAGAGGTTGGTGAGTACATTACATTAGCATCATACACTGTCATAACATTATATTCTTACTATAACATGTTTTTTTGGTATAATGATGATGATGATGATGACGAATAAGAATTGGAATAAGAACATTAGGAAGAATAGAAATAGAAATAAAAGTATGAGGACAGAAAAGACATAAGGAAAACTTGAGAAAAACAGGAAGAGGAGGAAGAAGACGAGGAAAAGGATGGAAAGGTGAGGAAAGGGGAGGTAATCTATGGTCTAGAAGGAAGGAGGAGCCAGATAGAAGGCAGTGTGACGGCACAAATTGGATTCCCCGTGCAAAACCTTCCGAAATTGGTGATGTGGATCGAGGGCCACTGTGTCTTTCGTCTCCACCTCTCTCTCTCTCTCTCTCTCTCGCTCTCGCTCTCTCTCTCTCTCTCTCTCTCTCTCTCTCTCTCTCTCTCTCTCACACACATACA
>JACEEZ010000540.1:282436-327436 GCA_016584305.1 Chionoecetes opilio
TAGTAATATCAGTATATAAAGAAAGAAATGTGAAAATAGAAGAGATAAACAGAAAGCAATATAGTTTTAATTTCACTGGTATCTATTTGTCAAATGTTGTTTAGCATTATACTTGAAAGACAATGAAAGGGCATTTCTGAGATTGTCTGGTAAATCATTCCAGTATCTGACCCCCCTTGTAGCTATGTTTTGTTGGGCAGGTGTGGTTCTGCACCGTGGGATTCTTAGGTAGAATGGTCTTCTGCCGTCATCATGTGCTGTGTACTGGAAACAATTGTCAGAGTATGTGTTTGGGGAGTTAAAGACAAATATACATGCTTGCAAGAACAATATGTCAGATACTTGAACAGCTTATTGTTATAAAAGAGAGGGTCAGTAGGGTCACATTTTGATATGTAGAACATTTTCTGACCTGACTATTTTCTTTTTAGCAAGAAACAGGTAATCAATGTAGGTGATCAAATGTCTTGTAGGCTCCGCCCCAGATAGATAGATAGCTGCACAATATGATAAATGTGGGTATATTAATGATAAATTAATCAGAGAGAGAGAGAGAGAGAGAGGAGAGAGAGAGAGAGAGAGAGAGAGAGAGAAGAAAAAAAACACGGTGTTACGTGTGCAAAGCCATTCAGGTTGTCTTTCAGAGCATCATACTTTTTACGGGTAACCTCTGCTACAGTAGTAAAAACAACCATTACCATTGCACTCCAGAGGGATGCTTCCGCCCCGCCCCACCTTCGCCCTTATGGCAGCACCCTGTAGGTGCGTGGTTCCTGCGTCACGCTAAGAGCACTACATGTCCTTGCCGCTTGGAACCACTGAGCTATAGAGCTCAGTGCTTGGAACCCAAAGCACTTGGATCTAGGAAGACTGCATCTTTATTTTAACTCCAAGCTGTGTCACATGACCTCTGATGTCTGTCCCATATTTGGTCATGTTGATCTTCCATTAACTCCAAGCTGGTTATCCCAAAATCAGCTACCCTGTTTTGTGGCGGCGCCTTCAGGAGCACGATGCATCGAAGCGCCCCTCAAGCCTTCCCAGCACACACCAACCCTCGCAACACAAGCATGAGCACCATGACAACCAAGACAGCACCGCCAGCACCCGGCAGTGTGGGCGCGGACGAGCGCACCCGCCGCCTGGTGGAGGACGTGCGCATGCTGAAGAGCACTGACGTCACCGCCATCATCAGGGACACGCCGCGCCCGCTGGGCCGATGCGTGGAGGTGATGATGGACGCCGAGGAGTGGGCAGGGCACGGGGCCCTGGGCCGTGGCAGAGGCCTGCTGTGCGCCGTCAAGGTCACCGTCTACCACCACGTGGTGTCGGTGTTCCGGTGTGGCGACGGCCGCTACCTCTACTTCGACCCCAGGTCCACCACACCGTTCCCGCCCTTCGCCGCCTTCTGCCGCCACCACCACATCGGCGAGCGTTAGGTGACGGTGGTGCGCGCAGACTTCCAGCGGCGAGGCTTCAGGACCTGTGCCTACCACGCCCTCACCTTCCTGGACTACGTGACGCGGCTCAGGGAGAAGGACTCGTGGATGGTCGTCGCCTCCTTTAGGAAGCACATGGGCCAGAACACCGACCTGAAGGCCGTCAGCACCGTGCGGGACATCCTGCGGGACTATCCCAACCACATCGACCTGTCCCTCACCACCACCAAGGTCGCCGACCCATAGCCCCTCTATATGCCGCCCCCTCCCAACTACTTCTCCCCCTCCTCCTCTTCCTCCTCCTCCTCCTCCTCCATACCTAAACCTTCACCTTCACCCAAGCCTGCCCCCCCTCCCCCCGCCCCTTCACCCTCCCCCCAGTACCGCGGGGTCAAGGGTCAGGGTCAGGGGGTCCCCCGGGGCAGGGCGTCCCAGCCTTCCCGCCGCCAGGATGGGCCCCGCCGGTGCCCCGCTGCCCCGCCCCGCTGAGAGGCCCCGCGCACCCCCGCCCTCACACACCTCATGGCGGAAAAAATGATAAAATGAAAAAAAAAGACAAATAATAGAAAATCAAATAAAAAATATAAAAATTGACAAAAAAAGTAAAAAAAAAAAAAAAAGAAGATAAATAAGTATATGACGGATGTTAAGGCTTGCTCCTCCCTATGTAGCTGAGCTTGTTTTCTTGTCTTGTTGTACTGAAAGGATAAAGTTTTAGTTCATTAACTGTTAATAATGACAAATGTTGTGTTCTTATTCTTGTGTGTTGAGAGTTGATCCTTTGAGTCAATGGCGTTCAATCCTGCTTGAGCTAACGGACCATCACTTGCACGCCAAAGCACAAACTTCTCTCTGCATAGCAATCAACTGTTGTTTTATTCCTACACTTTACAATTTAAGTACTTAGCATGTTGATTACTTCAATAATTTATCATCGTTTTTTGATGCCATACTTTTATATTATCTTCATTGCTCCTATTATATTTTATTATATTATCATCTATTAATTTATATTAGTCTATTCTATTATTATCCTATTTTATTTTATCTTCACTTGCTCCCTTTATACCTCTCCCCCATGTCTGTCTGTCTGTTTCTCTCCTTTCAACCTCTCTCTCTTTTTCTATCCTCCTTTTTAACAAATACTAGAATGGAACAAGACAAAACCTCGTCCTCGTGGGTTTGGGACAAGTGACTAAATTATTATTAACTTTTAGCAGTCTATAGAACTGCTATCTACCAAAGGTAGATAGTCTATCTACCAAAGCAGCCAATCGCGTTATAAACCAATTTAGAAGCGATCACGTGACATTCCTAACTTCCTATGCTCTCCCTCACGTAAAGTAGTTCCTCCTTCACGTATTCCCTATTAGTAAGTCTCCCCTTTCCAGCTGGCGTTGTCTCAATTCATAGGAGCGCAATGGGACAGGAACTACCACGTATAGGTTTCACGGCCTCTTATAGCTTCCTTTTGTTTTATGTTCTTACTAGCCGCAAAGCCGCCCCCGGGCGGACTTTTTGGCTAGCTCCTGCGTAGGGCTATTGGTGGGCCTTCGGCCCACCAAACACAGACTCTCCAGATAGCCCCTTCTAACTTTCCTGAAACCATGGATGTAGAAATGTATGTATTAACGCCAACCCATTCACATCACCCCCAACCCATTCACTCACCCATTACCCATCACCCCCCACCCATTCACTCACCCATTACCCATCACTCCCCACCCATTCACTCACCCATTACCCATCACCACACACCCATTCACTCACCCATTACCCATCACTCCCCACCCATTCACTCACCCATTACCCATCACCACACACCCATTCACTCACCCATCACCTCACACCCATTACCCATCACCCCACCCATTCACTCACCCATTACCCATCACCCCCCATCTATTCCCTCACCCATCACCCATCACCCCCCACCCATTCACTCACCCATCACCTCACCCATTCACTCACCCATTACCCATCACCCCACCCATTCACTCACCCATTACCCATCACCCTACATCAAGGTTTCCTCAATTCTCGCAACCCACTTTTTTTCACAATTCTCGCTAATAGGCTGCAAAAAAAACAAGAAAAAAGTGATCGGATCATCTCATAAGTGGGCTTATGACCTTCCCCTGGTCAACCTGATTCCAAAAATGTGCCATATGAGGTGTTTGCGCCACGGGGGGCGGAACCTATACCACATACACACACAGACAGACAGACACACTTTCGCTTATATTATTATAGATAAAGATGTGATGGGGCAAAGTGGCTATAAGATTTTGGATCCAGCTCAGGTGATGTATAGAGCAACAAGAGGCGTACCTGTGTGTGTGCGTGTGTATGTACCTGCCAGGACCCGATATATTACGTGTGCCGCGACACCATCTGGCGGGCATTCTTCATAAGTCTCCGTAGCAAGGCACTTTGTTGCTGTTAGAGTTATGGCCGGTCGGGGTAACTGCGGCTAACAGGCCTAACAGGTCACAGCTTGCCGTGTAACCCTCGCCTGCGCGTACCCCCCCCCCCCCCCACCCTGTTATCATGGCGACCGTCCACTCCTCTTCTGTTACCATGTTGTGTGTGTGTGTGTGTGTGTGTGTGTGTGTGTAAGTAAGTAAGTAAGTTTTATTTCCATAGCAATTATATACATATAGTATATATAACAATTTAAATAAATATTGGAATGAATCTGTCGAGCCAAGGCTCCTTGACATATATTTCTATAAAAAAAAATACAATTTAGCTGAGGAGCATGAAAAGTACATTATAGAATACATCAGTATACAAGAGAAAGAAAAACCGATTCATGAAATTTGACACTATCTACATTATTTATTGAGTGATATTTCTACAAATTTTGTTGCGTGAATAGATACTTTTTTATACTTTTAAATTGTGTGTGTGTGTGTGTGTGTGGGTGGGGGTGTGTGTGGGTGTGTGTGCGTGTGCGTGTGCGTGTGCGTGTGCGTGTGTGTGTGTGTGTGTGTGTGTGTGTGTATTCATCTAGTTGTATTCATCTAGTTGTATTTTACAGGGCCAGAGCAATGCTCGTGTGGCCCCGTCTCCATATCAACATTTTTTATCATTCATCCTTAGTGCTTTGTGTTGGCCGAAGCCAGCACCCCGGAGAGCAGGTCACAAACCCCGGCTAACACTCGGTACCCATTCACTGCTGGGTGGACAGGGGCTCGGGTTTTAAGGAAACAACCCATCTGTTTCCGCTCCGCCCGGGGATCGAACCCGGGACTTCTCGGTTGTGAACCGAGCGTGCTTCCCCTACACCACGGAGTACCCACGGAGTACACCACGGAGTGTGTGTGTGTGTGTGTGTGTGTCGCCCTATTTTCCTGGTGATTCATAGTTTACGGATGCTGACCCCCTCCCTTCCCCCCCCACACACACACGCACACGCACACACACACACACACACACACACACACACACACTACATACATACATACATACATACATACATACATACATACACACACACACACACACACGCACACACACACACACACACGGACATACACCCACACACAAACAGCAAACAGGAAGACATAAATATTTAACATTCTCTACATATTCTGACGCAGTACAGATGGATGGCTGGCTGTACGTGTGTGCGTTGTTGCTTGTTGTTATATATATAATTACTTAACATGACTAATTATTTATATAACTCTGATTAGTAGTAGTGATTATTTGAGTCTGATTAGTAGTGAGTGTAGTGTATTTGAAAGTTACGGCGGGGCGGCAATGAATATTAAGTAAATCGCTGAAATATGATAATGAGATGCACGTATCCTCATTAGCGCGACCCAGAAACAGATTCAGTATTCCACTTTGTCATTGTGAATCATTTGAAGGACTGTGAGGAAGAGATGCGATGTGATGATGATAGTGGCACTACTGTTAGTGATAATGTATAATAATGAAGATAACATACATAAGAACATAAGAAAATAAGGAAGCTACAAGAGACCGTGAAACCTACACGTGATAGTTCCTGTTACTTAATACTACCTATTTCCATAGTTTTGATATTTTGTTTTCTGATAAGAGTGTTTCCATTGACTCCTATAATAGTTATTGAAATGCGGTCATCTCTCTCTCTCTCTCTCTCTCTCTCTCTCTCTCTCTCTCTCTCTCTCTCTCTCTCTCTCTCTCTCTCTCTCTCTCTCTCTCTCTCAATCTGTTATTATTCCTGTTTATTCTTTCTTCATCGCCTTATTCCGCCAAAATGTGAAAGTATTTTGTAAGATTTATTCTTTTCTTTTTCTGACGAGCGTGTCTCTACAGGTCATGACAGCAATAGATATGTATTATGAAAGTAAGCAACGTTGAGAGAAATCGTGAGAAAGAGAGAGAGAGAGAGAGAGAGAGAGAGAGAGAGAGAGAGAGAGAGAGAGAGAGAGAGAGAGAGAGAGAGAGAGAGAGAGAGAGAGAGAGAGAGAGAGAGAGAGAGAGAGGAAAAATATATACTATATGGATAATCTCATTTCTTACTTTTTCGTATAACAAAGAAAACCAAAATAACCACGTTTCACATCCTATATCGTTCACATATTCCTCGTCCTGCTTTGTATTCCTACTTCAAACACACAAAACATTTTCTAACTTATTTTCAGTAGCATCTTTTTCTTTTGTTTATTTTATTTTCCTCTCTCTCACCCGGCTTCTTTTCGTCTACACATTTTTCTCCCCTATACTCTAGCAAACCCGCTCCCTCACGAAGCGGAGTTCCGGGTTTTACATTCCCGATGAAGAAGGAGGGAGAAGAAAAACCACGCGTCGGGTCCCTAAGGCTTCGGGTGGGCGTGCAGGAAACATGAAACAAGACCTTCCCTGCCGACCTTCTCCTCTTCCTCTTTGTTCCCGCCCCGCCCCACCTTGACCCGTCGCCCCTCCGCTATACATGTGTCCGCCTTGCACCTCCTGTTGTCTCCAGAATGTATGATTTCGGGGGCGCTGGGCGTTTATATAAAGGGAAGGAAGAAAGTCCGCAGCACAGGAGTAAAAGTGGCTATGGTGAAATAGAGGAAATTATTCTAAGGGAAACTATTATGATTTGGATGACGTTCTAGTTTTAGTAATTATAGAGGCGAGAGGTTATCAAAGGTTAACTGCATTAGAAAAAAGCAAAAGGGAAAGGTTGATAAGATAGAAAAATTTACATGGGAAATTGAATATGCTGTTAGTGTATGTGTAACCCAATCTTTCAATTCTAACTTGATAAATTATGAGTTAATGATAAGATTCCCCATTAGATCTTCGTAAATCATCGTTCTGCTCTATTTCCTTTACCTTTCTAATTAGTTTGAAATGAATCATAATATAAGTATTCTAAATTAGTGAATGGTTATGTAAACGGGTCACAAAGGCATGTTCATCTCATTACGGTTACTGGGTCACAAAATAATCTAAAATCTCATGGGAAAAAAACGAGCCTCCGCACCAGGCGTGGATTCCTTGCTTTATGTGACAAGTATTTACATAAAAATTAAGTAAATATTTGGAATTACTTTGGGTGTAAACAATTAGAACATGGGCTAATATTATGCTTGAGATGAAGTCACGGTGATGAATTGAAAAATTACACACTTTTCATGGTTAGGGTAATACATATTTGGAGCAAAATGAAAACTAATCAAAATGTGATAACCTACGAAGAATTTTTATGTCCGAACGGCAACAGAGAGAGAGAGAGAGAGAGAGAGAGAGAGAGAGAGAGAGAGAGAGAGAGAGAGAGAGAGAGAGGAGAGAGAGAGAGAGAGAGAGAGAGGAGAGAGAGAGAGAGAGAGAGAGAGAGAGAGAGGAGAGAGAGAGAGAGAGAGAGAGAGAGGAGAGAGAGAGAGGAGAGAGAGAGGAGAGAGAGAGGAGGAGAGAGAGAGAGAGAGAGAGAGAGAGAGAGAGAGAGAGAGAGAGAGAGAGAGAGAGAGAGAGGAGAGAGAGAGAGAGAGAGAGAGAGAGAGAGGAGAGGAGAGAGAGAGAGAGAGAAGAGAGAGAGAGAGAGAGAATATTTAAGACCTATAATATTCTCAAGATTTCTGATGTATATAAACTTGAGTGTCTGAAATTTATACATGAGCAGCTTCACAGGCACGATCTTATTCAACTAACAACATCTTTTGATGTACACAACATAAACTAGGAATAGATGCAGACTCAGACCGCCTTTTCCTAACCAAGAAGCACAGAAGAGATTTGTACTCTACTACGGATGTATGAAATATAATGAACTTCCTGACAACATTAAAAACATTATTGATAAAAACATAAAAAATCTATACATTGAAATATCTTATCAAGTTATATTGAATGCAAAAGTCATCTATATGCATACTTGAATAAAATATTGTATGCAACAAGTTATGTGGGTAAGCGTAACAAGTTTTATGTTTTGTTTGTATGTTTAGTTATGTGTGGTGTTTGGTCATGTGTGATTTTGGTATTGTGTGGTATTTGATCTTATGAGATGTTTGATGTATGGTGTTTAGCTGGGTTAGGTCAATGGTTATGTTATGTATGGTGTTGGTTATATGTGGTGTTTGGTTATCCGTGGTGTTTGGCTGTGTGAGGTGCCTGGTGCGCGATGTTAGGTGTTATGCAACTAATGCACACATTTATTTGAATATATAATAAAAATATTTCACTATACATTTATGCTCATATTTATAAGTAGTTATTTTCCTGCAATTATTTTATTGTAAGGACGCCATCATAATATTCCCTTTTGGGGCCTGCCAAAAATGTTTACATTTAGTGGGTCCAGCCATGCAATTCATATTGTATAATATAAACTTATATATGTGTACATGGGCAATAAACCTATTTGAATTTGAATTTGAATTTGAATTTGGAGAAAGACAGAGAGGGAGATTTATGTATGAAAACCTCCATTGAAACTGTAATAGTAATGGTGCTACCCGACATTTTTTTCGGCCTTAACGTCACTGATGTGTTTTCAAATAAGCGATAGAATACTACATATCGACGTGGCAGGGATACGGGGACGCACGGTGACAAGAGCATGTGTCCTGGTGGCAGCAACATGTGTTTTGTGGCAGAAACAGACGTCAGACGGCAGGTGGTAAGAAGTTATTGCTACTCATGAAGTGGCGACGTGCCCTTGGAATCAGGTGCTCAATGCCAACCCTCGACTTGCGTCCACTCGTCCTCATTCTCATCGAGGTCTTTACGGACGTCACCAAACATTCGTATCTGTAACTTATGGGACACGCGGCGAGGCAGGTTGTTTGAGAGAAAAAAAAAAAAAAAAAAAAAAAAACTTAGAAGTGCTGTGTATGTCCGAGCCTATGATTGACTTTTGAAATATGGTTGCACCTTTTTTATTGTATTTAAACAGTTATTAAACATACACGTCACCAAACATTGCGCATCTATAACTTATGGGACATGCGACGAGGCAGGTTTGAGACAAAAAAAAGAAGATTAGAAGACATGCAATGTATGTCCGAGCCTATGATTTTACCTTTATGATTGATTTGATTTCATGATTTATACCTAAAAATGATGAAAAAATTCCCTAACAATTAATTTCTATGCAATCTAAAATTTCTGGCATGGGAATGTAGCATAATGTCTTGTCTACCTACCATGTCAAGCAAATTATCGTAAGTCCATTTTTTGTAGAGAAGATCTAATTTAAATATACAGTGAAAACCTACAAAATGGCTTTTAACTTGGAAACCATAGATTTTAGAGGTACCAAACTATTAAACAAAATAATGTACATTTCAATACCTATTATGTGTATAACTTTCAGCTTGATTGGGTAAGAAATAATGGAGATATGAATTTCCATTAGATGCTTCCCTTAAGGCTGTAAGACAGCCTAATAGACTTTATAGCATTCTCTAAAGAATC
Organism: Chionoecetes opilio; assembly: GCA_016584305.1. Classification (NCBI taxonomy): domain Eukaryota; kingdom Metazoa; phylum Arthropoda; class Malacostraca; order Decapoda; family Majidae; genus Chionoecetes; species Chionoecetes opilio. Next base: position 291,775 of record JACEEZ010000540.1, read on the forward strand.
CTACACTATTGACGTAAGCAAATATTTCAGTCAGCGAGAGAATCAAATTCAAGATGATGGATAAAACGGTTCAAATCATATGAGCATAAGAATATTTCTTTGATTAAATTTAGTACATGAAATTATCTTCCTCTAGTACGTGTAGCAGACAGAGATACTTCTCAAACGTTTACGAACCGATTATACAGATGTTGAGAAACTAATCTTCAACTCACAATTATCTTGCAAAATCAAACCAGGTAATGTGCTACCTGTAATCAATGTTACTTATTCTTAGAATAGATTAGTTTATCTGTTTTCTCTTTCACATATTACATGTAGCTTTTCTATAATAGCCTTCACCTTTGTCCTTCTACTTCTTAACTTTTAGACTGTATTGTGTAGATCATTTACTTCCAGTTCAGCTACTTCAGGATACTAAGAGATTTTATGGTGTTTGATCTTCCCTTTGCATAGTCATCCTATCTTTCAGAGGTGCCACACAACTGCAGGTATTACGACGCCATCATATAAACAACTACTGAATAAATCAAATTTGAGGATCTTTCTTCACCTTCTTTTTCTCATCTCACCCTAACACCATTCTTACCATGAAAATCACCATCATTATTGTATATATTTCTTGTACTAATTGGGTGGCATCCATAATACAAATTGCATATATGTAAAATAAGTAAATGAAAACAAAACATTGGTTATGGCCTCTTTATTAATTTCTAAAATTCGAATATAGCAGAGGCTTAAGAAGTGTGACTTTCGACCCAGTCCTTGAAGTAGGCCACCTCAGAGTAAACTCCAGGGTAGTCAGGACGGGCGCAGCCGTAACCCCAGGACACGATGCCAGTCAGGAGGCCGCCACACGCCAAAGGTCCACCAGAGTCGCCCTGGCAAGCATCCTTTCCTCCCTCGGGGAGTCCTGCGCAGATCATAGAGTCATCGATTTCGCTGCTGCCATAAGCCTCACGGCATGCCTCGTCAGTGACGGTGGGTATTACCGCGTACTTTAGGACAGAGGGACTGCTTCCTCCCTCCTTTGTGGTACCCCATCCAGACACGTCGCAGTCTCCGATGTAATCCTTTTGACTCTGAAGCTCGATAGCTGCAACATTGGCGTTGAACTTCAAGGGCGTAGATAGTTTGAGAAGTGAAATGTCGTTGCTGATGGTAAAACCGTTGTAATCCTCGTGTTGGATGATTTGGGACAGAATACTTTCCTGTTCGGTACCATCAGCCTTGTCGAGATTAAACTCACCAGCAACAACCTGTGAATATTGAATGTAATGAATATGTGACGCCTAAAATGCATGCATTTACTGTTCATTTGTTTGTAACTGTGTACAATTAAGAATTGGGAGAGTGGATACCTTCAGGTAGTCAGGATTGTTCATGTTCTCCCCTTGCACGCAGTGGCCGGCACAGACGGCCCAGGTTTCTTTGTAGATGGAGGCACCGCAGAAGTGGAAATCAAAGCCATAGGAGGTGTCCTGGAAGCTGAGCTGGTACGGGAACTGTCCAGGCTTTGCGTCCTGCCCCCCGACGATCTTGTTGAGGCCCCTACGGAAGGTGGGCTTTCGGGAAGGGGCGGCTGTTGGTGGAAGAGAAATTGTCATCTAGATGACTTTTTCGCAAAGTAAGCAGTCAATTTTGGCAAAGAGGATGGGATTAACTTACCGAAAGCCGCGGCGACAAGAAGGCACAACACGAAGGTCTTCATGGTGGACTATGGTGACAACTGGTGGCCTACCGTCGATGCCTTATATAGGGCTCGGATGGGATGGGATTAGTGTTACCATCATCTTTATCGTGATCGTGGGAATGGGAAGATACAGGTGTCGGCTCTTTGTATACTTTAGCGTGGCAAAAAAAATGTAAATTGGCTGACACTTTTCCTTTGTACCAGAATGTGAAGGTATCTTTTAAATATGCTACAAAATAACTGTATATATCTGTATGATAATAAATTCGCCATGTTATCAAAAGTACCTCGAACTTTCATGCGATAGCTAAAAAAATTAAAGCAGTGTAAGGTACGTGGGGAGGCGGTAGCAGAGTGGTTAGCGTCTTCGAGTGGCGTTTGTGGTGACCCGAGTTCGATCCCGAGTGAGGACCATAAATCCACTTAAAATCTTTCTCCACCGTCGAGTGGCCTAAGAATATCCACATACTGCCCATTAACTCTACCTTCGATTGTGAGTGCATCGGAGGACACAGGGGGGGGGGCATGAGCTTCTAATCACAGGCGTCACTATAAAAATCCTCCATGCGCCACCACGGGCAAGGGCTAACCATCACAGCCCTCAAGTGAACCTCCAGGGCCTTCCATCCGAGCCCTGGGTAACTGCCTACAGGTGCTATAGGCGTAATATGTAAAAAAAAAAAAAAAAAAAAATAGCAAAACAGAAATAGCTTAAAAACATTGTTACATGACACTTTTTATTTTTTACTTTGAAGCCTGTAGCACCTGTAGGCTTTTTTTTTTTTCCTTAAGGGCTCAGGTGGTTGACCCTGCACATTCTGGAGGGTCGTGATGGCTGGCCCTTGCCCTTGGTGGCGCAGGCTGGATTTTTATAGTGACACCTGTGGTCTATAGGTGAAGATCCGTTTTCTGTGATGGTCAACCCTCAGTTTTAGGTTCATGCTGCCACCTGGTGTTTCCTCCTCCGCATTTGAAGTCGCAGTCGCAAGAACAGGAATGTAGCAATGTAGCATGCGGGTTTCTTCGACCGATCGACGATGGATTTACAGTTCTTCCTTGGTGGGACTTGAACTCGGGACCTTGTGCTTGTCTCCCAGGCTTTTGTCGACAGCGTTAAAGATGGCCGAAAGAGTTGCCCCCCGGCAGGATTCGAACTCGAGACATCGAGCTCACCACTCCAAGACGCTAACCACTCGGCCACCGCCTCCCACAAATTATATCAGTACCTAGAATAACCCTCTAGAACCCAGAGTTCTTTTCTGGCAGGATAAAAATTCAAGAACCACATTATTTGACTACTTTGGACTCTGATAGAATGAATATGGCGTTACTTTCATCTCATCATAGTATTTGTGGGAAATATGGAATGTGACATATATGTAAAATTGGGTCATATAGGTACATTAATGGTCAGTATCAAATGTAAGACATATGTATCACTGGGTTGTGTTAGTCTTTCATTACATCCTTCTTATATCGGTAATGAAAATATGATAATGTTTCGACTATATTTATTGTGTTGTGATTATGTAAGCATAATGGACATGTTGAAATTGCAATTATACATTTTTTGAACATTACTAATTATTACATTAGAATAGAAAATAAGTAACGTATGAGTTTTCAAAAACAAACACAAAATAATAGTTATATCTTCACGTCCAGTGGGTGTCGATCCTCCCATTGACGAAACCGCACCCTCTCTTGACGAAGTCAGAGAGGCTGTCGCAAAGTTGAGGGGTGGAAAGGCAGCTGGTGTCTGTAATATCAGTGCGGAGCTCCTCAAAGCTGGGGGTGAGGCCATGATCCGCGGGTTGCATGCTGTCCTGACTGCCGTGTGACAATCAGGTACCATTCCTCCTGACTGAAAAAGGGGGCTGGTCGTCCCTATCTGGAAAGGGAAAGGGTACCGTCAGGACTGCAACAATTACAGCGGTATTGCACTGCTCAGCGTGCCAGGCAAGGTGCTTGCCCATCTATTGCTGACACGGATCCGCTGTCATCTGCTGAGGCATCAGAGACCTCAGCAGTCTGGGTTCACGCCTGGTAAGTCAACTACGGACCGTATCCTAGTACTTTAGTGTCCTGGTGGAACGCCAACGTGAGTTTCGACAGGGGATGCTTGCAGCCTATGTTGATCTCAAGAAGGCGTTTGATTCAGTGCATCGTGAGTCACTCTGGGATATTCTGCGACTTCGCGGGATTCCTACAAGGACTATTGGTTTGATGACTGGTCTGTACTCTGGGACTGAGAGTGCTGTGAAGTGTGGGGGAGGTGTATCCAGCTTCTTTCCTGTGAATACAGGAGCGAGGCAAGGGTGCGTCCTTTTCAACACTTTTATGGACTGGGTATTGGACAAGGTTGTAGATCAAAGTGATTGTGGTGCATCCCTCGGCAATATCAAGATCACTAATCTTGTTTTTGCCGATGATGCAGTAATTTTTGCTGAGTCGCTGGAGGTCCTGGTAATGGCTCTCGAGGCGCTGCACGAGGAGGCAAAGCCTTTGGGACTTGCGGTCTCAGCTGGCTCCAGACCAAGGTCCAGGTGTTTGGAGGCTTACTAGATGAAACAGTACAGTCTGTTCATGCGTGCGGCGAGGACATTGAGATCTTGGAAAGTTTTACATACCTTGGTAGCGCAGTCCATAATGACGGCGGGTCACGCCAAGAAGTCTTACTTACGACGGATTGGCATAGCCCACAGTGTTGTGGACTTGTTCAGCAAGAGTATTTGGCGTTGTCCGTACCTGTGCAGGAGGACAAAGATCCGGATCTTCAAGTCGCTTGTGATCCCTGCCTTACTCTATGGTTGTGAGATATGGACACTAAATAGCGACTTGAAGAGGCGAATCGATGCCTTTGGTAATAAGTGTCTTCGAAGAATCATGCGGATCGCTGGGATGATTACGTCTCAAACTAGCAATTACACCGTGAGACTGAATCGAGGCCTATTACCTGAATAGTCCGTCAGCGCCAACTTCGGCTATATGGGCATGTGACACGCTACCCTGAAACCGATCCTTCCCATCGGGTTGTATCTGTAAGAGACAATCCGGCGTGGAGGAGACAAAGGGGGCGTCCACAAGGCTCGTGGCTGGGGGAAGTTGATACTTTCTGTCTGGAATTGCTTGGTATGGGAAGGGAGCCTGCATGGGGAATCGCGCGTAATGACCCCCGGGAGTGGCATTGTAGGGTGGGTGAGGCGACGCGCCCCCCGGCGTATGCCCCCAATGATTGATTGATTCATAGTATTATATAATTTGCATTATATATGGAACTCCTTGAAGCAGTTACGCCTCTCAATGAAGCACAGCCTCACATCACATTTGCCATTTTCTGTAAAAAAATAAACAGATTAATAGATAAATAAATAAAAAGAAATAAGATAATATAGATGTATAAATAAAATATGAAAGAAACATAAGTAAATACAAATTTTCGTTTTTTTGGGGTTATTTTTTTATGGATTAGGATTATGGATTTTTATGGATGGATCGCTGGGATCTACGTTACCGTACACGTAGGCGGTAATACACAATACACTGAGTCCTCATTATATCTATAATAATATAAGCGAAAGTGTGTGTGTGTGTCTGTGTGTGTGTGTGTGTGTGTGTGTGTGTGTGTGTGTGTGTGTGTGTGTGTGTGTGTGTGTGTGTGTGTGGTATAGGTTCCGCCCCCCGTGGCGGAATCCCATCATATGGCACATTTCTGGAACCGGGTCGAGCAGGGGAAGGTTTTAAGTCTAATGAGATGATTCGATCACCTTTTTTTTTTTTTTTTTAGCAGCCTATTAGCGAGAATTGTGGAAAAAAAAAGTGGGTTGCGAGAATTGAGAAAACCTTGATGTAGGGTGATGGGTAATGGGTGAGTGAATGGGTGGGGTGATGGGTAATGGGTGTGGGGTGATGGGTGAGTGAATGGGTGGGGGGTGATGGGTTGGGGGTGATGGGTGAGGGAATAGGTGGGGGGTGATGGGTAATGGGTGAGTGAATGGGTGTGTGGTGATGGGTAATGGGTGAGTGAATGGGTGGGGGTGATGGGTAATGGGTGAGTGAATGGGTGGGGGGTGATGGGTAATGGGTGAGTGAATGGGTTGGGGGTGATGTGATTTCAGGAAAGTTAGAAGGGGCTATCTGGAGAGTCTGTGTTAGGTGGTGGTGGGCCGCGGGCCCACCAATAGCCCTCCGCAGGAGCTAGCCAAAAAGTCCGGCCGGAGGGCGGCTTTGCGGCTAGTATCATATAAATTATATTATCATTTTTTTCTCGTTTATTACAACAAACAACTGCTAACAACGTTGGAATGTATGCCCTACGAAAAAAAAAAGATATAGCCTTTACAGTGAATATATACTGCAAAGACCCAATGTTACATATATGTAACGCATTATATATTCATATATAACAAAAAAAGTATACCATGTTTGCTTTTTATCATCTTCTGCATATCTTCAGTAACATCTAATCAATCAATTACATAACTACATTAATACATTAGTTACCCGTAAATAGTTGCTGAGGTGACACGAAGCAGTGCAAAAATATTCACAGATTACACCTGTGCCATCACCAAGTTGACTGGACCTCTCTCATACTTGAAGAAAACGGTAGGATCACCAGACGCTGTCTGTATGTTACAGCGGCGTAACACTGGGTTATTAAGCTAGAAAATATATTACATTATTTTGTTTTTTTATATGACTTTTTTGAAATTTATGTTACACTAGCCGCAAAGCCGCCCTCCGGGCGGACTTTTTGGCTAGCTCCTGCGGAGGGCTATTGGTGGGCCTTCGGCCCACCACCTGTGTTTGGTGGGCCTTCGGCCCACCAAACATGGACTATCCAGATAGCCCCTTCTAACTTTCCTGAAATCATGGATGTAGAAACGTATGTATTCCCACCACCCATTCACTCAACCATTACCCATCACCCCACACCCATTCACTCACCCATTACCCATCACCCCCCACCCATTCACTCACCCATCACCCATCACCCCCCACCCATTCACTCACCCATTACCCATCACCACACACCCATTCACTCACCCATTACCCATCACCCCCCACCCATTCACTCACCCATTACCCATCACCCCCCACCCATTCACTCACCCATTACCCATCACCACACCCATTCACTCACCCATTACCCATCACCCCCCACCTATTCCCTCACCCATCACCCATCACCCCCCACCCATTCACTCACCCATCACCCCACACCCATTACCTATCACCCCACCCATTCACTCACCCATTACCCATCACCCTACATCAAGGCTTCCTCAATTCTCGCAACCCACTTTTGTTTTCACAATTCTCGCTAATAGGCTGCTAAAAAAAAGAAAAAAAAAGTGATCGGATCATCTCATAAGTGGGCTTATGACCTTCCCCTGGTCAACCTGATTCCAAAAATGTGCCATATGAGGTGTTTGCGCCACGGGGGGCGGAACCTATACCACACACACACACAGACAGACAGACAGACAGACAGACAGACAGACACACTTTCGCTTATATTATTATAGACTAGCCGCAAAGCCGCCCTCCGGGCGGACTTTTTGGCTAGCTCCTGCGGAGGGCTATTGGTGGGCCTTCGGCCCACCAAACACAGACTCTCCAGATAGCCCCTTCTAACTTTCTTGAAATCATGGATGTAGAAATGTATGTATTCCCCCCACCCATTCACTCACCCATTACCATCACCCCCCACCCATTCACTCACCCATTACCCATCACCACACACCCATTCACTCACCCATTACTCATCACCCCCCACCTATTCCCTCACCCATCACCCCCAACCCATCACCCCCCACCCATTCACTCACCCATCACCCCACACCCATTACCCATCACCCCACCCATTCACTCACCCATTACCCATCACCCTACATCAAGGTTTCCTCAATTCTCGCAACCCACTTTCTTTTTCACAATTCTCGCTAATAGGCTGCTAAAAAAAAAAAAAAAGTGATCGGATCATCCTATAAGTGGGCTTAAAACCTTCCCCTGGTCAACCTGGTTCCAAAACTGTGCCATATGATGGGATTCCGCCACGGGGGGCGGAACCCAGAGCGGACCCACACACACACACACACTTTTGCTTATATTATTATAGACATACGTAACAGGGGGCGCTAGAGGGATAACTCAACGTAGGACACGTGAATATTCAGGTACTATATAATCATGCTATTGTTGACTTATATTATTGCTTTCAATGTACAATATTTCAATATTTTCATATTTCATATTTCAATAGCTTCATAGGCACGATCTTATTCAAGTAACAACATCTTTTGATGTACACAACATAAACTAGGAATAGATGCAGACTCAGACCGCCTTTTCCCAACCAAGAAGCACAGAAGAGATTTGTACTCTACTACGGATGTATGAAATATAATGAACTTCCTGACAACATTAAAAACATTATTGATAAAAAAAACCCATAGAAAATCAATACAAAGAAATATCTAATCAAGTTATATTGAATGCAAAAGTCATCTATATGCATACTTGAATAAAATATTGTATGCAACAAGTTATGTGGGTAAGCGTAACAAGTTTTATGTTTTGTTTGTATGTTTAGTTATGTGTGGTGTTTGGTCATGTGTGATTTTGGTATTGTGTGGTATTTGATCTTATGAGATGTTTGATGTATGGTGTTTAGCTGGGTTAGGTCAATGGTTATGTTATGTATGGTGTTGGTTATATGTGGTGTTTGGTTATCCGTGGTGTTTGGCTGTGTGAGGTGCCTGGTGCGCGATGTTAGGTGTTATGCAACTAATGCACACATTTATTTGAATATAAAATAAAAATATTTCACTATACATTTATGCTCATATTTATAAGTAGTTATTTTCCTGCAATTATTTTATTGTAAGGCAGCCATCATAATATTCCCTTTTGGGGCCTGCCAAAAATGTTTACATTTAGTGGGTCCAGCCATGCAATTCATATTGTATAATATAAACTTATATATGTGTACATGGGCAATAAACCTATTTGAATTTGAATTTGAATTTGGAGAAAGACAGAGAGGGAGATTTGTGTATGAAAACCTCCATTGAAACTGTAATAGTAATGGTGCTACCCGACATTTTTTTCGGCCTTAACGTCACTGATGTGTTTTCAAATAAGCGATAGAATACTACATATCGACGTGGCAGGGATACGGGGACGCACGGTGACAAGAGCATGTGTCCTGATGGCAGCAACATGTGTTTTGTGGCAGAAACAGACGTCAGACGGCAGGTGGTAAGAAGTTATTGCTACTCATGAAGTGGCGACGTGCCCTTGGAATCAGGTGCTCAATGCCAACCCTCGACTAGCGTCCACTCGTCCTCATTCTCATCGAGGTCTTTACGGACGTCACCAAACATTCGTATCTGTAACTTATGGGACACGCGGCGAGGCAGGTTGTTTGAGAAAAAAAATAAAAAATAAAAAAAAACTTAGAAGTGCTGTGTATGTCCGAGCCTATGATTGACTTTTGAAATATGGTTGCACCTTTTTTATTGTATTTAAACAGTTATTAAACATACACGTCACCAAACATTCCGCATCTATAACTTATGGGACATGCGACGAGGCAGGTTTGAGACAAAAAAAGAAGATTAGAAGACATGCAATGTATGTCCGAGCCTATGATTTTACCTTTATGATTGATTTGATTTCATGATTTTACCTGTATTTATAATTTCTGAAATATGGTTGCACTTTTATATTTAATTGAAACAGTTATTAGACATACTGATGGATTAAAAATTAGATCATTGAAGGCAGTAAATGTTCATGAAGGGAACTTATGCAGAATAAAAGGTAATCATTCGTCTTTTGAAAGTAAATATTCTCGATAACTTAAGCAATTGCACTTTTTAGCGACTATTTTGTTATAACATATGATTTGCTTTTTCCCATATATAATTTACTTCGTTTCTAATATAATCAAGAACCTTTAGTTAAACGGGCACTTTACTCTAGACTGAAAGGGGCGCTGGGCAACTCAGAAACCAACAAAATTATGAGTATGCAATAAATAAATATACACTTATACAGGCGTCAATGAGCATACTTTGTTTCCCTTTTCCCATGCGATATTGCTAAGAACCATTGGGTAGTGTCTATGTCAACAACTATTTAGGGCAACATTTTTTACATTAATAATACATAATAATAAACAATTTTTTTTAGGGCAACACTATTTCCCAGGCCATTCCCTATCATCTTCCTTATACCCAACCTTAATACCTTCACGCCCGGATCTTTCCTTCGCTATAAAAAATTGTATGTTGTCAGCCATAAAATTACACAAAACAACTTAATATACCAAATTAATTAGTGGACAAGGATACTAAACAGGTCATATCTATAAAACATTCCTTATAGTCACAAAAAATCGTCTAATGGCACCCAAATTACAATGGAAATTACGTTCTGGGCCTCAAGGGGTTAATACCTTCTTTACCAAGCAATCCTTTGCCCCTTCGTCCCCTCTCTTTCTTCCTCCTTTCCCCTCTACTGTTGCCTCACGCCCCTTCCTTCCTTTCCTCCCCCATTCACCCCCCACCCACCACAAGTCCTTCCTCAGCAGGTGGTCAGGCGGGCTCAGGGATATTCGGTAGGATCGTCTGTCAAACAGCCTCACTGGCCTCATACATAGTCAATGGAGCAGGACCCGCCAGGCCACCACCACCACCTTCCGTCGTCACCAAATGCAATATTGTAATCATGATGTCCACACGGAAGACCCAACACCTTTGCTATGGAAACTACCGACTCAGTGGACAGTGCAGTGACAGGATGATGATGATGATGATGGTGTGTGTGTGTGTGTGTGTGTGTGTGTGTGTGTGTGTGTGTGTGTGTGTGTGTGTGTGTGTGTGTGTGTGTGTGTGTGTGTGTGTGTGTGTGTGTGTGTGTGTGTGTGTGTGTGTGTGTGTGTGTGTGTGTGTGTGTGTGTGCGTATGTGTGTGTGTGTGTGGATGAGCTTTTCTGTATACATTTTGCTTCGGTGTTCCTCTCTCTCTCTCTCTCTCTCTCTCTCTCTTCTCTCTCTCTCTCTCTCTCTCTCTCTCTCTCTCTCTCTCTCTCTCTCTCTCTCTCTCTCTCTCTCTCTCTCTCTCTCTCTCTAGGAGGAAATTAATCTCCTCCGCGGCCTGTCATCAATAATCCAGCCAGCCAGATATAAGAACACTAGCGGCGGTGGAATGAGCTGCGTTATAAGCGTTTCCGACCGGGATATTACCTATTATAGACCTGTTACCCCCCCTACCCACCTCCCCTTACCTGCCTGTATCCTAGCTATAATTGCCTTACCTTCCTCTAACTCTTCCTCTTCTTTTATTCATTTCCCACTTTCTTCTTTCTTCTTCAATATGTATAATCGTACTTTTTGTATTCATAACGTGTTGTTGAATAAAAAAACAGCCTATAAACGAGATCTTTGAGGGGTAGCCTGGTTTCAACTGTTCTCTTTTTATATTGACGTGTAAATTCTTGCACACAAACACCATTAGTATCACTTGGTAAGAATGTATTTATTTATCCTAATTAAACTAATCATGACTATCGTAATTATGACCTATGTATGTATGAATTGGTGAATAGAACAATGCAATTAAAGTCATTTCCGTATTAATCTTTATCTTTTGTTGAACTTCTTCGACAAAATTTAAGTAATGTTCTCAACACCAAAACTACATAGGATCTCTCTTGCAGAAATCAATATGGAAAGTTTGAATATACTATACTGACTACTACTACTACTACTACTACTACTACTACTATTACTACTACTACTGCAACTACTATACTACTACTACTACTACTACTACTGCAACTACTACTACTACTACTACTACTGCAAACTACTACTACTACTACTACACTATACTACTACATTACACACTACAGTACAAAACTTGCGAAAATCACGACACACCACACACACACACACACACACACACACACACACACACACACACACACACACACACACACACACACACACACACACACACACACACTCACACTCACACACACACACACACACACACACACACAAGGCAGACATATGGGCGTATTTACAAAGACGTCAATTTGGATGGCACCTATTCCCTCGGTACATCATTAGTAGGTCAGCCCAGCAGGCGCCTCACAGCCACCTTGAAGGGTTCCTCTGCGTCCCTCTTCATACACCTCCTCCCTCTTCCTCCTTCGCCCTTCCCTTCTTTATTGCCGTGCGTTATGCCTCCCCTCGTTTGTGTCTGGTTTCTGTTCTCTCTCTATGGCGGTGCTTCATCATGTCTATTATCACTTTATCCCTCCTCCAATGTTTGTTATTTTGTGTTCCCTCGCTTCCTATTATTGTTTCAGCCTTTATATCCTCATAATAGTTTGATTCGTCCCCTCCAAGACCTTAGAGCCAGAAATAGATTAAAGACAAAGAGAGGAAGACAAGGGAGTGAAGGTGTAGGGCAAAGAGTAGAAGAGGCATGAGTCTTTTATCACAGGCGCCACTATAATGAAATGAAAAATGAACAGAGGCGCTATAGATTCAAATGGAAAATAAAAAAATCATATATATAAAAAGTTTGAATTACCTATACCTCTCGCGCCCCTCTCTCTCTCTCTCTCTCTCTCTCTCTCTCTCTCTCTCTCTCTCTCTCTCTCTCTCTCTCTCTCTCTCTCTCTCTCTCTCTCTCTCTCTCTCTCTCTCTCTCTCTCTCTCTCTCTCTCTCTCTCTCTCGTCTGACACATTGGTAGTGGTGATGAGCAGTAACTGAGGGTGATGGAGACAGTCATAAAATTGTAGCAGAAAAAACAAGATAAAAGAATAACAAAATTTGAGTCAATCACACTTACCAAAAAAAATAGGTCAGTTAATCGTCTTGTGGGAATTCCAAATTGTTGAAGCGTGTGAGAGTCGCCCTACTGCCTTGATCTTCTTGTATCCATTAATTCATTGCGAAACCCTGACGAGTACTGATGCCACTCAAGAGAGAGAGGAGAGAGAGAGAGAGAGAGAGAGAGAGAGAGAGAGAGAAAGCAAGAGAGAGCTAGTGTGTGTGTTATTGGCTAGTACACTGCACAAGAATCTCTCTCCTCTCTCTCTCTCTCTCTCTCTCTCTCTCTCTCTCTCTCTCTCTCTCTCTCTCTCTCTCTCTCTCTCTCTCTCTCTCTCTCTCTCTCTCCTCTCTTCTCTCTCCTCTCTCTTCTCCTCTCCTTCTTTTCCTCTCTCCTCGCTGTGCCCCCCCGTGTTGTGCTACACGGCGCGACTCCATATCTGTTATCAGCGGGGCGTGAGAACAACCTCGAGGCTGGAGGTGGCCGTCGCGGTGTAACAGGTGGCATAATTTCACGGGTCGTCACTCTTGGCTAACCTCAGTGGTCCAAAGAGGGTGAGATCTATTGCAGCAGCTATAAGTCAGGGTAGATGAATATATGCTAAATTACATCTATGGTAGATGGTAGGTATAAGTGAAGTATTGGACTATTATAACTAAGATCGAAGGTAAATTCAGATTCAATATGATGTAATTATGCTGTGATATAAGCAAAGCTGAATTTTATGTTTCATTCCTGTGCCCCCAAACAAAAATAAATCAATTTTGTCCGTAAATATATGATAATCTACATTCATGATACAGTGGTGAGTGTATCAATGAGTCACTTGGGAAAAAATAATAATTCAAGGAAATTCCAATTACATATCAATTACATCATAAAAACAAAATCAACATGGATTTAGATAGGAAAAAGTATATCTAACAAAACCTCTCAGGCAGTAATAGTATTCCTTGAAAATGAGGAAAATTATGATGCAATCACAAAGTTGAACTCGTACGAAAGGATGGTATAATGCCATAAACAAAGTGAGCGCTATTATGAACATTGTAAAAACCCGCCACTGGATATTCCCGCTCTGATAGGAGGCAAGATGAGGGACACGGCCTGACTGATAACAAGGGATGCACCCAGAACACGGGATACGAGCGACACACCCTACACTACCCTGTACGCAGTACGAACAGGATACCTAAGTGCAAAGACGCGTTTCATAAGTACAGCACCAAAAGTATACAATGCATATACCTACACAGACAAGTAAAGATACATACATTATTTATGTCTATATACATAAAGACATTCATAAATACTGAGCAAACAAACAAAAATATATATATATATATATATATATATATATATAATATATATATAATATATATATATATATATATATATATATATATATATATATATATATATATATATATATATATATATATATATTATATATATATATATATATATATATATATATATATATATATAATATATAACAAAGTCAATGAAAAATTCAGGTTGAGGGAGCCAAATGGCCTACTTGAGGGCATCGGGACAACTTTCTGCTCCCCAACTGCCCTCAAGAAAATTACATTTACGTTTGCAAAACATTATAAGATTTTGGTGAATGCAGCAAGGTCACCTCTCAGTGTGCGTTCCATCAGATGAAATTAATAAAGTTGCTTTTATCGCTCCTATTCATGTACGAGCATGTATAATTGCTCAGTCTTAGAATCATTCGAATCAACCTACGCTGTATTCTGTAGTGTTTGATTTTGGTTGTAGGATTAACATAACTATAAACCGTATTCATGATAGGGGCACACAAGAGCGGCATAAGTAAGACTTTTTGTTATTTAAAGTCAAAAGATTGTCCTAAAAATTCGGTAAACTTTCTTATGTAAACTTAATATATATTCATTTGATCATATACAATACAATATTCATTGTATGATTAGCCAAGAATTGTATTTTCCCAGTGTGAAATACGTGGCATTCATCTAAATAAGTGATCCCTGTCCATTTTTCGACGTATCCACTAGACTTTAAATATTTTTTAATAAGCTGTCGTTGAGATTCTGAAGTAAATTCAGTTACTTTTTTTCGTACAGAAAACTCGATAAACCAATCTGTTATCACTTACAAAAAGATTTATGTAGAATGCAACTGATAAAACTGATCCAAACTGAGGATTTTCTATTTACTACAACATTCATCAATGTTATTCGCCTCCACTCGAAAAAGAAGAATATACAATCTTTTTCTCTCCCGCTGCTCCTATTTGGCATGTTTTCCCTTTATTGCTGAATGGTTTCGAGGACAGCTTGGGCTACACAAGCCAAAGGTTATACAGAGTTAAGGGGATCATCTAAGCTTATTTACCTTAAAATATTCGTTTCTTACTTTTTGCCATATTCTCTTAGAACATCGCCAGGGGCAACTCGTCCGCACCAATTTAAATGTCTAGTGCCGTTATTTAAAGGTCTGCGGGCCAGAATTAAAGGTCCCGTGTGAGCCCCCCATATTAGTAATGATAATCTGGGTCCTCTAAAAGCTAGAAACATCGGGTTTTGTGCATTGAAAATGTATGTCTGGCAAGGAAACCAAAGTTTGTATCTTTGAACAGTTACTGAGCGGATCAGTTACCTCTCCGCCATGACGTAGGCATACCGTAGGCTTTTTTGTCTGTAATTTCAGAGGTTCACAATGCCGAAAAGTAAGAAGACACACAGAAGACAAGAAATATGCAGAGCAGCAAGACAGACACAGCTACAGTGAAGAATGGAAGCAATATAATGTAAATCAGGTTCGGTGATCACCGCACCCGCCCACCGTAGCGTGCACTTCAAGCACCTCACAAGCCACACAAGACTGCACCAGCCTTAGCACCTCTTCGCACCCCAAGTCCAGCACTACCTCTCCCATCTTCATCTCCATCTCCAAAGAAGGTGCCATCCTTCAATGTATTTATGAACAGTACACAGCTGCACAATCTGTTCATCAATATGATTTGTGGCAAGTGTAAGAAGAAGGTGGAGGTTTGCAACATCTGCCTAAATCGCCTCTGCCCAAGAGAAAAGAGATAGAAAGAGACACCAGACACCAAAGAACAAAGTGAAGAAGAGAAGAGCAGAGGATAGCAACGAAGAAATCAGGACTGGAAGGAAGAAAAAGGGCAAGGAGGAAAGTTCTTGGTACCAGGCCGGGGCATACAAGATGGTCGTATAGATTCCTCCCTCACCCCCATGCATTATTTACTACAAATGTCGTTTTTGGAGTATGTTACATTGTTAATAATAGTCTATGATAAAGTTATATATTGTTTCATAATGATATGTTTTTTATAACTTTTTAGCGTATGAGTAAAGGTAAGCAAAACTTTAAACGCGTTTTTCTCATAACCAAAAATCTTTAACTTTAAATGAGATCTTCTCAAAAAAATTACCAACCAATATACGATCAGTTTTCTTTGTTCAATAGAGGAATAAATGGAAAATAATTGCATGCCAGATTATTGCTCTAACTGAAAATCCTATTATTTAATTGAAGAATCATTAGGAAAAAAAGTGTCGAAAAAAGTTAGTGTTAAAAAAAAAAATTCCCTGACAATTAATTTCTATCCTATCTAAAATTTCTGGCATGGGAATGTAGCATAATGTCTTGTCTACCTACCATGTCAAGCAAAATATCGTAAGTTCATTTTTTGTGGGGAAGTTCTGATTTAAATATACAGTGAAAACCTACATAATGGCTTTTAACTCGGAAACCATAGATTTTAGAGGTACCAAACTATTAAACAAAATAATGTACATTTTAATATATATTATGTGTATAACTTTCAGCTTGATTGGGTAAGAAATAATGGAGACATGAATTGCCATTAGATGCTTCCACTTAAGGCTGTAAGAAAACCTAATAGACTTTATAGCATTCTCTAAAGAATCCTACACTATTGACGTAAGCAAATATTTCAGTCAGCGAGAGGAGCAAATTTAAGATAATGGATAAAACGGTTCAAATCATATGAGCATAAGAATATTTCTTTGATTAAATTTAGTACATGAAATTATCTTCCTCTAGTACGTGTAGCAGACAGAGATACTTCTCAAACGTTTACGAACCGATTATACAGATGTTGAGAAACTAATCTTCAACTCACAATTATCTTGCAAAATCAAACCAGGTAATGTGCTACCTGTAATCAATGTTACTTATTCTTAGAATAGATTAGTTGATCTGTTTTCTCTTTCACATATTACATGTAGCATTTCTATAATAGCCTTCACCTTTGTCCTTCTACTTCTTAACTTTTAGACTGTATTATGTAGATCATTTACTTCCAGTTCAGCTACTTCAGGATACTAAGAGATTTTATGGTGTTTGATCTTCCCTTTGCATAGTCATCCTATCTTTCAGAGGTGCCACACAACTGCAGGTATTACGACGCCATCATATAAACAACTACTGAATAAATCAAATTTGAGGATCTTTCTTCACCTTCTTTTTCTCATCTCACCCTAACACCATTCTTACCATGAAAATCACCATCATTATTGTATATATTTCTTGTACTAATTGGGTGGCATCCATAATACAAATTGCATATATGTAAAATAAGTAAATGAAAACAAAACATTGGTTATGGCCTCTTTATTAATTTCTAAAATTCGAATATAGCAGAGGCTTAAGAAGTGTGACTTTCGACCCAGTCCTTGAAGTAGGCCACCTCAGAGTAAACTCCAGGGTAGTCAGGACGGGCGCAGCCGTTACCCCAGGACACGATGCCAGTCAGGAGGCCGCCACACGCCAAAGGTCCACCAGAGTCGCCCTGGCAGGCATCCTTTCCTCCCTCGGGGAGTCCTGCGCAGATCATAGAATCATCGATTTCGCTGCTGCCATAAGCCTCACGGCATGCCTCGTCAGTGACGGTGGGTATTACCGCGTACTTTAGGACAGAGGGACTGCTTCCTCCCTCCTTTGTGGTACCCCATCCAGACACGTCGCAGTCTCCGATGTAATCCTTTTGACTCTGAAGCTCGATAGCTGCAACATTGGCGTTGAACTTCAAGGGCGTAGATAGTTTGAGAAGTGAAATGTCGTTGCTGATGGTAAAACCGTTGTAATCCTCGTGTTGGATGATTTGGGACAGAATACTTTCCTATTCGGTACCATCAGCCTTGTCGAGATTAAACTCACCAGCAACAACCTGTGAAGATTGAATGTAATGAATATGTGACGCCTAAAATGCATGCATATACTGTTCATTTGTTTGTAACTGTGGACAATTAAGAATTGGGAGAGTGGATACCTTCAGGTAGTCAGGATTGTTCATGTTCTCCCCTTGCACGCAGTGACCGGCACAGACGGCCCAGGTTTCTTTGTAGATGGAGGCACCGCAGAAGTGGAAATCAAAGCCATAGGAGGTGTCCTGGAAGCTGAGCTGGTACGGGAGCTGTCCAGGCTTTGCGTCCTGCCCCCCGACGATCTTGTTGAGGCCCCTACGGAAGGTGGGCTTTCGGGAAGGGGCGGCTGTTGGTGGAAGAGAAATTGTCATCTAGATGACTTTTTCGCGAAGTAAGCAGTCAATTTTGGCAAAGAGGATGGGACTAACTTACCGAAAGCCGCGGCGACAAGAAGGCACAACACGAAGGTCTTCATGGTGGACTATGGTGACAACTGGTGGCCTACCGTCGATGCCTTATATAGGGCTCGGATGGGATGGGATTAGTATTACCATCATCTTTATCGTGATCGTGGTAATGGGAAGACACAGCTGTCGGCTCTTTGTATACTTTAGCGTGGCAAAAAAATGTAAATTGGCCGACACTTTTCCTTTGTACCAGAATGTGAAGGTAACTTTTAAATATCTTACAAAATAACTGTATATATCTGTATGATAATAAATTCGCCATGTTATCAAAAGTACCTCGAACTTTCATGCGATAGCTAAAAAAAAATGAAAGCAGTGTAAGGTACGTAGGGAGGCGGTAGCAGAGTGGTTAGCGTCTTCGAGTGGCGTTTTTGGTGACCTGAGTTCGATCCCGAGTGAGAACCATAAATCCACTTAAAATCTTTCTCCACCGTCGAGTGGCCTAAGAACATCCACATACTGCCCATTAACTCTACCTTCGATTGCGAGTGCATCGGAGGACACAGGGGGGCGGCATGAGCTTCTAATCACAGGCGTCACTATAAAAATCCTTCCTGCGCCACCACGGGCAAGGGCTAACCATCATAGCCCTCAAGTGAACCTCCAGGGCCTTCCATCCGAGCCCTGGGTAACTGCCTACAGGTGCTATAGGCGTAATATGTAAAAAACAAAAAAAAAAAAACATAGCAAAACAGAAATAGCTTAAAAACATTGTTACATGACACTTTTTTTTTACGTTGAAGCCTGTAGCGCCTGTAGCTATTTTATTTTTCTTTGAGGACTCAGGTGGTTGACCCTGCACATTCTGGAGGGTCGTGATGGCTGGCCCTTGCCCTTGGTGGCGCAGGCTGGATTTTTATAGTGACACCTGTGGTCTATAGGTGAAGATCCGTTTTCTGTGATGGTCAACCCTCAGTTTTAGGTTCATGCCGCCACCTGGTGTTTCCTCCTCCGCATTTGAAGTCGCAGTCGCAAGAACAGGAATGTAGCAATGTAGCATGCGGGTTTCTTCGATCGATCGACGATGGATTTACAGTTCTTCCTTGGTGGGACTTGAACTCGGGACCTTGTGCTTGTCTCCCAGGCTTTTGTCGACAGCGTTAAAGATGGCCGAAAGAGTTGCCCCCCGGCAGGATTCGAGCTCGAGACATCGAGCTCACCACTCCATGACGCTAACCACTCGGCCACCGCCTCCCACAAATTATCAGTACCTAGAATAACTCAACGTAGGACACGTGAATATTCAGGTACTATATAAGCATGCTATTGTTGACTTATATTATTGCTTTCAATGTACAATATTTTTCATTTAAAATAATAGTCCAGACCCATTTTTTTCTTTGCATAAGTATGTTGAATGTTCATTCAAAATACATAATCCACAACAAATTACTCATTTCCACGCCTTGTTTCCGTAAAAACACGACTTTTGTAAAGGTGCGGAAAGAAATCAGCCCCATTCCAGCCACGGCGCGATACTTGCTGATGACGTCCCGGGAGGCCGATAAAAGGCATCACACAGCTTGCCTCTCCCCGGCGCACAAACAATCTCCACACATATACAGTGGCCATATCGGTTGAAAACGGGTGCAAAGCTCTCTGGAAAGGCATAGTTTTCTTTCTGCACCCATAAAAGATGCAAATAAATGCCGTATCACAAACAAATATATATCAGAAACACTAAAAATTCTTCAAATACTATATTTATTTATTTGTTTACGTGCTTCTGTAATACCACGGGGGGGAGGGAGGGAGGCTGCCTTTTGTGACGTCACCGAGCCATGGTGCGTTGTCTGCTAGTCGTCATGAGCGTTTTCGAAGCTCTGGGAATTTGCAGATTTTTATTGCGGATAATTGAAAAACGGCTTACTGGATGCAAAAAGTGACAACATATTATTGATATGTTCGATAATGGCTATATTCTTAATGCATCAAATCAGGAATGATGAAATAGCTTGGACGATTACTTTTATTACATCATATTGCATTTGCCATTCGTTGGCAGCAAACAAGCTATTTGAACTAGATCTGATTGGAAGTTTTCTCTGTGAAGTCTAATCGTTACATTACTGGCAATTTTTGTTTTGTCGGAAGTTTTGATATTTTGCAAGTGAGTCCATCTTTAAATGTCATTATTAGACATAAGGAGCAGACTAGGTCCAGGCACTGATCCCTAAAGTACTCACTTTAGATTGATCTAGTTAGACGTAACTTCGTGTAAAACCACTTTATGTTTCCGGTCAGAGAGCCAATATTTAAACAAATTGTAAAATATAATGTTATCAAAGATACCGAAGTCGTTTGCAAGAGACAAGATGGTAGAAGCAAACTGAGTTTGGTCACTTTGGTCTCCGTGGCACTTCTGAAAATGCATGTAGAACACTTGCTACCTTTCTCTCGTTTGGTTAACAATACGATTTGAATTACTAGCCGCTCCTCTGCTGACGGAAGCAGAGACACGTAAAGACAATTCTAAATCGCGACAACCTGCCTGAGCTTGTGGGTTCATATCTTGTATCCTATGTCGTAGCCTTCTTCTTTGTCTCCCAACCTTGCATAATCTTGTACGTATAAGTCAGCTGAGTTAACAGCTTTCTTACCTGTGGTCGCACTTCTACCATCTCATACGTGATTGCCAAAAAATAAGGAAAAAATTGTAGCGACAATGTAGCAACAGTGGTATAGGAGCTTAAGGCACGGAAACAGTCTCACTGGCATATTGAAACTGTTGAACACAACGAAATAACATCAAATCATTAGCATATTATTAGATTTATCATTACCGGTAAGTATAGTACGCCCCTGCCAATACAGCAGCGAAGATGAATGATAAGAATATTTGTATACACTTTTTTGCCCTCAAAAATATCACATCATACTCATAACTGAAAAGCATCATGTAAAAAAGGTAAAAGATAAACGAAACTCTAATTCACACAAACAACGGAAATATCTCCTCAAAACATTCATATGTATCCAAGTTGTTCCATGATACTCAATAAATGTAATATTTATTAAGATATTCTAGGGTTACCATCGAAATTATCTGAGATGCAGTGGCAGCCAGTGTACAGATTTTCTCACACAAAGAAAAGAGAGAGTCCACACCTGCGTCTTCCCATTCCCATGGTAACGATAACGCTGACGGTAACAGCATGACTGACTAACTGACGGTTAACATCCCATCTAATTCCTATAAAATGCATCGACAGCAAGCCACCAGAGTCCACCATGAAGACCTTCGTGTTCTGCCTTCTCGTCGCCGCGGCTTTTGGTTAGTCCCTCCTTGCCAATGTTCACTGCTTACTCACTCTTTCTTCGCTAAAAACACCATCTCAAAGACAATTTATCTTACACCAACAGCCGCCCC
The DNA here is from genome assembly GCA_016584305.1 of Chionoecetes opilio. Taxonomy (NCBI): domain Eukaryota; kingdom Metazoa; phylum Arthropoda; class Malacostraca; order Decapoda; family Majidae; genus Chionoecetes; species Chionoecetes opilio. The sequence continues at coordinate 313,348 of JACEEZ010000540.1, forward strand.
TTCCCGAAAGCCCACCTTCCGTAGGGGCCTCAACAGGATCGTCGGGGGGCAGGACGCAAAGACTGGACAGTTCCCGTACCAGCTCAGCTTCCAGGACACCTCCTATGGCTTTGATTTCCACTTCTGCGGTGCCTCCATCTACAAAGAAACCTGGGCCGTCTGTGCCGGCCACTGCGTGCAAGGACAGGACATGAACAATCCTGACTACCTGAAGGTATCCACTCTCCCAATTCTTAATTGTACACAGTTACAAACAAATGAACAGTATATGCATGCATTTTAGGCGTCACATATTCATTACATTCAATATTCACAGGTTGTTGCTGGTGAGCATGATTTCGACACGGAAGATGGTAACGAGCAGGAAAGTGTTCTGTCCCAAATCATCCAACACGAGGATTACAGCGGTTTTACCATCAGCAACGACATTTCACTTCTCAAACTATCTACGCCCTTGAAGTTCAACGCCAATGTTGCAGCTATCGCCCTTCAGAGTCAAAAGGATTTCCTCGGAGATTGCATTGTGTCTGGATGGGGTACCACATCGGAGGGAGGAAGCACTCCCTCGGTTCTCCAGTATGTGGTAGTACCTGCCGTCACTGACGAGAAATGCCGTGACGCGTATGGCATCAGCGAAATCGATGATTCTATGATCTGCGCAGGACTCCCCGAGGGAGGAAAGGATGCCTGCCAGGGCGACTCTGGTGGACCTTTGGCGTGTGGTGGCCTCCTGACTGGCATCGTGTCCTGGGGTTACGGCTGCGCCCGTCCTGGCTACCCTGGAGTTTACTCTGAGGTGGCCTACTTCAAGGACTGGGTCGAAAGTCACACTTCTTAAGCCTTCTGCTGTATTCGATTTTTTTAAATCAATAAAGAGGCCATAACCAATTATTTGGTTTTCACTCACTTTTTCTACATGTAATTTCTTTTTATTCTTTATCTATCTATGTATATATATATATTTTTGCATCAAAGGGAATTGGCTACGGCCAGAAAAAAATAACAAAGTCTACAAAAAGCCCGCTGAATGAAAAATCTCCATTAAGCAGGTAATAAGAAACATCAAGAAAGGAGGACATATTTAGTTTGGGAGGTGTCTTGACACACCTCTCATGAAAGAATTGGATTATGTCATAGAATAGTAAAAAATAAATTACAATAGGAATAGAGCTCCAGAGTTTACCTTTAAAAGGGATAATAGTGAAGATACTGGTTAACTCTTGCATTAGAGATTAACAATATAGAGATGAAAGTAGAAAGTCTTGTGTAGCAAGGCCATGAATTAGAAAAAGGGATGTAGTTAGCAGGTTCAGAAAAACAGTTAGCATGAAAATAACAGTAGAGGATAGCAAGAGAAGGAACATTGCGGCGATTTTGTGAGATTGAAGACTGTCAGTATGGAGGAGAAAAGTTGACTGGGCGAAAAGCTTTTGACTCCACCTTGTAGAAGCCAGCTGTATAAGTGAATTTCTCCAAACATACTCCATACATGGGCGGATAATGCCCCTGTACAGAGCAATCATCTGGAAGGGAGAAAAAAATTGACGCAGGCGCCACAGGATACCTAACTTTATAGAAGCTAATTTAGCAAGAGTGAAATCTACAGTTAAGATCTTTTGGTAAAGGATAGCCAAACATGTTTAGTGTTTTAGTGTGGCGATGGGAGACAGCTGAGTGTCATTGAAAAAGAGGAGATAGTTAACTGTAAGGTTGTGCCGAGTAGATAGGTGAAGACTTAAATTTTTGAGGCATTGAAAAAAATAAAAATGGCTCCGTTTTACTCAGAGATTAAAGAGACATCAATAGTCAGGCGCTCTGTGGCACTCCGTTAATCATTCAACTCCTGTAAAGTTGGACATCTGGTGAAAGATGTTGATGAATGCAGAGTAGATCATCAGCATAAGGGTGTATAGAACATGGAGTTAGACTTAGAAGCTAATTCATGAATAATAGAGAGTGGGTGATAGGACAGAACCCTGTGGAATACCACTGTCAATAGACTGAAGAGAAGAACAATGACCACCTACAGCAACAGCAATACAGCTTTCAGAGAAGTAACTTGAGGTGAAGGTCCAGAGAGAAGGATAGAAATCGAGAGTGGGTAATTTGGAAACAAAAGATTTGTGCCAGAGTTTATCAAAAGCTTTTGACATGTCAAAGTTAGCGGCAAATGTTCTAAAAGAGGGTGGCCAACATTCAGTTAGGAGATGTCGTCAGTGGGTTGCCCTTTACGAACACCGTACTAATGATCAGAAAGAAAGTTGTGAGCATATGCTCAAGAATGTTCATATTAAGGATAGAATTGAAAGCTTTTGAAAGGCGGGAAGTCAAAGCTATACAACGGTAGGGTGATAGTTTGAGGGGTTAGAGAACTCACCATTTTTGGGAACAAGTTAAATGTGAGCAAATTCCAGCAAGGAAAGGTAGATGTACTAGATAGACATGGAAGGAAAAGTTTGACCAGCACAGTCAGTGCGGACTCCGGTAGGGCAAATCAACTGACGATCTTCTGGCTATCCTAACTGAATCCTGGTCATCCTCTTATCGGAGTTTCGGTGAAACTTTTTAAGTTTCCCTTGATATATCAAAAGCTTTACATAGTATCTGGCATATATTTTTGATTTCCAAACTATTCGCTTTCAGTTTCTATCCTTCTCTCTGCACCTTCCTATCAAGTTTCTTCTCTGACCGCTCTATTGCTGCTGTTGTAGACGGTCATTGTTATTTTTCTATATCTATCAACAATAGAGTTTCACTGGGGTCTGTTATATCACCCACTCTCTTTCTACTATTCATTAATGATCTTCTAAGTCTAATTCAATACCCTATCCACTGCTATGCTGATAACTCTATTCTACATTTGTTTAACATCTTTCACCAGAATCGCCTGTCGCCTCCGTGGAGGATTGCAGGAGTGACTAGCGCGTCTAGCTACGAATCCGCGAGCCCTGGTTCGAATCCGGGCCGCACTTTTCCCAAACGCACACACGTTTGGTGCAGCCGCTGTGTCAGTTGCCAGGTAGTAAAATAATGCTATTTTCTAGTGTTCGTTCATATCTGTCATTAATTGTCCTCCACACATGCATATCAATTATCTACCTGACATATATGTATAATTGTATATACACAGCGCGCCAAAGTATTGTTCGCGACATCATAACACAGCGCTTCCATACGGGAATTCAGAAAATGTAAATCAGTGCCATTTTATATGGCAGCCTACTGACTTCCGAGAGAGATATCTTACATATGGCAGCTTGTTTAAGGCACGGGCAGTCCATCTAGAACGTTGAGGAATGTTCAGATGCCACTTGTCAATTATAGACGAAGCATTTAAAAAAGTATCGCCTTCCTTCCCGCGAGTAATTTGAACAGACGCGCATTGGTATAACTATCATTATTTTCATAATGAGTGGCAAGAAAGACCTAACAAAGGAGCAAATTAAAGTTATTGTATCTCTACACAAGACAGAAAGGCCAGTGGAAGAAATATCAAGGATTGTGGATGTTACGAGGAGATGTGTGCATAGTGGGTGGAAAGTTTCACGGTGGGTTGCACCGTCGCGACAGCCGCGACACCAGAACATTATAAGTGACCAGGGCGAGGATGTAAAAGTCATATCGCAATATTTTTCTTGCTCCTAATTGAGGATGGGCATCCACTTGACGTTTCATGACATTTAGGGTGCTTGCTGAGTACCACCACCACCACCACCACCAGTACCACCACCACCACCACCACCACCACCACCACAACCACAGCCAACACCACCACCACCACCACCATCACACCAATCACCACCACCACCACCACACCACTACTACCATCACCACCACCACCACCACAGTCACAACCTTACCGCCACCACCACCACCACCACAACCACCACCACCACCACCACCACTACCACCACCACCACCACTACCACCACCACCACCACCACCAGTACCGCCACCACCACTACTACTACCACCACCACCACCACCACCACCACCACCACCACCACTACCACCACCACTTCCACCACCACCACCACCAGTACAGCCACCACCACTACTACCACCGCCACCACCACCACCACCACCACCCACCACCATCACCACCACAGCCAACACTGCCTCATCACCACCAACAGGTACTATGACTATCATATAGACTGGTTTATCAGTATATATGATATACTGTAATCTTCGTAAATGTTTGTTCTATAATACTATCAAATAAAAAACGGTAAAACATGCTAAAGAAATGCCATTACGAGACTCTGAAGAAATATGCATGAACTTAATGTTCACTACAACTCTTCGCCATTTAAAACTTTGCGAGTCAACTTTTATCATGAAGGGTATCAATAGAAGTGCAATTTTATTAGCTTTCCATTGATATATTTAGTTTTCTGATAAATGAATTAAAACCATGCATAAATTAGAGTTAAATAAATAAATAAAATCATCAATCGGGTAATTTTCCCGATTGATGAGGTTATTTATTTAGTTAACGCTAATTTATATATGGTGCTAATTCATTTATCAGAAAACGAAATATATACGTAAATAAATATCATCAATCGGGAAAATTACCCGACTGATGATTTTATGTATTTAGTTAACGCTAATTTATGCATGGTGGTAATTCATTTATTAGAAAACGAAATACATCAATGGAAAGCTAATACAATTGCGCTTCTATTGATACCCTTCATGATAAAAGTTGACTGGCAAAGTTTTAAATGGCGAAGAGTTTAAGTGAATATTAAGTTCATGCATATTTCTTCTGAGTCTTGTAATGGCATTTCTTTAGCGTGTTTTACTGTTTTTTATTTTATAATATTGCAGACTGACCATGGGGCCAGTACTGCAGCATCCAGCGCGCGTCGTTGCCGAGTGTCACATCCAGTTCTACTGTTATCTATGATTTAGATTATGCTTGGTCTGGTTAATCACCGTTAATGGATACGTTTAGGTAATGGATAAGCAATGGATACGTTTAGGTTTGGTTAGGTTTGGTTTAGGTTGTTTAGGTTTGGTTAATTAATGACAGATATGAACGGACACTGTTTCACTACCTGGCAACTCATCTTTGGCTGCACCAAACGCGTGTGGGTTTGGGAAAAGTGCATCCGGGCCAGGGCAAGTCTGCGGCCAGCCCAACCAGTCAGTTGTTCATCCTTCCTTTCGGGGATAGAAGATAAATGGGTACCTGGGGAAACCTGAGGAAGGTCACTGTGGTAACCCGGATGTCACACTTGCCCAGTGTCCCCGGGGTAGCGGGTTCTCATCCACCACAGCAGGCTCAAGGGCTAATGCATAGCATAGCAGAGCGTATGCCCCCATTTTGTTGTGTACCTTTCACCAAACTTCCGACTCTATAGTAGCTAAGTAATTCACTGAGGGGCGCTGCAGAACCCTTTACTTCTGATAGTTCACTAATTTCTGAATGGGGCAGAGCAAACCTTGTTTTGTTCAATGCCACAAAAACTCAATTCCTTCATAGATCTACTGGAAACAACCGTCCAGACATATATCTTCTCTTTTTCAATGACACTCAAATGTCTCCCTCAATCCACACCAAACATTCTTGGGCATCCATAAAAAAAATCTTAACTGGAAATTTCACATCTCATCTCATGCTAAATCAGCTTCTATGAAGTTAAGTGTCCTGTGGAGTCTACGCAAGTTTTATTTTTCTTCCTAGATACTTGCTCTTAACAGGGGCCTTAATCAGCCATGTATAGAGTATGCATTTCATGTTTGGGAGATCCACTTATACAGGGTGTAGTCATAGGTTTTTTTTCTCATCAACTCCCCTCCACTGACTGACTGTCTTCAATCTCTAAATCACCGCCGCAATAGTGCCTCTCTTCCTATTTTCTGCCGTTATTTCATCCTCACTGCTCTTCTGAACTTGCTAACAGTATACCTTCCCCCTCCTGCGGCCTTGCTGCACAAAACTTTCTATTTACTGTCATCCCTATTTTGTCCCCTTACTAATGCAAGTGTTTACCAGTATCTTCACACTTTCATCCCTTTCACCGGTAAACTTTGGAACTCTTTTCTTGCTTCTACTATTCCCCTTCCTATGACTTTGTTATTTTTAGAGGAGAGTGTCAAGACACTTTCCAAACTAAATTGGCCCTTCCCCTTTGAATGTCTCTTACGAAATTTTTTACGGGGTCAGGCAATCAGCGGGCTTTATTATGAATCTATCTACCTGCCCTTGGCTCTTTGGTGCAAAAGAAAAAAAAATTACACTACCAAACTCACTAGTTCACGATGTAAATGCTCACACTCCTATTCACTATTAGCACTACCATCACCTTTGGTGTCACCAACAAAGTTGGTTATATAATAAAACTTAAAATAAAAAACGCTCTGCATCCAAATATCTATATATGGAGATTTGGGTACAGCTTTTTTTCCTCAGAAATATCATAATATACTCAACCTTAAAAGCATTATGAGTTATAATAAAAAAAAATATAAAAAAATATACGGTATATACTAATAATTAAACAAAATTATGAAACATGAAATCATACACAACAAATATTTCATCAAGAATCCGTAAGTAACAAAAAATATAAAATTAATGACTACATAGAAAGAAAAAAAAACTCCTACGTTTCTATTGGAAGTTGTCTTTATCATCCGTGAGATGTCATTAATTGCATCATCATTTACCTATATTATCACTTCTTCATCGATTTAAACGAATACGATATAACACTACAGACACTACCTCCACGTATATCACAGACTACTCACACTGTTTAGCTATCACATCACATATGTATCACTATAATATCACAAAATTATTTCTAAGTAAGATGTTAGATTTACGAGTTACCTTCAAAGTGACTTTATCTGAGAAAAAAGCAGAAATGGCAACCAAAGTACAGAATTTCTCAACAAAAAGAGAGACAGCTCACACCTGCGTATTCCCATGGTAACGATAACGCTGACGGTAATCCCATCTGAGTTCTATAAACTATAAAAAGCATCGACGGTAGGCCACCAGTTGTCACCAGAGTCCACCATGAAGACCTTCGTGTTCTGCCTTCTTGTCGCCGCGGCTTTTGGTTAGTTACTCCCTCTTTGCCAATGTTCACTGCTTATAAATAATATTCACTGCTTTAAACTCGCTCTTTCTTCGCTAAAAACACCATCTCAAGGACAATATCTCTAACACCAACAGCCGCCCCTTCCCGAAAGCCCACCTTTCGTAGGGGCCTCAACAGGATCGTCGGGGGGCAGGACGCAACGCATGGAGAGTTCCCCTACCAACTCAGCTTCCGGGAACATGTCTTTGGCACTGATTTCCACTTCTGCGGTGCCTCCATCTACAGCAAACACTGGGCCATCAGTGCCGGCCACTGCGTCCAAGGACAGAACATGGACAACCCTAACAGCCTAAAGGTATCCACTCTCCTAATTTTTTATTATGCAAAATCTCTAAGTTAGCAAAACATTCACACATTTCAAGCGTCAAATATCCACAATATCTGATATTCACAGGTTGTGGCTGGTGAGCATAATACTCACACGGATGATGGTACCGAGCAGGAAATTGATCTCTCCCAAATCATCCAACACGAGGATTACAACGCTAATACCATCAGCAACGACATTTCACTTCTCAAACTATCTACGCCCCTGGAGTTCAACGCCAATGTTGCAGCTATCGCCCTTCAGAGTCAAAAGGATTTCCTCGGAGATTGCATTGTGTCTGGATGGGGTACCACATCGGAGGGAGGAAGCACTCCCTCGGTTCTCCAGTATGTGGTAGTACCTGCCGTCACTGACGAGACATGCCGTGAGGCGTATGGCAGCAGCGAAATCGATGATTCTATGATCTGCGCGGGAGTATCCGAGGGAGGAAAGGATTCCTGCCAGGGCGACTCTGGTGGACCTTTGGCGTGTGGTGACCACCTGACTGGCATCGTGTCCTGGGGTTACGGCTGCGCCCGTCCTAACTACCCTGGAGTTTACACTGAGGTGGCCTACTTCAAGGACTGGGTCGAAAGTCACGCTTCATAAGCCTTCTGCTGTATTCGATATTTTGACAATAATAAAGAGACCATAACCAATGTTTTCGTTTTTACTCACTCATTCGGCATTTAAGACTTTGAAACATCATTACTAGTGCAAACCATTGTTCATACTCACATCCGTAATACTTTAATTACCAATAATCAATCATTGTTCAAATGGCTGAACTGACGAAAAGGAATATTGTATTTTTTTGAAACCATGAACATATAAAAGAAATATATATGGAACCCTGATGTCGTTGGTGCAAGTTTGACTGGATGAGACAGAGAGTTGAGATCTAAGAGAGCGGTGGAAGGCAAATGTCAGATGACGTTACTAACCTCACGTTGTCAAACTGTCTGGCTGACCCTTGGGTATGGATGACCCTTGTGTAGGGATGGTGCACGCTATAAAACCCTTGTGTATGGATGGTGCACGCTATAAAACCCTTGTGTAGGGAGGGTGCACGCTATAAAACCCTTGTGTATGGAGGGTGCACGCTATAAAACCCTTGTGTATGGAGGGTGCACGCTATAAAACCCTTGTGTAGGGAGGGTGCACGCTATAAAACCCTTGTGTAGGGAGAGTGCACGCTATAAAACCCTTGTGTATGGAGGGTGCACGCTATAAAACCCTTGTGTATGGAGGGTGCACGCTATAAAACCCTTGTGTATGGAGCGTGCACGCTATAAAACCCTTGTGTATGGAGGGTGCACGCTATAAAACCCTTGTGTAGGGATGGTGCACGCTATAAAACCCTAGTGTATGGAGGGTGCACGCTATAAAACCCTTGTGTAGGGAGGGTGCACGCTATAAAACCCTTGTGTATGGAGGGTGCACGCTATAAAACCCTTGTGTATGGAGCGTGCGCGCTATAAAACCCTTGTGTAGGGAGGGTGCACGCTATAAAACCCTTGTGTAGGGAGGGTGCACGCTATTAAACCCGTGTATGGAGGGTGCACGCTATAAAACCCTTGTGTATGGATGGTGAACGCTATAAAACCCTTGTGTATGGAGGGTGCACGCTATAAAACCCTTGTGTATGGAAGGTGCACGCTATAAAACCCTTGTGTATGGAGGGTGCACGCTATAAAACCCTTGTGTATGGAGGGTGCACGCTATAAAACCCTTGTGTAGGGAGGGTGCACGCTATAAAACCCTTGTGTAGGGAGGGTGCACGCTATAAAACCCTTGTGTAGGGAGGGTGCACGCTATAAAACCCTTGTGTAGGAGGTGCACGCTATAAAACCCTTGTGTAGGGAGGGTGCACGCTATAAAACCCTTGTGTAGGGAGGGTGCACGCTATAAAACCCTTGTGTAGGGAGGGTGCACGCTATAAAACCCTTGTGTAGGGAGGGTGCACGCTATAAAACCCTTGTGTAGGGATGGTGCACGCTATGAAACCCTTGTGTAGGGAGGGTGCACGCTATAAAACCCTTGTGTATGGAGGGTGCACGCTATAAAACCCTTGTGTATGGAGGGTGCACGCTATAAAACCCTTGTGTAGGGAGGGTGCACGCTATAAAACCCTTGTGTAGGGAGGGTGCACGCTATAAAACCTTGTGTAGGGAGGGTGCACGCTATAAAACCCTTGTGTAGGGAGGGTGCACGCTATAAAACCCTTGTGTAGGGAGGGTGCACGCTATAAAACCCTTGTGTAGGGAGGGTGCACGCTATAAAACCCTTGTGTAGGAGGTGCACGCTATAAAACCCTTGTGTAGGGAGGGTGCACGCTATAAAACCCTTGTGTAGGGAGGGTGCACGCTATAAAACCCTTGTGTAGGGAGGGTGCACGCTATAAAACCCTTGTGTATGGAGGGTGCACGCTATAAAACCCTTGTGTAGGGAGGGTGCACGCTATAAAACCCTTGTGTAGGGAGGGTGCACGCTATAAAACCCTTGTGTAGGGAGGGTGCACGCTATAAAACCCTTGTGTAGGGAGGGTGCACGCTATAAAACCCTTGTGTAGGGAGGGTGCACGCTATAAAACCCTTGTGTAGGGAGGGTGCACGCTATAAAACCCTTGTGTATGGAGGGTGCACGCTATAAAACCCTTGTGTAGGGAGGGTGCACGCTATAAAACCCTTGTGTAGGGAGGGTGCACGCTATAAAACCCTTGTGTAGGGAGGGTGCACGCTATAAACCCTTGTGTAGGGAGGGTGCACGCTATAAAACCCTTGTGTAGGGAGGGTGCACGCTATAAAACCCTTGTGTAGGGAGGGTGCACGCTATAAAACCCTTGTGTAGGGAGGGTGCACGCTATAAAACCCTTGTGTAGGGAGGGTGCACGCTATAAAACCCTTGTGTAGGAGGGTGCACGCTATAAAACCCTTGTGTAGGGAGGGTGCACGCTATAAAACCCTTGTGTATGGAGGGTGCACGCTATAAAACCCTTGTGTAGGGAGGGTGCACGCTATAAAACCCTTGTGTAGGGAGGGTGCACGCTATAAAACCCTTGTGTAGGGAGGGTGCACGCTATAAAACCCTTGTGTAGGGAGGGTGCACGCTATAAAACCCTTGTGTAGGGAGGGTGCACGCTATAAAACCCTTGTGTAGGGAGGGTGCACGCTATAAAACCCTTGTGTAGGGAGGGTGCACGCTATAAAACCCTTGTGTAGGGAGGGTGCACGCTTATAAAACCCTTGTGTAGGGAGGGTGCACGCTATAAAACCCTTGTTAGGGAGAGTGCACGCTATAAAACCCTTGTGTAAGGAGGGTGCACGCTATAAACCTTGTGTAGGGAGGTGCACGCTATAAAACCTACTTGTGTAGGAAGGTGCACGCTATAAAACCCTTGTGTAGGGAGGGTGACGCTATAAAACCTTGTGTAGGGAGGTGCACGCTATAAAACCCTTGTGTAGGGAGGGTGCACGCTATAAAACCCTTGTTAGGAGGGTGCACGCTATAAATTTTAAGGCACCTAAAACCTTGTGTTAGTAACGTATAAACCTAGCTATGTGTAATCACCTAATATAACTTGTGTACAGGCACGTATTAAATTAACTCTTGTTAGTAGGCACCTTAAACCCTTGTTAGTAAGTCACGCTATAAAACTTTAAGTGCAGCTATAAACTTAGTTAGAGGTGCATAAATAAATAAAATTTTAATACTATATAAAACTTTATATATAGTATAAATATATATTATGATACCATATAAATTTAGATATATAAACCCTTAGTATAGATTATATAAATATATACTGGTAGTGAAGGTTTCCAAGAACTTTATAACTCCGATATGAAATCTTGCGGGTCACTTATAAATTTTACACTTCTTTCCTGATTATGAGACAGTTACTATGTTGATGTAACTCAAACTTTTTTGTTAAAAAATAACCCTCAATCTATAGCATCAATATCTTGGGTAGGCGTGCGAGTGGTTAGCGTCTTTGAGTGGTGACCTTGATCCCGAGTAGAATCTGCGGTGCAACTCTTTAACATCTTTTAACGCGGTATAAACCGTTGTAGTGAGGGGCACCAGGTCCCTGGTTAAGTCAGTCAGGAGCAAACTGTTTTTCCATCGTCGAGTGCCGAAGAACCCACATGCTGCATGAACCTCACAACTTTCAGATGCAGCTAACACGTGACGTCGATGAGGAAATACCTACTGCGGCGCAATAGCCTCAGTGTTTTTAAAGCATCACAGAAAAATAATAAGGTGTCAATATATAATATATTCATAGCTGCGCCACAGGGACGAGGGCAAGTGCACGAAATGCAGAATGTGAGGAAACCTGAGATCAGATGAAGAAGAGAATAGCTACTGGGCTAAGGCTCAGACGTGATAAATACATACAAGAATACGAATAGATAGTATGATATTAATAATGATGAGAGAGAGAGAGAGAGAGGAGAGAGAGAGAGAGAGAGAGAGAGAAGAGAGAGAGAGAGAGAGAGAGAGAGAGAGAGAGAGAGGAGAGAGAGAGAGAGAGAGAGAGAGAGAGAGAGAGAGAGAGAGAGAGAGAGAGAGAGAGAGAGAGAGAGAGAGAGAGAGAGAGAGAGGAGAGAGAGAGGAGAGAGAGAGAGAGGAGAGAGAGAGAGAGAGAGAGAGAGGAGAGAGAGAGAGCGAGAGAGAGAGAGAGAGAGAGAGAGAGAGAGAGAGAGAGATTTATACATATATTACATCATAAAGGACTGAAATTGAAAGCACATGGTTTCCTATTAGTGGTCTATTGGTACCATGTCTATCTTGCATATTTATCCAGATATTCCGTAAAACTTATTTGACCTTTGACCCCCTAAGTCATTTCAAGGTCAACACTAAATTCCTTGTATATGATTATGCTATCCTATGAATGTTGCATTGACACCATAGCTATAAATTGCATATTTAACAAGTTATCTCATGCAAATGGATTTGACCTTGAAGGTGATTTTGAAGGTCACAAACATTTCAGGCTCGTATGGTTTCCTATAAGTGGTCCAGTGAAACCATGGCTGAAACGCGTATATTTACTGAGTTATCAAAAAAATGTTCATGTATGACCTTAGACTCAAATACCAAGACAGCAAAATAGACATGGCTATGGTGGAAAGTCTCCCTACACCCTTGCCTGGCTTTGCGATCCCCCAGGGATGTAAAGAAAAAAATAATTCATTTACCCCCCAGGGTAACTCAAAGGTCAGGTTAACCTTCCTTACCCTGCCAGTGTCCAGATAGTCAAATACCAAGGCAGCAAAGCAGCCTACACCAGGGCGGTCAGTTACCGATCCACTTATGCCGAACATAATTATGTACCGAACGAGGTACAGCCTCATCATCAACTACGCCGAAAAGGGCATATGGGCGTAGAAGTTGAAGAGCGTTTTCCCTTTGCGGAGGTCACCTAGCCTTTGGGACCATGGTTAGAGGCTTTCTACGCACACGGTTCATTTTACTCGCAGAGACCTAAATACCATGGAGGCAGGGACGCGCAATATAAGCATCACTTTGGCAGTGATCTCGACCGGATAGTGCTCATTGTCAAACACGTCCGAGATATTCAACCCATCATAAGTGCACCGTGCTAGTTTCGTTACAAACCGTCAATCCGTTCTAGAGTTATCGTGTTCACAAAATGTCAGACACACACAGACGCAGAGCAAAACAATACAGCAACAACAGAATTTGTCTCTCCTCTCCTCTCCTCCCTTCCTCTCTGTCACCACTTACTCATCAACACACACATGATAAAAAAAACAGCATCGTGATCCAGTACATACTTAGAGCAACGTATTAACAACCTTCCGAAGTATCATGACAGGCTCACCAAAGACGCCGCACCGACCACACTTTACTCATCACCGACCGATGTTTTCCCGCATCTTCATCATTTATTCTGACAGGTTCATTTGGTTCCTGACTGATCCAGCTGCAAGAGTCTCGAGGGAGGGAGGAGGGTGGCCTAAGGGGCTCCTCCGCCTATACTGCTGATCGCTTCCTATATATAGACAGCATTAGTTATACGCCAATGTAAATTGTTGCTCGTTTCGGTATTGTGAGAAAAAAATGAAGCTGAAGGAAAGAATGAACACCTTGATGCCACTAATGGAGGATATTTCCGCTGTGTGTGTGTGTGTGTGTGTGTGTGTGTGTGTGTGTGTGTGTGTGTGTGTGTGTGTGTGTGTGTGTGTGTGTGTTGTGTGTGTGTGTGTGTGTGTGTGTGTGTGTGTGTGTGTGTGTGTGTGTGTGTGTGTGTGTGTGTGTGTGTGTGTGTGTGTGTGTGTGTGTGTGTGTGTGTGTGTGTGTGTGTGTGTGTGTGTGTTTGTCTATTCATTTAGTTGTATTCATCTAGTTGTATTTTACAGGGCCTGAGCTACGCTCGTATGGCCCATCTCCATAGCAACATTTTATCATTCATCCTTAGTGCTTAATTGTTGGGGGAAGCCACAACCCCGGGAGGCGGGTCACAAACCCCGGCTAACACCCGGTACCCAATCACTGCTGGGTGGACAGGGGCTCGGGTTTTAAGAAGGCCGCCCGTCTGTCTTCGCTCCGCCCGGGGATTGAACCCGTACATGCCAAGGTAAAAATTACGAAGATTGCAGGGAATACTCTCTCCATTTCATCCTTTCAT
>JACEEZ010000540.1:329936-342436 GCA_016584305.1 Chionoecetes opilio
CACACCACACACACCACACACACACACACATACACACACACACACACACACACACACACACACACAAATAATCGCCTGTTACACCATCGCATTATATTATATCATATTATATTATATCACAGATTATATTCTCGTAAAATTATCAAACTATACAATTTGCTGGAAGGAGAGTACTCAGTGGTTCAGTATTTCTTCGTTTTACTTGCATAACAGAACATGAATAATAATAATAATGCGTCTGGTGTGGTATAATGATATAAAAAGGGAAAATAGTCTAAATTTGTTAATTACTCATATAAATTTGGTTGAAGTAAATAATCCAGAAAAATAAAAGAAAGAAAAATCATCATTAGGTTACATGAGTATTGATAACAGGGACATCAACCTTGCCCATCAACCCAAATTCCATGTCCTTGAGTGCTTCGGCGATGATCAAGACTTAACACTTCATAAACCCCTACAAGATGCAATTACATGTTATTCTTTCGTGACAGATAACATGACACAGCCAGAGCCTTGATGGATTACACCGTACCCGCAGCCTCGACAATCTCCTTACCACACTCTCCTCGCAGAACACAGTTGATATGGGTCGTCTCCATTTCCATCAAAGTATCGTCCATTCATAAACTTTGATAAGGTTCGTCCACCAAACTATTTCCCTTAACAAGTTGGAGTACTCGGCCCACATCTCGTACAGGGTTGGTTTTCACTACCATAAATAAGCCTATAAAGGAGATTCTAAGTATTACAGAAAGCAAGCGTGATTACCTTGCCCCGGCGCCCGCCATTCGTAGTGAAGGTATATATGATCTCATGAGCCATGGTGTTCTACGAGGGACGTAAAAAAAAAATTCTCTCTCTCTCTCTCTCTCTCTCTCTCTCTCTCTCTCTCTCTCTCTCTCTCTCCTCTCTCTTCTCTCTCTCTCTCTCTCTCTCTCTCTCTCTCTCTCTCTCTCTCTCTCTCTCTCTCTCTCTCTCTCTCTCTCTCTCTCTCTCTCTCTCTCTCTCAACCCAGCCGGAAATAAATTGTAAAACTTCTTGACGTACCTTGAGTTACCTTCCTACCCCGGTGAACATTTCAATTAAGAAATGCTAAAAGGAAAGTTGGAGCATCTTCGAGATGATCCCGACCCTCGCCCTCAAGGACCCACACGCTCCCGTTTATGGCCTCTGAAATTACACCTCCACAGGTCGGCCACTCGAGCCCCGCAGGAGATACAAGTTGGCCTAAAAATGGTAGATTACTTTGTCCTCTGAAAAATATCCCGCTCTGGGATACATCTCCTCTGCCAAGTTTTCAAATTTCTACCTACAAAATTTTATGTCTGCTTAAGAACGGTTGGTGGGGTGATTGAGCTGGCCTGAGAAAGGAAAAAAAGAAAAGTTGTGGGAGGAAGGAAACGTTGTGAGCCTAAACATCAAGTTATCGAACGAATGGAAAAAGGAATAAAAATCGATTTCGATAAGTGGATGAAACTGACGTATTTTGTGTGTGTGTGTGTGTGCGTGTGCGTGTGCGTGTGCGTGTGCGTGTGCGTGTGCGTGTGCGTGTGCGTGTGCGTGTGCGTGTGCGTGTGCGTGTGTTTGTGTAACTCACTCATGATCTGATCACGCGCTGTATACGAAATCTCCGATGACATGCCCTGCAAGTATCTGACGCTACAGAAGCACGAAATGGACTAACAGTTGCAACACTATGTCTCAGCACTTCGTCCTCTGTGCTGGACGAATCATGAACAGTTTCTTACTTTTACAATAGTATTACCACGATAATGACTCCTCGTCCCTCATGAGAAACCAATATTTGAGCCATAAATCCACGCGCGCCATTACCATCGCTCCGCCGCGAGTTGAGGTCCACTGCGCCACACCCGGAGAGGAGGACGTCAAGGACAACACCGGTACTGAGACTGCTCAACCTCAGTGGCCGATTTTTGTGGCATCGGTATAGCCTTTCTTAAATCACTTAATTTTATAATCCTGAAAAAATTACAGTAAAATTTACCGGTTTACTTCTTTAGATTAATTGCCCAAAGTTTCATGTCGAGCAACATCCTTCAGAGTTATCTATCAATCTCGGTTTTGGACGCACAAGTACCTGAAGAAAAAACAATAAGAAGACCTGTATATATGAGCAAGAAAATGTCAATAAAAATATCTTTCTTCAAGAAGATCCTCAGTTCCTCTGTCTCCTGACTTTCAATGATTACCTGTTATAAACAAGAGAAATAGATGCATCGTGATCAGAATTTCAAGTTTCCGAGTCCCTCTTTACTGGAAGCCTTTGCCTCAGCCGCCGTCTACCTCCCGCGTCCCCCGGGCTGGCGGGCTCCACGGGCTGCCAGGGACTTGGAATCGCGGATGATACCAATACTTGTGATTGACAACTCTATTAAAAGAGAGAAAATCGCTTACGTTTACGACGTGACGGATCTCTGGCTCTACGGACCAAACCTGCAGCAAATGGTAAACACACACACACACACACACACACACATACACACACACACACACACATACACACACACACACACACATACACACACACACACACACATACACACACACACACACACACACACACAGAAACCAAACTAACAGAAGCACTATCACATATCCACAATGCACTATAGAATACCAAGCAACATTTCACAATCCAGAACGTTGTTATTAATGGTATCAATGTACATTCGTTTGTTGAGTACCCTCTATTATATTCAATAAAGCAGAGCGCTGAATCATAAATAGAAGCAATGGATGATAATTGAGTGATCTGCTACATTCATGACACGGAAATCTTCGCACTTGAGTGAGTCAATACCGGGCTGGGACACCACCGCCCCCACGCTATAGGAGAGAGTCAAGGCAAAAGTCTCCCGTCAAGAGTTTGCTTTAGTTTGATAGGATGGAGGAAGCAGCAGCTCATCCTGCTCCACACGCGAAGACGCGATAATCTGCCACTTTTTAGAATGGAAAACATTTTGGGTCTTGGGCATTGAGTGAAGAAAAATGTAAGTGATGAAAATTATTCCAATGACAAGTACAGCTTGCTTAATCCATATTGTATTTTGTATATTTCATGCTATAGCGAAATCATTTGATCACAAGTCGTCGGTAAGTGTGAGGGAATGTATGAAGTTCAGCATGGTACCGATGGATCAATATCCTCGTCTTTCGACCATCTCTCCCAACAAAACTCCATCCTGATTCCTGATCGTACAAGAATCACACAATGTTCAGTCTCACTTGAAAGTTTGTTTCTTCCCTTTCTTTGTAAGTCTCTCCTACTACCCTTACCTCCCTCCTCTTCTCCAATATCTTTGCTCCATGTTCCTATTTCAGGTTTGTCTCCTGATTTCCATCTTTATACCCTATTTTCATATCTATCTCTTCTTCATACAAGTGGTGTGTGTGTGTGTGTGTGTGTGTGTGTGTGTGTGTGTGTGTGTGTGTGTGTATGTGTGTGTGTGTGTGTGTGTGTGTGTGTGTGTATTCATCTAGTTGTATTCATCTAGTTGTATTTTACAGGGCCAGAGCAATGCTCGTGTGGCCCCGTCTCCATATCAACATTTTTATCATTCATCCTTAGTGCTTTGTGTTGGCCGAAACCAGCACCCCGGAAAGCAGGTCACAAACCCCGGCTAACACCCGGTACCCATTCACTGCTGGGCGGACTGGGGCTCGGGTTTTAAGGAAACAACCCATCTGTTTCCGCTCCGCCCGGGGATCGAACCCGGGACTTCTCGGTTGTGAACCGAGCGTGCTTCCCCTAAACCACGGAGTACCACCGGAGTAACACGGAGTACACACACACTTTGTGTGTGTGTGTGTGTGTGTGTGTGTGTGTGTGTGTGTGTGTGTATCATCATATGTGTAGACTTGATCAAATGGTCGCGAAGGCGATGGGTGTGATTTTCGGATGTACCAAAACGTAAATTAAAAACCGAAAAATATAAGGCTTTATATCACACACACACACACACACACACACACACACACACACACACACACACACACACACACACACACATACACACACACACACACGTAGTGTGTGTGTGTGTATGTGTGTGTGTGTGTTTCGGGGAACTCCGTAGTGTAAGGGTTAGCACGCTCGGCTCACAACCGAGAAGTACCGGGTTCGATCCCCGGGCGGAGCAAAGACAGACGGGCGGTCTTCTTAAAACCCGAACCCCTGTCCACCCAGCAGTGAATGGGTACCGGGTGTTAGCCGGGGGGTTGTGACCCGCCTCCCGGGGTGGTGGCTTCGGCCAACACTAAAGATGAATGAGAAAAATAAATGTTGATATGGAGACGGGGCCACACGAGCGTTGCTCTGGCCCTGTAAAATACAACTAGATGAATACAACTAGATGAATACACACAAACAAATATATATATATATATTATATATATATATATATATATATATATATATATATATATATATATATATATATATATATATATATATATATATATATATATTATATATTTCGAAGCTTCAGATACATCCGAGGACAACATCAGCTGCTATATATCTAAAGGAAAGCAACAGGTGAACCGGCTCGAAAACATTGCTTCAAGGACGCATCAAGGTCCCGGATGACTTATTTCTTCGCAGTGTACCCACGTCCAAAGCATCGATTGCGCAACACTGAGAGCCGGGCAAGGCTGAGTGCAACAGTACCAGGCAGCACGAATCCATGGGAACTCAGTGGGTGTCCTTAACACGCGGCGCCATATTGGACTTCCCATAAGAAGAGAAAAAACACCAGTGCGCGTATTTACCAGGCAGACAGTTCACCGTCTTGATTATTATCAGTTTAGTAGGGATCCCCGAGTGTTGTTATCATGGGGTGCAAGGAGCTTGCTGACTTTAACCCCTTGAGGCCCAGAACGTTATTTCCATTGTAATTTGGGTATCATTAAACGATATTTAGTGAATATAAGTAATATTTTATAGATATGACCTGTTTAGTATCTTTGTCGACTAATTAATTTGGTATATTCAGTTCCTTTACGTAATTTTGTGACTAACAACCGACAATTTTATATAGCAAAGGAAAGATCTGGGTGTGAAGGGGTTAATTCTTTCAAATGGAGGTTGTGTTTATTTTTCTGTCTCGACGACCAAACATGAGTTATGTGACGATTTTTCCAGCAAAACAACGACAATTTGTTGTAATGGAACTTAGTGATATAGTAATATTGCATGTAGGTGGTTAATGTACTAGCAGTGTATGAATAAATTCGAGAAGTCGGCTTACATATACTTTTCCTTGGATAAGATTACTCATTCTGCATATTCCACTTTAACGCGGCGACTGTTGTCACGCTAGGATGATGAAAGCAAGACGGTTTGCATATTGTAAAAAGTTATCGTATAAGTTGCCCATGAATTATGCATACGCTCTTGTCAAGAAAACATAAAAACATCCGCAATAAGAAACATCAAGGCCGATCACTAGTACTACAAAGGAAGGCAAGTCCAGTATGGCAAACAGGGGGCTGCGGGGGGCATACACGCACGCCAGCCTGTCTGTTCACACCCTTATCACTGTACCCACACCACACTGGCGCCCTGTCGCAATGCCCATCGCCTGCCCTGCAATGCTTCATACCTTATATCTATCTATCTATCTATCTATCTATCTATCTATCTATCTACAATCTATATTTATCTATCTATCTATCTATATCTATCTATCTATCTATCTCTATCTATATATCTATTTATCTATCTATGTGAGGGGCTACGCGTAAAGAGGCGCTTTGGTGATCGCCTTGAACCCCTCGCCCTGGGTGATCAAGAGCCCTTGAATCACTATAGGCTACTTCACGGTGAACTGATTCACCTCATTAAGGAGTTGGAGTCATACCTGAGGAGGAGGACGAGCAGGGAGGTGGTATCAACAACTCGTATTTTGGCGAGCGGCTTATTTCAGAATATAATTGGAGACACTATACAGCTATTTTAATTTCATTCAATGTGTGCCAACAATACCATGGGTGCGTCATTGCACCCGGAAGGAAGCCAAAGTATTGAAAACTGTTGGATGACTGTAATAGAGCGGTGCAAAATGTGGTTTCGGAAGCGCGTAATTATACTCCATGCTTACCAATTATTACATGCCTTGGGACCAAAATAAATGGACGGGGATTCAAACTTCACACAATATCATGAGAGGGATATATTGATATCAAGATTCAGAGCGTGATCAGCTTAAAGAAAAGCCTACAGCTAAGGATAGAGGTCCGGATTCACTCCACTCCTTACATATTACCCACTCAACAACAATTTACTTATATTATATATATATTAATATATATATATATATAGAGAGAGAGAGAGAGGAGAGAGGAGAGAGAGAGAGAGAGAGAGAGAGAGAGAGGGGAGAGAGAGGAGAGAGAGAGAGAGAAGAGAGAGAGAGAGAGAGAGAGAGAGAGAGAGGGGAGGAGAGGGGGGGAGGAGGAGGGAGGGAGGGGAGGAGGGAGGGAGGGAGGAGAGGGAGGGAGGGAGGAGGGAGGGAGGGAGGGAGGGAGGAGGGAGGGAGGGAGGGAGAAGGGAGGGAGGAGGAGAGAGAGAGAGAGAGAGAGAGAGAGAGAGAGAGAGAGAGAGAGAGAGAGAGAGAGAGAGAGAGAGAGAGAGAGAGATATAGCTTTCAAAAAACATAAATGACGCAAAATCACGTAATAAATTGGTCTTGCAGTATATGTAATTGTTTGACGGGGGAACCATGACCAGCCAAGTGGGTGTGCCTCTCATAAAGTATGACAATGTAAGGCACATAATATAAGAGTTTGTTAGACAGATGCAGTACAGTTAGTGTGACTAAAATGTAACCATCAGATATTAAGTTCAACCGAGGTAGACAAAGAAAGAAATGAAAAGACAAAATCATAGAGCAGGCCTTAGATCACTTAACTTTTTTTTGTGTGATTTCCGAATTTTTGTCATTAGATATCATTACACTCAATCAACATTAGTTTTCATAATGCGCATCACAAGCAGAGAATTGTTTGTCTGCCATTAGGTCGCATTTACCGATAAGGAATGCGGGCAGAAGCGTCTCTCCCAGCTGCACTTTTATCGCTCCCACGGACAGAAAAATCACATTGTACATATGTATAAGAAGACTTAATGTTGGAGGTAGGATCACTTGCCGCCACCACCGTCAGTCATGAGGACCTTCGTGCTGTGTCTCCTTGTCGCCGGGGCCCTCGGTTGGTTCCTCCTCCCTGCTGAGAATCATTACATCATAATTTCCTCTTTGACAAACAAAAACTTAACGATATTTCCTCTTGACCCCCAACAGCCGCCCCTTCCCGCAAGCCCACCTTCCGTCGGGGGCTGAACAGGATTGTGGGTGGTGTAGATGTAGAACCCGGCGAAATTCAGTACCAAATCAGCCTTCAGGACGTGAGCTATGCTGAGCCGTGGCACTTCTGCGGCGCCACTCTCTACGACCACCACTGGGCCATCTCAGCCTGTCACTGCGTGCAATACGACGTAGCAGATCCAGGAGTCATACAGGTATACGCTATACTTGCCTTAAGCACCTACATATTTCTCACTGGAAATGCATAAAGCACCTTTGACTTCATTTTAAGACACACTAACTGAGTTCTTTTCGTTGCAGGCCGTGGCTGGAGAACATACACTGTACTTTGATGATGGTACCGAACAGAGAGGAACTCTCAACCACATTATTATTCATCCTGAATTCGACTCAAATACACTGGCAAACGACGTCTCGCTTCTTCGATTTACTGAAGCAATGACCTACAACGATTACGTCAATCCTGCTGGTCTTCAAGGGGAAAAAGACTTCGTGGGCGTGGAGTGCACGGTGACCGGGTGGGGCGCCACATCGGAGGGCGGGAGCGCCGCTACCGTCCTCCAGAAGGTTCATGTTCCCTCTGTCTCTGACGCGGAGTGTGATCAAAATTACGGTGCAGGTTCAATTCTCCCTTCCATGATATGTGCTGGCTTACCCGAGGGAGGGAAGGACTCGTGTCAAGGTGACTCTGGTGGACCCATGGTATGCAACGGATACCTTTCCGGCATCGTGTCTTGGGGATATGGCTGCGCCCGTCCGAACTACCCGGGGGTGTACACGGAGGTGGCCTACTTCAAGGAATGGATCATAGACACAATCAATACTGCTTCATAAACATCCCAGTTGAAGTGATTTATTTCTGCACTTAATGCCAACAAAGTGATTCCAATAACTCCGATGTATCCAACTATATTCTAAGGAAACATTAAAAACGTGCAATATCTTCTTTAGAAAATAATATCTTACACCTCACGTAACTTGTTCTTCTTAAATAAATTCCAGGATAAGAACTTTTTGATGGTTTGCATTGCATGCAACCAATCAATCATTACAAATGTGCATGAATAAATATATAAAAGCAGACTATGTATACTTGTGCCACGTCGCCTCCTTGGTGTAGTGGCTAGCGCGTCTAGCTACGAATCTGCGGGCCCTGGTTCGAAGGTAACTGTGGTAACCCGGATGTCACACTAGTCTTGTGTCTCGGGGTAGCGGATTGTCACCCACCACAGGCTCAAAGGCTAATGCGACGGAGATGAGCACCGAGGCCACACCCAGCATAGCGTATGCCCTATCTTTACCTTTACTATGTACTTGTGTGTGTCGAGGTCATCCAACCCCAATTGTTCTTTTTCTTTGTTTACATTTCTAAGAATGACAAAGAGCTTTAATAATCACCTGCTAAAGTTTCCCTCCTCAGAAGGTATGTAATAGAAAACATTATCTGCACACTTAGTATAGGAGAGTTCTATTGTCACATCGTAAGAATTACAATTGGCATGAAAATACAATCAGATCTTTTATAATTATTCATACTCGCCACCACGTGAACATCAGTTCTCCCTCTTTCGTGGAGCCCATCGGTGATTCTTGGTAAACCCATAGGGTAAACCTAAACACAATTTCCTAGCACGCTATCTAGCTACAAGGTAACACTGATTGCAGACTGAGCCAGCCACGTGATGAACCAAGACTGCAAATCCCAATTAGCGGTGAAGTGAGGCACCCCGTGCGTCTGTTGGCGAGATAATGTGCGAGAAATATGTCAGATGAGGGATGAGTCATCTTGGGGAGTATAACACGACGAGAGGAGATTAAGACAGTGTCGATTCAATCCATGGTGAAAACAGACAGCAGAGTTACACCGAGACTGGGTCACGTAGGGTGATTCAAGGCTACGGCGAATTACACTGGGCGACACTGGCTGCCAGAGAATACAAGCCCCCGTGTGTGACATAATTGCAGACTCGCTTTGCATGGTAAAGGTGGTTCATCTGCATACTGAGGGCGTCATCAGCACGCTACAAAGGACTCAGCCTCACACTTGTCCAAGTACTCTCCATGGGCCATTCAGTGTGTCCTGTGTTATACATTATACGTCTTGATCACGCGCTGGATTCATGATCGCTTTCCCACAGACCAATCTACGGATAGCCTTACACACGATACACACCCCATCCCTTGTTCAAGTGGGACTGCCCGTTCGTCAGCAAAAAACATTAGAAGCTTGAGCCAGCCTTGAACGTGGAACCACTGAGTGCCAAGCCGCGACGTCATTCAGTAACAAGAAAACAGCAGCAGTGCGTGCGTGTGTGTGTGAACACCAGTGCGCGTATTTACCAGGCAGACAGTTCACCGTCTTGATTATTATCAGTTTAGTAGGGATCCCCGAGTGTTGTTATCATGGGGTGCAAGGAGCTTGCTGACTTTAACCCCTTGAGGCCCAGAACGTTATTTCCATTGTAATTTGGGTATCATTAAACGATATTTAGTGAATATAAGTAATATTTTATAGATATGACCTGTTTAGTATCTTTGTCGACTAATTAATTTGGTATATTCAGTTCCTTTACGTAATTTTGTGGCTAACAACCGACAATTTTATATAGCAAAGGTAAAGATCTGGGTGTGAAGGGGTTAATTCTTTCAAATGGAGGTTGTGTTTATGTTTCTGTCTCGACGACCAAACATGAGTTATGTGACGATTTTTCCAGCAAAACAACGACAATTTGTCGTAATGGAACTTAGTGATATAGTAATATTGCATGTAGGTGGTTAATGTACTAGCAGTGTATGAATAAATTCGAGAAGTCTGCTTACATATACTTTTCCTTGGATAAGATTGCTCATTCTGCATATTCCACTTTAACGCGGCGACTGTTGTCACGCTAGGATGATGAAAGCAAGACGGTTTGCATATTGTAAAAAGTTATCGTATAAGTTGCCCATGAATTATGCATACGCTCTTGTCAAGAAAACATAAAAACATCCGCAATAAGAAACATCAAGGCCGATCACTAGTACTACAAAGGAAGACAAGTCCAGTATGGCAAACAGGGGGCTGCGGGGGGCATACACGCACGCCAGCCTGTCTGTTCACACCCTTATCACTGTACCCACACCACACTGGCGCCCTGTCGCAATGCCCATCGCCTGCCCTGCAATGCTTCATACCTTATATCTATCTATCTATCTATCTATCTATCTATCTATCTATCTATCTACAATCTATATTTATCTATCTATCTATCTATATCTTTCTATCTATCTATCTCTATCTATATATCTATTTATCTATCTATGTGAGGGGCTACGCGTAAAGAGGCGCTTTGGTGATCGCCTTGAACCCCTCGCCCTGGGTGATCAAGAGCCCTTGAATCACTATAGGCTACTTCACGGTGAACTGATTCATCTCATTAAGGAGTTGGAGTCATACCTGAGGAGGAGGACGAGCAGGGAGGTGGTATCAACAACTCGTATTTTGACGAGCGGCTTATTTCAGAATATAATTGGAGACACTATACAGCTATTTTAATTTCATTCAATGTGTGCCAACAATACCATGGGTGCGTCATTGCACCCGGAAGGAAGCCAAAGTATTGAAAACTGTTGGATGACTGTAATAGAGCGGTGCAAAATGTGGTTTCGGAAGCGCGTAATTATACTCCATGCTTACCAATTATTACATGCCTTGGGACCAAAATAAATGGACGGGGATTCAAACTTCACACAATATCATGAGAGGGATATATTGATATCAAGATTCAGAGCGTGATCAGCTTAAAGAAAAGCCTACAGCTAAGGATAGAGGTCCGGATTCACTCCACTCCTTACATATTACCCACTCAACAACAATTTACTTATATTATATATATGAGAGAGAGAGAGAGAGAGAGAGAGAGAGAGAGAGAGAGAGAGAGAGAGAGAGAGAGAGAGAGAGAGAGAGAGAGAGAGAGAGAGAGAGAGAGAGAGAGAGAGGAGAGAGAGAGGAGGGGAGGAGGGAGGGAGGGAGGGAGGGAGGGAGGGAGGGAGGGAGGGAGGGAGGGAGGGAGGGAGGGAGGGAGGGAGGGAGGGAGGGAGGGAGGGAGGGAGGGAGGGAGAGAGAGAGAGAGAGAGAGAGAGAGAGAGAGAGAGAGAGAGAGAGAGAGAGAGAGAGAGAGAGAGAGAGAGAGAGAGAGAGAGAGAGAGAGAGAGAGAGAGAGAGAGATAGATAGATAGATAGATAGATAGATAGATAGATAGATAGATAGATAGATAGATAGATAGATAGATAGATAGATAGAGCTTTCAAAAAACATAAATGACGCAAAATCACGTAATAAATTGGTCTTGCAGTATATGTAATTGTTTGACGGGGGAACCATGACCAGCCAAGTGGGTGTGCCTCTCATAAAGTATGACAATGTAGGGCACATAATATAAGAGTTTGTTAGACAGATGCAGTACAGTTAGTGTGACAAAAATGTAACCATCAGATATTAAGTTCAACCGAGGTAGACAAAGAAAGAAATGAAAAGACAAAATCATAGAGCAGGCCTTAGATCACTTAACTTTTTTTTGTTTGATTTCCGAATTTTTGTCATTAGATATCATTACACTCAATCAACATTAGTTTTCATAATGCGCATCACAAGCAGAGAATTGTTTGTCTGCCATTAGGTCGCATTTACCGATAAGGAATGCGGGCAGAAGCGTCCCTCTCAGCTGCACTTTTATCGCTCCCACGGACAGAAAAATCACATTGTACATATGTATAAGAAGACTTAATGTTGGAGGTAGGATCACTTGCCGCCACCACCGTCAGTCATGAGGACCTTCGTGCTGTGTCTCCTTGTCGCCGGGGCCCTCGGTTGGTTCCTCCTCCCTGCTGAGAATCATTACATCATAATTTCCTCTTTGACAAACAAAAACTTAACGATATTTCCTCTTGACCCCCAACAGCCGCCCCTTCCCGCAAGCCCACCTTCCGTCGGGGGCTGAACAGGATTGTGGGTGGTGTAGATGTAGAACCCGGCGAAATTCAGTACCAAATCAGCCTTCAGGACGTGAGCTATGCTGAGCCGTGGCACTTCTGCGGCGCCACTCTCTACGACCACCACTGGGCCATCTCAGCCTGTCACTGCGTGCAATACGACGTAGCAGATCCAGGAGTCA
>JACEEZ010000540.1:347436-354936 GCA_016584305.1 Chionoecetes opilio
TGCGATGATTATTAATTTCTTAGTTTTGATGTCCAGTTTCCCAACAATAACATCAAACTTTTGGGGGGCCCTTTTTATTTATTAAAAGACAAGACAACAATGAGTTAGACGAAACAGCCCCTGTTTACTTTAACAATCACAATATCCCCAAGTAAAAATTATGTATTTTTGGAAATTTTATCCACTAAGACATTAACATAATTACATTACAAAATGAACATTAGGTCCGTACCCACAAATTTATAGCTTTTTGTGACTTAGTTTTAGCAAAACAGGTTGAAGTTTGAATATGGGGATTACTGAAAACCAGATTGACCCGGACCTTGTCAAATTATCCCAATTACCGGGTACAAAGTTTTCCCATGTGTAGAAAAGAAGGCGGGGGGGGTTTAGCCAGTAATTTTGATGACCATATTCACCATATAAATGAATTTTCCCTTTGCGAGTTTATTTAAATGTTTGGGGTTTTTGAGTTGTATGATTTATAAAAAATTTTATTTTATGTCGTATAGGCCCCCGGAGGTAATATAAATATTTTTTTGACACTTTGAATGACATTTTTGTCAAGCTAATGAAAAAAAAAAAATTAGTTTTCATGTTTTCGGGGATTTTAATTTTGCTTGAAAAGGATAACGATAGGTAGTATGGTTTTTTTAAATATGAGTTTTCCTTTTTTTTATTTCCACTAAAAACGGGACCACCAGAAACAGATACAACCGCCACAAATTTGACCCTTTTTTGGGAAACAAAATTTTGAACAAATTTCTAATAATTACAATACAAACAGCATCACGACATTATCCAGTTGGTTTCCAATTTAAGATTTTTTTATCCAAGAAAAAGTGCCCCAAGTATAATTAATAAAAAAATTTGTAACACAGCGCATTAAATAATTTTGGGGTCCCCGATCTCTCACAGGTGAATTGGGTGAAATTACAGTCAAACGTCTAATGAAGCAATAAGCATTTTTTTTTAAAATTTCGACAGCTTTTAAAAAAATTTCCAGAAAGAAAAAATTTGTGTAAAAAATAAAAAGGAACGAAGCCCAACATTACTTTAGCTTTAAGAAACGTATTAAAAAAAAAGCACAGATAGAGGGGACTTTCAAAAATGGCCTTTAACATTCAAGGAACATATAAGCAATATAGAAAAAAGTGACAACAATTTGAGAACACAAAAAAAACTTTTAAAAAAACAATTAAAAGAAAACCCAAGGGGAAATCCAAAATCCACGGAAATTTTTAACTTATACTTGGTAAAAAATTCCAACAAACAAAAAAAAAACAAAAAAAATCCAAAAAAACATTGTCCCCGAAATGCAAATAAATTTAACGATCAACCCCTAAAAAGAATAAAACCCAAAAAAACTTGATGGAAATCCCCTTAAAATTTACTTAATAAATTTCCCCCCTGGGGGGTTTTTTCATGTATCTCCCTCCTTTAAGCCATGAAACTAAAAGATATTACAAGCCCTTAAAAAAATAGCACACCCGGGAAATTTGACGAGGTCCCCAAAGAAAAATAAAACACACTCAACTTTATGTCAACCCCAATGACTACATAATTCAACCTCTCTTTTTTGAACAGGAATTTTCCCCGCAGACTAAAAAAGGCCAAAGTGTTCCAATATACAAATTCGGGCAGTAATAATTTCATTAACAATTTTGCCCCATTTCCATTTTAAAACCCGCTTTCAGCAAAATATTCGAAAAAGTCATTGCAAAACCCGTTTGATTAATTCTTAGAAAAAAAATTTAATTTTCTTTTAAATACCAACATGGTTTTTTGGGCATACCATTCAACGAGCAGGAATAAAACAATTCACAAATAGGGTCTACAAGTACTTTGGGAAAAAAAAAAAAAATCTGTGTGGGCTATTTTTTTCGACTTATCAAAGGCCTTTTCCTTTTAAAAAACCCTCGTATATTTCGGATAAACTTGAAATAATGGCATAGAGGGTACCCTGCAAAATTTTTTAAAGCTATTTAAGCAATAGGCACAGTCAGTGTATTGTAATGGGAATTTTTTTTTTCTTTAAAAACAAACCACAAAAGGAGTACCACAAGGATCTATTTTTAGGACCTTTTTCTTTTTCTTGTTACATAAAATATTGGAAATGTAGTTCCAAGTTCAAAATTTTACTATAATGGCTGATGATACCAACTTTCATTAGCGGATAAGGATATACTAAATTTAACAGAAGTTTAACTTTAAAAACTAGAATTAATTTAAACAAAGGATAAAAAACTAACAAATTAAAACTTTTAATACTTCCAAAACAACATATCCTCTTTTAAAATCTTCCCCCAAACAATAATCCCCCCCTCCACGTTCTTAGAGGGGGGAAATTTTTTAAAAATGTAACTATACAAAATTCCCTTTGGGGCCATATAGATGAAAATTTGTTGGAGCTTGCAGAAAAATGATGTATATTCAAAATATCCCCCAATGGTTTTGGCATTTAATAAGGACGTAATCACCTCACAATCGAACTTATGATCAGTATAATACACCCTTTTGGTTTCCCCCACCTTAATATTGTTTGGGCAGTAGGGGATGACTTGGCCCTCTTCATTACAAATTAAAAATAGCAAAAACAAAATTTTTTTGGGGTGATATTTCATTTAGGTAAAAATTTATTTACAGCCAAATATTTTCAAAAACAAGCTTCTAAAAATTTTTTTTTTTCTAAACCCCAAAAGCTTTCTTCTACTAACATTTTTAAAAGTATTTCAAAAGAAAGGGAATTAATTTTTTAATTTTCAAGAAACCATTCACAGCACTAGAATAAAATGTTAATTTAGTTTGTCCGTCAATCGAACAACTCTCTTAGGAACAGCATCTTTATTTGGCTCAATTTTGGAATACTTTTCCAATGACTTGAAAACTCTGTTAATTCGGGTAGATTCCTCAATTTTAAAAAAAAAAAAAAAAAAATATCTATTCACGCAACAAAATTTTTAGAAAACCACTCCATAAATAATGTAATAGTGTCAAAGTTTATGAATCGTTTTTTTTCTTTTGTATACGAGTATACTAAAATGTATATTGTTCCTCAGTAAATTGTTTTTTTTTTTAATAGAAATATATCTGTCAAGGAGCCTTGGCTCGACAGATTCATTCAAAATTTATTTAAATTGTTATGTATATATGTATATAATTGCTATGGAAATAAACTTACTTACTTACTTAAACTTACTTACACACACACACACACACCACACACACACACACACACACACACACACACGGGCTATAAACGTAACATTTCTAGGACGCCACTTCTACTAACATCTATTCCGTGCTATCATTGTTTATAGTGGCGCCTTGCTCTTGACTTAGCCACAGGAGGTAAACCATCTTTATTGACACTAACCACACAGAGCTTTAACTTTATCTTTATCTTTCACATTTTCTCGCGTCATGAATTCTCTTAACATTCCATTAAACCTTTTTTCTTTGTATTCCTTATTTTTTTCGTCCATTCATTAGCACCTCTATCCTCTTCACCCCCATCCTCCCATCTACCTCTATTCCTTTCTCCCTGGCTGCATAGGACCATCATTCGTACGCTCTTTCGATACACATATATACACATTTCCTCATCCCTCCAGGAGCTCACGCACTAAACCACAACACGCCCTCACTTTACATTCCATTTCACCACACTACATTTTTTTCATCGTCCTGCCACACTTCCTTTCCCCTTTCTTCATCCACTTTTTTTTCGCGTCTCTTTTCCACTTCGTTCCTCGCTCTCTTCCTTCATTCTTTTTCTTTCCCTCCCTCCCTCCCTCCCTCTCTCTGACCTCCCTCCCTCCCTTTCCTCCCTCCCTCCCCCCCTTTCCCCCTTCCGCCAGCAGCTCGCCCGTAAATGTTACCAATTAAGTTCCTCCTCACTGTCAACACTTCGTGAACGCCACCAATTAAGGAGTCCAGCTAATTTTCTGTATTTTCTACTTTTCTTTCTCCTGCGAGTGAGGCAAAGAATTCTCCTCCGTCTTTCTCTAAAATTTTGTGATATAGACTATATATCTATTTTTATCTTTTTCATTTTCTTACTTTTGTTTCTGTTTTCTCTACAGTTTCTTCGCCACATTTTTTTTTTATGTACATTCGTTGTTGAATTAAATGAATGAGGATATAGGAAAATGAGGAAATGAGGAATGAGGAGTAGAATTTAGCCCATGTGTTGAGGACTTTGCACTCGTTGAAACACATGCTGTAAGTGTAGTGTAAAAAAAATGTATATAGTGTAAAATTAATACAGTGTAAAATGTATATAGTGTAGATTAAATAGTGTTAAAAAAAAGTGAAATAATACGTAACGTGAATTATTATTTTTGGTTAACACTTACACCTTCATGGAGGGCGGCGGATAGGAGACGGAGACGGATCCTCGGCGTCTTGATTCTGGGTCCTCGGCGTCCTCTGAAAAATTATCAAAAGAAGAAACATTACCATTCGAGCGGGAAATATAGTCATCACATAGCAAACCCAACTATTGAAGTATTGAAAAATGGTGCTTATTATGATGTAGTATAGCGAGGAAAAAGGATAAAAATGTGTGTGTGTGTGTGTGTGTGTGTGTGTGTGTGTGTGTGTGTGTGTGTGTGTGTGTGTGTGTGTGTGTGTGTGTGTGTGTGTGTTAAGGTTTAAAGGTTTAAAGGTTTATTAA
The DNA here is from genome assembly GCA_016584305.1 of Chionoecetes opilio. Lineage (NCBI taxonomy): Eukaryota > Metazoa > Arthropoda > Malacostraca > Decapoda > Majidae > Chionoecetes > Chionoecetes opilio. The sequence continues at coordinate 352,115 of JACEEZ010000540.1, forward strand.
CTCAATACAGACCCCGAACGGGGTATTAGAGTTTCAAATTAGTAATAAATATACGTATTGACCCTGGTAAAGAAAAAACAAACAAAAAAACAAGTAACTAGACTTAATAGCGTAATAGTTAACACAATAGCTTAATAACGTAATAGATAGCAAAAACAGATAAGCAAACATAATTTCTACAACATAGGAACAGCTCTACTTAAACTGTCTTGTAATTTCTACAATAAACTTCGCTAAGTTTACAAGCACTATAATTTGTACTGGCAAATAGTTCAGTCATTTTATATGTATTAGGGAATACATAGTAGTAGGGTTTTACATACTGCTTTCGAACATTATGAAAGAAAGTACATTTCAAAAAGGTAATGAAATTCGTCTCCTACGTCATTCATATTACAGTGGGTGCATATACGATCCTCAATTCTAATATTAGTATATCTGCCTCTCACAATCGGTAAACGATGATTAGCACACTTAAATTTACATAATGTCCTGTAATATTTAGATGGTAGTTTCATCAGATAACTTTGCATTTCCTTATTTTCAGTCAAATCCTGTAATTGACACAAACTAAATTATTGTGAGTTTCTTCCTTCCACGTTTGTTTGTAAATGTCGTTACACCTTAGCTTGAAAGCTTCCTTTAACCAATTACCATTAACATCATTTACACTAATAAAAACATTGGTCATACCGCAACTATTTAACAAATGGTTAACCTTCATAATCCAAGGAGATCTATAGATGTTTTGATCATACAATTGTTTAACAAACATATATAATATTGATGATATTTTGTTGTTATCTCCATTTGCAATTCTAAACCAAAAATTAATAATCCTGTTATCAATATACTCCTCTATTGATTTAACCCCAAGTTCACCATAAATCATACACAGCGGTGTTGATTTATTCACTCCCAACAACCTCCTCATAACGTTATTACATGTTATCTTTATCTGCCTATTGTTTTCAAAACCCCAGACCTCACACCCATACAACATAATTGGTACAATTAGTTTTTCATAGAGATCTATACTAACGTCAAGTGGTAGATTAAATTTAATGATTTTATTAAACAACCCCTACATAGCCCTTTTTGCCTGGACTATCTGCTTATTTTCAGCCTTATAAAATGACCCATTATAGTTAAACTTAGTTCCTAAATATACGTACTCGTGCACTAATCCTATATCTTTATTCCCAAACTTAAATGTTTTGAACCTTCTTACTTTCCCTCTCGAAAAAATAAGAACTTTAGTTTTGTCAACGTTCACTTGTAATCCCCAGCCATCACAGTACCCGTGCACAGCACTCAGCGCCTCCTGCAGCTGCGGCGCTGTCTCCGCCAGTATCACTGTGTCGTCAGCATAAAGTAAACAACATAGTCTCAAGTAAACATCAAGGTCATTTGTGCTCAAGGTGCGGGATATACTATCTTCTATAAAAGTTAGACCTGGAAAGTTACTACCTACGTGCGTTTTGAAGTCATTAAGAAATATCGCAAATAACAGTGGAGACAAGTTTTCACCCTGCCTAACACCTATGTTACAATGGAACAAATCAGATACACAGTTGTCTAGTTTTACACAAGACTTAGCATTTATGTACATACTCTTGATAACACGTAAGACATCTCCATTAATATTACTATTTAACATTTTTAACCATAAGGATGTTCTTTCTATAAAGTCAAAGGCTTTCCTATAATCTATAAAGGCACAGAACAGTTGTTTGCCATTACTGATATAAAAGTGACTTAATATGTGCAAAGTTAATATATGGTCAAGGGTGCTGTAATCTTTCCTAAAACCCGCTTGCTCATTACCCAAAACCCCTTCTGTCATCAGATAATCATAAAGTCTAGTATTTAATAATGATGTAAATAGTTTACCTAAGCAGCTAAGTAAAGTAATACCTCTATAATTATTATCAACATTATCAATGTTACCTTTATGCTTATACAAGGGCTTCATAATACCGACCGTCCACTCAGAAGGAATAACTGCTGTTTTCAAGATTAAGTTAAACAACTGTACAATAACAACTACCAGGGTATCTGGACAGTGCTTTATAAACTCATTTAATATATTATCAATTCCTGGTGACTTTCCATTTTTAAGTTTCTGAATGTGTTTCTTAATTTCATTAAACGTAAATGTGGAATTAATTAAATCATTTTCATTTTGTTCTAACTGAACTGTATTCACTGATTCACTTGCTGCTTTAGCGTAAATGCGTTGTTTTGAAGCATGAGTTTCGTCTGAGTCAGTGAACGCTTCGGAGCTATCGTTACAAAGATCACGAAAGTACTCAAAGAAAGTGTCCAGAGAAATATTACCAATATTTTCCTCTTTATTTTCATTAATAATTCGCCAGTATTCCCTAGGGTTTTCAGTTCTTAATGTTCTAAGTTGCGTATGTACATTTTCTTCATACACACGCTTCGCTTGCCTTATGACTTTTATGTTTCTTCGCCAGTATTTTCAAGTGCTTTTTATCTTCCTCGGAACTCTCTAAGTGTAACCTTTTCCTGAAGTTTACATATTCCTTCTTTGATAGTCTGCATTGGTCACTGAACCAGGGTTTACTTTTCACTCTTAATTGTTTCGAACGGGCAGGTTTGTTTGAGCTGGCGGGTTTCAACATACCAGTTTCTCTAGCTGGTTCTAATAGTATCTCGGATATACTCGATGCCAAGTTATCCATCACCGTCTGGTTCACATTCACTTCGATGATCGAATCGAGCTCCGTTTTCAGAGAAGCAATTTTCACTGTATTAATAGCATTTTCATATTGGTGTTTTCTTTCGTAGTTCCACCT
>JACEEZ010000540.1:364936-397436 GCA_016584305.1 Chionoecetes opilio
CTACTACTTCCACCAATAGTTATGCTACTGCTTCTGCTATTGCTGCCACTATTTCAAAATTTTAGCTGCTATAATTAGTTTTCCTGCCACTGACACTTGTGACTTTCATCCATATTTGTTATTTAAAAGGAGGCAATACCATTCCCTGACTTGGAAGCTGCCGAATGCATTCCTAAGCAGCTTTGAGCCTCACGTAGCAAGACATTTCACAACCCTCTGGATCTTCGAGGGCGCTAAGCAGTAAAACAATGCAATGTTAGTAAATGCAACTCCTGAACACTCGTCAGTTACTCAAAATGTAATCATGGACAAAAACATAGTGAAATTGTTCTCATTTTGCTGTGCAGCATTTTAGTCATTGCGCCACCACTCCACTGCGATGCCAAACCCCGCGGTGCATTTCTCCATCATTGCACTTGAGACATTACAATCTTAGTGCCGAATTCTGCGCGGAGTTCCATGGTAAAGGCAATGTTGTACTTGGGTCTTCCACAATACGAACCCTCTTGCTTACAATCCGAATGCTCAGTACAAGATTTATCCCAAATCTACTACTCCTATGGGGGGAGGCGGTGGCTGAGTGGTTAGCTTCTTGGGGTGGTGAGCTCGATGTCCCGAGTTCGAATCCTGATGGATTGGATGGCTGAAAGAGCAACTCTTTCGGCCATCTTTAACGCGGTCGACAAGAGCCTGGTAGGTGAGCATAAGGTCCCGAGTTCAAGTCCTACCAAGGAGCAACTGTAAAATCCATCGTCGAGTAGCCGAAGAAATCCGCATGCTGCATTCCTGTTCTTTCGACTGCGACTACAAGTGCAGCAGGATGGCAGCATGACACATGACACATGAGCCTAAAACTGAGGGTTTGACCAACACAGAAAACGGATCTTCACCTATAGACCACAGGTGTCACTATAAAAATCCAGCCTGCGCCATCACGGGCGAGGGCCAACCATCACGACCCTCCAGAATGCGCAGGGCCAACCACCTGAGCCCTCAATGAAAAATATAATTATAATAACAAACTACAGGCGCTATAGGCTCCAACGTAAAAAAAAAATATAATAAATAAATAAAACTCCTACTAACTACAATTTCTACTGCTAATGATAAATAACAATAATACGTAATAATAATAATAATATTTATATAATTCACTGAATGTCCACCTGTCTGTCTGTACTTATTATGCTTCTACTGTACACATACTTATTACAGGTAACTTCTGGGTTTTTTTTATATGTAGTAATGCAATAGTAATAATAGTAGTGATAATCTTATACCCATCACGTAGAAGTAGAATGAAATAGCAATAACAATAAGAACAGCAGCAACACGGAAGGTCTTAACATTTGGTCGATCCCTCAATATTCTTGTGCCACTTACCGCACTGCAAACTATCTCGACGAGCACGAGAGGAAAGTAATTGGCAGGGAGAGAGAGAGAGAGAGAGAGAGAGAGAGAGAGAGAGAGAGAGAGAGAGAGAGAGAGAGAGAGAGAGAGAGAGAAGAGAGAGAGAGAGAGAGAGAGAGAGAGAGAGAGAGAGAGAGAGAGAGAGAGGAGAGAGAGAGAGAAAGGAAACGCATCGAGGAAAAAAAAGGAAATAACCATCACTCAGTTAATGACAGCCGAAGGGGAGGCCGAGGGGTTGGGGAAGGGAAGAGGGTCGTATTTTTGTGTATGCCTTGCCTTGATAGGGTTTGGTAGAGGCGACGCTGGAAGGGTATTACAGAGAGAGAGAGAGAGAGAGAGAGAGAGAGAGAGAGAGAGAGAGGAGAGAGAGAGAGAGAGAGAGAGAGAGAGAGAGAGAGAGAGAAGAGAGGAGAGAGAGAGAGGAGAGAGAGAGGAGAGAGAGAGAGAGAGAGAGAGAGAGAGAGAGAGAAGGAGAGAAGAGAGAGAGAGAGAGAGAGAGAATGTACAGAATAAATCAAAATTCCTATATTTCCCCAATTTATGTTGTTAATCATTAAAATAGTTGGAACATTATCATCCCATCAATCTATGACACACATAATCATCCCATCAATCTATGACAGACACATTATCATCCCATCAATCTATGACAGACACATTATCATCCCATCAATCTATGACAGACACATTATCATCACACCGAGCTATGACAGACACATTATCATCCCATCAATCTATGACAGACACATTATCATCCCATCAATCTATGACAACCGAGCTATGACAGACACATTATCATCCCATCAATCTATGACAGACACATTATCATCCCATCAATCTATGACAGACACATTATCATCCCATCAATCTATGACAGACACATTATCATCCATCAATGCATGACATGACACATTATCATCCCATCAATCTATGACAGACACATTATCATCCCATCAATCTATGACAGACACATTATCCATCAACACAACAACTATGACAGACACATTATCATCCCATCAATCTATGACAGACACATTATCATCCCATCAATCTATGACAGACACATTATCATCCCATCAATCTATGACAGACACATTATCATCACACCGAGCTATGACAGACACATTATCATCACACCGAGCTATGACAGACACATTATCATCCCATCAATCTATGACAGACACATTATCATCCCAACTATGACGACACATTATCATCCACAATCTATGACAGACACATTATCATCACACCGAGCTATGACAGACACATTATCATCACCTCAATCAATCTATGCACAGACACAATTATCATCACACCGAGCTATGACACACATTATCATCACCATCAACTATGACAGACACATTATCATCACACCGACTATGACAGACACATTATCATCACCATCAGCTATGACAGACACATTATCATCACACCGAGCTATGACAGACACATTATCATCACACCGAGCTATGACACACATTATCATCACACCGAGCTATGACAGACACATTATCATCACACCGAGCTATGACAGACACATTATCATCACACCGAGCTATGACAGACACATTATCATCACATCAATCTATGACAGACACATTGTCATCACACCGAGCTATGACAGACACATTATCATCACATCAATCTATGACAGACACATTATCATCACACCGAGCTATGACACACATTATCATCACATCAATCTATGACAGACACATTATCATCACACCGAGCTATGACAGACACATTATCATCACATCAATCTATGACAGACACATCATCATCACATCAATCTATGGTAAGGTAAAGATGGGAGCATACGCTAAGCTGCGCGTGGCATGCGGTGCTCATCTCCGTGGCATTAGCCCTTAGAGCCTGTGGTGGGTGAGAACCCGTTACCCCGGGACACAGGGCTAGTGTGACTGCCGGGTTACCACAGTTACCTTCCCCAGGTTACCCCAGGTACCCATTTATCAACCCCGAAAGGAAGTAAGAACAGCTGGGTAGGCTGGTCACCGACTTGCCCTGGCCCGGGATCGAACCAGGGCCCGCAGATTCGTAGCCAGGCACGCTAGCCACTGCACCACGGAGGCGACATCAATCTATGACACATATTATCATCACACCGAGCTATGACAGACACATTATCATCACACCGAGCTATGACAGACACATTATCATCACACCGAGCTATGACAGACACATTATCATCACACCGAGCTATGACAGACACATTATCATCACCTCAAGCTCTGACAGACACACACACACACACACACACACACACACACACACACACACACACACACACACACACACACACACACACACACACACACACACACACACACACACACACACACACACACACACACACACACACACACACACACACACACACACACACGCGCGCACACACATACACACACACGTACACCCACACACACGCACGCACTCACACAGACACACACACACGCACACGCACACACACACACACACACACACACACACACACACACAAGCAAAAAAGCACCAAAAAAATACATACACATATAAATTCAAAAGTACAGTAGTCTCGAAGCCTAACCATGGAAGGCAGATCATTATTTCAGTACAAAACCGCGACTTTTAGGACCAATTTCACAACAAACCTGGATCGGAAGCAAGCATGAGGTTAAAAGCATCACAAATTAAAAATCGGAAAATATCGCCATGTGAATTTAAATACTAAGGGAATACTAAAACATCTCGCTAATGAGCCCGCTGTGCCATCTCATGAAAATGATAAATTCTTTCCATCAAAAAAGTAAAATTGCAGGCAGTTTTTTTTGTGTGTGTATGAAAATGTAAAGGCTTTGCGTGTCCATAAAAAAAAAGTTAGTTTGACCAAAAAATAATAATGCATGTAGCGTTTGCTGACTATCGCCGGTGAGGCAGCTGTGGGATAAAAATGTGACCCCGCAGGACGGACTCTCAGACCTGTATTTTTGTGAAATATACGAACACCGAAAGGCTGTAGAAAAAATGTCACGAAATCCACTTGCAACTACGTATGTCTCAGTGGATGAATACACGGCTGAAATAGGCGTGGTGTGTGTGTGTGTGTGTGTGTGTGTGTGTGTGTGTGTGTGTGTGTGTGTGTGTGTGTGTGTGTGTGTGTGTGTGTGTGTGTGTGTGTGTGTGTGTGTGTGTGTGTGTGTGTGTGTGTGCGTGCGTGTGCGCGCGCGCGCGCGCGTGCGTGCGTGCGTGTGTGTGTGTGTGTGTGTGTGTGTGTGTGTGTGTGTGTGTGTGTGTGTGTGTGTGTGTGTGAATTCATCTACGTAGTTGTATTCATCTAGTTGTATTTTACAGGGCCTGAGCTACACTCGTATGGCCCCGTCTCCATATCTACATTTTATCATTCATCCTTAGTGCTTAGTGTTGGCCGAAGCCATCATCCCAGGGGGCGGGTCAGAAACACCCGGCTAACACCCGGTATTGCTGGGTGGACAGGGGATCGGGTTTTAAGAAGACCGCCCATCTCTCTTCGCTCCGCCCGGGGATCGAGCCGTGGCCACCGAGATGTCATCTCGGTGGCCACGATCGAGCCCGGGACTTCTCGGTTGTGAACCGAGCATGCTACCAGTTCACTACGAAGTACCCCCAGTCCCCCATGTGTGTGTGTGTGTGTGTGTGTGTTGTGTGTGTGTGTGTGTGTGTGTGTGTGTGTGTGTGTGGTGTGTGTGTGTGTGTGTGTGTGTGTGTGTGTGTGTGTGTGTGTGTGTGATAACGTATCTTGCTTCAACTATCTGACATGCATTCAACGAATACAAATGTTTCTGCATTAAACACCAATCCAGCGCTCCCCCCCTATCCATCTATCTGAAACTCTGCATTTATCCATTTATCTAACACTCTTTTTAAAGGGCTGCGTCCTTCGTTTCAGGTGCTTCCCCATGCATGTGTTCACCTGTTCTTTAGATATTACATTACCTGCCCTTCCTTCCTTCCTTCCTTCCTTTCTTCCTTCCTTCCTTCCTTCCTTCCCACACTTTCCGCCCCTCATGAACCATTTCGTCTCCAACTCGAAACTTCAACTTTAACACGAAACATTAAAAGTTAATCAATAAGGCTTAAAAACTTACAGAAAGAGAGAGAGAGAGAGAGAGAGAGAGAGAGAGAGAGAGAGAGAGAGAGAGAGAGAGAGAGAGAGAGAGAGAGAGAGAGAGAGAGAGAGAAGAGAGAGAGAGACGAGAGAGAGAGAAGAGAGAGAGAGAGAGAGAGAGAGAGAGAGAGAGAGAGAGAGAGAGATGAGAGAGAGAGAGAGGAGAGAGAGAGAGAGAGAGAGAGAGAGAGAGGAAGAGATGGAGAGAGAGAGAGAGAGAGAGAGTAAAGGCGGCGTCACTAGCACTTTTTCTGTCCATTTTTTTCAGCAACTTTCTAAAAACTAAAAAAAATTACTGCAAGCCATCACACACACACACACACTATCGTTCACCTGCACTACCAGTCAGCTGTTCCTTCGACTGTAAACAAACATGGCTCCGACACCAGGGCAGGCTATCGCTGGTATACACTTAATTATGTGTATTATCAATCGTAGACGAGCCAAACAAGCTAAAAAAAGTGCATGGATGCGTTCATGGCTGGCTCGTCGAGAGAAAGAAAGTGTTTACCATAGACTCTTGAAAGAGCTGAGCCAGAGACAACGGTGGCCTCGTATGCTTTCAATGAGAAATTCTTCTGAACTACGTGTCCACCGCGGATGACTCATTTCATCTATAATTACAAGTTGAAGTCTTGAAGAGTGAGAAACGAGTTATGAGTGTGTCTTGAAAAATATACACAACAATCGAGTCATGCGAGAGACTGTTGCCTGTTTTATAAAACCGGCTTTTAAATGTATCTACATGTGCAATAGTCACTTGAATATTTTTAATACTTTCAAATGTATTGAATTATAATTTGCAAAAAAATACTGATTTATATCGAATATCTTTAAAGTAATCACTATGGATTTTGATTTGACTATGAGAGTTGACGACAACTTTCCATATGAAGACGATCATGATCGTTTGACTGAGTCAGACGGAAAAACTAGACAGAACGAGAAAAAACCAACGGAAATCGTAGACATCGAGGGAAAAAGTGCAAGTGTGACGCCGCCTTAAGCTATCCTGATGATTTTTAGCGCTAAAAACGTCACATGTTTCAACACGACTGTTTTCTGTCCTAGCTTATTTATTTTTTCTCCAAAATTTCAAATATTCCCTCAATAATCTATGAATATACATAAACCTACTACAATATATTGTCGTAAACAGTGTGTGTATATGTGTGCGTCACTCGGAAGTCAAAAGCACACACACACACACACACACACACACACACACACACACACACACACACACACACACACACACACACACACACACACACACACACCACACACACATCTGAGCAATAGCAGGCCTCTTCATTCCCGGTAATGGGAAGAGGTTGGCCTCGGGGGCACATCCCGTGTATATGCAGACAGCGCGAGGACGAGGGTGAGGATGGGGAATGGGTGAGACAATGGGAGATGGAGAGGAAGACGGGAGGAGGGAGAGATGGAGAGAGACGGGAGGAAAGGAGGAAGGGAGAGAGGGAAGGAAGGAGTAAAGGGGAGGGAGGGAGGGGAGGAAGGAAGTGAGGAAGGAAGTGAGGGACTTGGATGACGCTGCCGAGAAGATGCGGATGAGAAGTGAAAGACGGCAGAGAGATAGGAAGAAGTGAAATGAAGAAGAGCGGCAGAGAGATATAGGAAGAAGTAAAGTGAAGAACAGGAGGGAATAAGGAAAAGGACATGATATGGGAGAGGGGGGAATAAGATGAAGTGAAAAGTGAGAGAAGGGAAAAGACTGTGCGGTGCTGAGAGAAATAAAAATGAAAGATAAGTAGATCTGATCATGTTGAGAGATAGGGGATCGAGAGAGAGAGAGAGAGAGAGAGAGAGGAGAGAGAGAGAGAGAGAGAGAGAGGAGCGAGAGAGGAGAGAGAGAGAGAGAGAGGAGAGAGAGAGAGAGAGAGAGAGGAGGAGAGGAGAGAGAGAGAAGAGAGAGGACGAGAGAGAGAGGAGATGAGAAGAGAGAGAGTGAGAGAGGAGGAGAGAGGAGGGGGGGGGGGGGGGGGGGGGGGGGGCAAGAAAAGTATTAGAGGGGTAGGATGGAGAAGCGAAAGGAGAGATACTAATAGCAGAGCAGAGGCGGAGATGTGTGAGTCTGGGAGAGAGAGACGGGAAGAGGGATGAAGGGAGGAGAAGCGTGATGTGAGTGATGTGAGTACCAGACAAGTGGGGTGTAGGCGGGGAGGGGAGGGGAGACGGAGGGTGGGGACGGATTCCCTTTAAGATGAAAGAGTAAAGTGTTGTGGGGGAAGGATATGAATTTTTACCAGCAAGATTTTTCGTGAATATTTGATACTATGTCAATTTTCCCGGTTACGCGTTCGCCCTTGTAGCTGTCGTGCACTTCCCAACCTGCGGGAGTGTGTCGTGCTCTCCACATCCTCTCGTGCTGCCTTCACCGCCTCCGACCACTCGTGCCCCGCCAAGAGCTAAACTTGTGTCGACCACGCGTTGGCCAATAAATATCAGAAACCTATAGCGGCGACCGAGCTGGTGAGATATAACGTAATCTCTACTGAGAATAAGACATCGGACATCTTGGGCCAATAAACTATCGCCGGTCGAGGAGGTGAGGGGAAGGGACCCGCTGCTGCTGAGACTAAAGAACAGTTCCCACATTGGCGACTTTCAAAGGAGACACCGCTGAGACACCGCTGAGACACCACCGTTGAGACACCGTTGCCACTTCCGAACGGCGACTCGGCTGCCAATCCGTTGCGAATCTCATGACTGGTCACACACGCTGCGATACCGTTGAAACATCGTTGAGACACGCTGCGACACCGTTGAGACAGCGCTGCCACACCGTTGAGACACTTGAGACACCGCTGAGACAGCGCTGCCACAGCGTTGAGACCTCGCTGTCACTCCGCTGAGACTGCAGTGAGACTCATCGATGTGGATATATATAGGAGCCTCACGACGCCTTTCTACCACATACGTCTGTGCTACAACTGTGTGATTTCCTCCTTGTGTGTTCGTCATCAAAATGCTGCTACGGCACGCTGAAACTGCGCTGTTACGACTTGAGTTGGACCTTGAGGTGGAGAAGATTCAGATCGGACTGGCTTTGGTTAGAAGAGAAAAGGCAAGAAAGTAGAAGCAAAAGAAGAGGCCATGTTGGACTAGATCATGGCTTCTCAGGCGACGAGAGTTTGGCCATTATGACAACTTGATCTCTCTCTCTCTCTCTCTCTCTCTCTCTCTCTCTCTCTCTCTCTCTCTCTCTCTCTCTCTCTCTCTCTCTCTCTCTCTCTCTCTCTCTCTCTGCCAAAAATACACTATTTTTTTATTCATTGAAAGATTTACATTATTTGTTTAACTTTTGGGATATATAATAAATATATGAGCTACATATGTCTTCTTTCTTAGGGACATCTATTTGAAAGCTTAGCCCTGTGAAAATTTACATTATTTAGTATATATAAGTATATACATATATACAAATAACAAATAGTATATATATATATATATAGATAATATATATAGAGAGAGAGAGAGAGAGAGAGAGAGAGAAGAGAGAGAGAGAGAGAGAGAGAGAGAGAGAGGAGAGAGAGAGAGAGAGAGAGAGAGAGAGAGAGAGAGAAGAGAGAGGAGAGAGAGAGAGAAGGAGAGAGAAGAGAGAGAGAGAGAGATAGAGAGATAGAGAGAGATAGAGAGAAATAGAGAGAGAATTAGTGAGGGAGAGAGAAAGATAGAGATAGAAAGAGATAGGAGTATGGAACGTTGGTGACAGCTGAACCACCTGGGACAGGCAGAGGGATGTGCCAATCCACCGTCACCTGACCCGAGCAAAAGGTGTGAAGGGCATGTAGCAGAGGCTATAACCATAGCGACACCGTTGCCACAGCGTTGAGACAACGGCAACCTCGCTACCACACCGCTGAGACTCCGTTGCCAACGCGGCGACACCGCTGAGACACCGCTGAGACTCACAGCCACAGCGACACCGCTGATAATTTTTTTAACAGTTCAAAAAATTCGCCGTCCCGTAGAGACACCGCTGAGACTCAAGTGAAACTGCGGCGACACCGCTGAGACAAAATGAAACTAAGGCGACACCGCTGAGACACCACTTTGGACGAGTCTCAGCGGTGTTTCCTTTGAAAGTCGCCAATGTAGGAACGGTGCTTTAATTAAGGTGCTGGTGGTGCTGGTGACGATGGTGGTGCTAATGTTGCTGCCGCAATCGGCTACCCACCGACAGCTGGCTGACCCGGGGTTGTGTGTGTGTATTCATCTAGTTGTTGTATTTTACAGGGCCTGAGCAGCGCTCGTATGGCCCCGTCTCCATATCAACATTTTTATCATTCATCCTTAGTGCTTGGTTTTGGCCGAAGCCAGCACCCCGGAGAGCAGGTCACAAACTCCGGCTAACACCCGGTACCCATTCACTGCTGGGTGGACAGGGGTTCGGGTTTTTAAGGAAACAGCCCATATGTTTCCGCTCCGCCTGGGGATCGAACCCGGGACTTCTCGGTTGTGAACAGAGCGTGCTACCCCTACACTTCGGAGTACCCTTCGGAGTGTGTGTGTGTGTGTGTGTGTGTGTGTGTGTGTGTGTGTGTGTGTGTGTGTGTGTGTGTGTGTGTGTGTGTTGTGGTGTGTGTGTGTGTGTGTGTGTGTGTGTGTACTGTGTGTGTGTGTGTTGTTGTCTGTTGTTGTGTCTGTCTGCGTCTGTCTGTCTGTCTGTCTGTCTGTCTGTCTGTCTGTGTGGTGTGTGTGTGTGTGTGTGTGTGTGTGTGTGTGTGTGTGTGTGTGTTGTGTGTGTGGTGTGTGTGTGGGTGGTGTGTGTGTGTGGGTGTGTGTGTGTGTGTGTGTGTGTGTGTGTGGTGTGTGTGTGCTCGTGCGCGCGCGCTAAGGAAGGGTGAGGGGAAGGGTTCAGAGCAGAAAGATTAGAGCAGAGCATGTGCATTGTCGGTAAACTGTCGCTGCCTTGCAACTGTGGCGGCCTCTGGGAGGAGTGGCAGTGTTACTTAACTTTACTGGTGAATTAGAAGGGACTGAAAAGTTTAAAATATAAAAACCAGCAATATCATTCAAAAGTGAAGATTCAGTGTCTTGAAATAAACCATAAATTGTGTAATTAGATTTTACCCCTAAATCCCACATCAAAAACATGAACTTTTACCTTCTCCTTGAAGACACAAAAATATGACAGAAAGGTAGAAATGCTGACGAAGAGGAAAAAAAAAAAGATCAAAAGGGAAAGGGGAAAGGAATTATGAGAGGAAGGGAATACGAGGCCTAAAAAATTATGGAGTGAGTTAGAGAAGAGGGAGGAGAGCGGAACTGAGGGGAGACGAGGAGGTACGCGGGACATGTTGGTCTATGCTGATCACCCCCTGGCGAGGAGGAGATGAAGAAGTAGAGGCAGGGCTGGAGGCAGGCTATATACAGGTAAGGAGAATGGGTGGTGAGTCAACACAGGACGGGATGGAAAACACGGCAGAGAGAGAGAGAGAGAGAGAGAGAGAGAGAGAGAGAGAGAGAGAGAGAGAGGAGAGAGAGAGAGAGAGAGGAGAGAGAGAGAGAGAGAGAGAGAGAGAGAGAGAGAGAGAAGAGAGAGAAGAAGAGAGAGAGAGAGAGAGAGAGAGAGAGAGAGAGAGAGAGAGAGAGAGAGAGAGAGAGAGAGAGAGGAGAGAGAGAGAGAGAGAGAGAGAGAGAGAGAGAGAGAGAGAGAGAGAGAGAAAGAGAGAGAGAGAGAGAAAAAAAAAAAAGGGAAAGATATAAAAAGACAGAAAGAGAGAAAAAAAAGAGAGAGAAAAAAGAGAAAGAGAAAGAAAGAAAGAGAGAGGGGGAGAGAAAGAGGAGAAAGTGAGAAAGGAGAAAGAGAGAGAGAAAGATAAGATATAAGATACTTTGATCCTATCTAGACACTTTGCAAGTACCAACTACAAGGTTATTGACTATACAAAGCGCCACCACGTCAGGACGAACCTGGTGGGCTCGAACCGCTGACCGAATGCGCAGGGACGCTGCACACGCGAGCTCGCAGCTCTACCAACCATGCCACCCTGACGGGTAGAGAGAGAAAGAGAAGGAAAGAAAGAGAGAGGGGGAGAGAAAGAGAGAAATAGAAAGTGAGAAAGAAAGAGAAAGAGAAAAAAAGAGAGAAAGAGAGAGAAAACACAATTTTCTGAAATAGCTGAAGCGAGTGCAACAGGCTGTTTCGCAGATGGTAAACTTCGGATACAACACAAACACAACAAAACAAAAAGGAAAAAACAGAAGAAGAAAAAATAACAAGGCAATAGGAATGATCACTATATATTACCAATCCCGATGGCGGCAGCGCGAACGACATCGAGAGAGAGAGAGAGAGAGAGAGAGAGAGAGAGAGAGAGAGAGAGAGAGAGAGAGAGAGAGAGAGAGAGAGGAAGAGACGAGAGGAGGAGAGAGAGGAAGGAGAGAGAGAGAGAGAAGAGAGAGGGGAAGGAGAGAGAGAGAGAGAGAGAGAGAGAGAAGAGATGAGAAGAGAGAGAGGAGAGAGAGAGAGAGAGAAGAGAGATATGAGAGAAGAGAGAGAGAGAGAAGAGAGAGAGAGAGAGAGAGACATGGATGATGAAAGGAAAGGAAGAGAGAGAGAAAAAGAGAGAGAAAGACGCTGAGAACAAAGAAAAACAAAAAAAAAGGTAGAGAAAAGGGTAAAGAAAGAACAGGTCGGTAGAGGAACGCGCAGGATCCATAACACAGAAAGAAGCCTGATGTATAGGCGTTGTGGGTACGTGTGGTGGAGGTGTGGTGGTGGTGTGGAGGTGGTGTGGAGGTGGTGAGGAGGAGGTGGGTGAAGGAAGGAAAAGGGTGTGGGAGGGATGAAGGTGGGGATGGGAGGATGGGGGAAGGACGAGAGGGAGAGAGAATGAGGGAAAAGGGTGTTAAGAAAAGATGAGGAATTTTGGGAAGGTTGATGCCTGCAGTGGTGAAGAAGAAGAAGAGGAAGAAAAGAAAAAAGAAAAAAAGAAAAAAAAAGGAGGGGGGAAGAAGAAGAAGAAGAAGAAGAAAAGGGAAGAAGAAAAGAAGCAGAAGCAGAAGAAAAGAAGAAGAGAAGAAGAAGAAGAAGAAGCAGAAGGAAGAAGCAGAAAAGAAGAGAAGAAAGAAAGAGAAAAAAGAAGAAAAAAAAAAGGGGAAAAGAAAAGGNTTTTAAAAATATATTTTTAAAAAATATAATTATAATAAAAACATATACACACATATATATATATTATTATATAAAATTTTAACATTAAAATATTATATATAATATATATAATTTTATATTTTTATATATTATGTTATATATATTATATAGAAAATTAATTATTCTATATAAATATATATATATATATAATATTATATAATATTATAAATATATAAAAAATTATATATATATATATACAGTATATATAATACAGATATATATAAGGGGGGGGGGAAAAATTTATATGTTTAAAAAAAATATAATAAATAAAATATAAAAAAAAAAAATAAAATATAAAACGAAAAATATACTGAAAATTTATAATAAAAAAATATATAAAATTATAAAACATAAAAATACATACATTTTAATCAATATTATAAAAGTATATATATAATTAAATAAATAATATATATATATATATTAAAATATATATTATATAAAATATAATTATTATGTAATATATATATAAAATTTATGTGTGATATGTATATATAATATAAAAAATAATATATATTAAATATAGATATATATATATATATATATATAATATAATATATTAATTACACACATATTATACCTACATATATATATATATATAAAATAAATATATATATACATATATATATAATATCATCACACATATTAATATATATTATATAATATATATATATATACATATATAATTTATATACAGTATATATATATATATATTTATATATATATATTTTTTATATATTTTATAAAATATATATATATAATTATAATACAGTAATAATATATTTTAATTATATAATACGAAAATTTTAAATAATTAAAATATATACATATATATTTTATGTTTATACGTAAATGTATATATATGTATATAATTATAAAAATTTTATATATTAAATATATATATACAAATATATTATATATAATAAATATATATATTATAATATATCACATTTATATATATAATAATATTATATATATATAACAGCATATAAAAATATATAATATATATATATTTATATATATATATATATATATATATATATATATAAAGTATATATTATATATATAATCTATATAAAAATATTAATATATATATATAATAATAATACAGCATATTAATAATTTTATAATATATATATTAATATATTATAATATATATATATATATATATATAATAAAAATTATATATTAATATATATATAAATAAATAAAAAACAATTTTAATTTATAATATATTTATTTTAATATATTTTAATATATATATTTATTATATATTCCCATGTGTGTTGTGTGTATATATATTATATATATTTATATATATTATATATAATTTAATTAAATTATATAATATATTATATATATATATTATTTATTATATATTTATATATCTATATTAAAAAAAAGCAAAAGTGTGTCTGTGGTGTGTGTGTGTGTGTGTGTGTGGTGTGTGTGTGTTGAGTGGGGTATGGGTTCGCCCCCCGGGGGCGAAAAACCCTCATAGGGCCCTTTTTGGAATCAGGTTTGACCAGGGGAAGGTCTAAGCCCACTTAGAGATGACCCGATCATTTTTTTTTTTTTTCTTTCTTTTTTAGCAGCCTATTAGCGAGAATTGTAAAAAAAAATGGTTGCGAGAATTGGGGGAACCTTGTGTAGGGTGTGGGTAAGGGGTGATGAATGGGTGGGGAGGGGAAATGGGTGGGGGGTTTGAGGGGTGGTGAATGGTGGGCGTGAGGGGTTGGGGTGAGGGTGATGGGTGAGGGAATGGGTGGGGGGTGATGGGTAATCTATAATAAAAAAGAAAAATGTGTCTCTCTGTCTGTCTGTGTGTCTGTGGCTGTGTGCTTCTGTGTGTGTGTGTGTGTGTGGTGTGTGTGTGTTTTGTGTGTGTGTGTGTGTGTGTGTGTGTGTGTGTGCTGGAAAGGGTTTTCCCCCCGCCCCCCCGTGGCGCAATAAACTCAAGGCACTTTTTTTGAACCCGGGTGACCGGGGAAGGGTTTTTTAACCCCAAATTATGGTGATCCGAAATTTTTTTTTTTTTTTTTTTTTTGCAGTTTTAGCGATAATTGTAAAAAAAAAAAGTGGGTTGCAGAATTGGGGAAACCTTGATGTAGGGTGGGAAAATGGGTGGGAATGGGGGGGGTGATGGTAAGGGGGTTGGGGTGAGGGGTGAGTGAATGGTGGGGGGTGATTGGTTTGGGGGTGATGGGTGAGGGAATGGGGGGGGGGTGAGGGTAAGGGAAAATTATAAGCGAAAGTGTGTCTGTCTGTGTGTGTGTGTGTGTGTGTCTGGAAAAGGTTTTTCCGCCCCCCCGGGGCGCAATCACCTCATAGGGCACTTTTTTGGGAAACCCGGGGGTTGACCGGGGAAGGTTTTAAGCCCAATTATAGAAAATCCGATCACTTTTTTTTTTTTTTCTTTTTTAGCAGCCAAAAGGAAAATTTGGGAAAAAAAAAGGGGTTTGCGAGAATTGAGGAAACCCTTTGATGTAGGGTGATGGGAATGGGGGTAAATGGGGGGGGTGAGGGGTAAGGGGTGGGGGGTGATGGGTGAGTGGTGGGGGGGGGGTGGGGGGTGATGGTGGTGAATGGGGGGTGAGGGGGTAATGGGTGGGGGTGATGGGTGGGAAATGGGTGGGGGGTGAGGGTTTTTGGGGTGATGGGTGATGGGTGGGGGAATGGGTGAGGGTGATGGGAAATGGGTGAGTGAAGGGGGGGGGTGAGGTAATGGGGAGTGAATGGGGGGGTGAGGGGAAAAGGTTTTGGAATGGGTGGGGGGAATACATACTTTTTCATCCGTGTTTTTCAGGAAAGTTAGAAGGGGCTATCTGGGAGTCCGTTTTTTGGTGGGCCTTGGGCCCCCCCCCAACACAGGGGGTGGGCCGAAGGCCCCCCAAAATAGCCCCCCCCGCAGGACTAGCCAAAAAGTCGCCCGGAGGGCGGTTTTGCGGCTAGTATATATTTATATATATATATTATAATATATATTATAATATAAACATAATATTTTTTATATATTATTTTTATATTATATATATATTATATATATTAATATATTTAATATAATATAAAATATTATATATAAATATTTTTTATATATATATAAAAAATATATATATTATAAAAAATTTATATAAAAAAATTTTTAAAATATATATAATATATATACAACCAATATATAATATACATATATAAAAATATTATATAAAATATAATTTTATAATAAAATAAAATATTATAAAACATATATAATATATATAAATTTTATATATAATATATATATATAATTTTATATATATATATAATTTTAAAATTTAAAAAATTATATTAAATATATTTATAAATATATAATTATATATACATTAATTTCATTATTATAATAATATTATATATATATATATAATACAGTATATATTATATATATTATATATATATATTATATATATATTATAAAATATAAATATATAGTATATATATATAATTAATATATATATATATATATATACAGAAATATAATATATATATATAATTATTATAAATTAAAAAATATTTATAATATAAAAAAGATATAAAAATATATTTTATAATTATATTATATAATATATATTTTATATATACAGTATATATTATATAAAAATTATATATATATAATAAATATTAAAATATATAATATTTTAATATATATATTTTTATAAATTTTTTTCTTGTTTGATTTAAATCATGATTTTTCAGGGTGCAGAGACACCTCGTATATTGGGGGTTTGTTTAATGCGATATATATATATATATTATAACAGATATATTTTATAAATATATTAAATTTTATATATTTTTATATAAAAAATTATTTTTATTTTAATAAATTTATTTTCAAAAAAGTCCGCTCATCCCTCTTGCTTTTATTGGCACATTCATTTTTTTCCTTTTCTTTCCCGTTTTCCCTTTTTTTAACTATTTTCTTTTTTTTAATTTTTTTTTTATTTTTTTTTAAATTTGGAAATAAATCTCCTCTCTCCTCTCCTCTCTCTCTCTCTCTCTCCCCCTCTCTCCTTCCTCTCCTCCTCCTTCCTACTCTCTTTTCTCTCTCTCTCTCTCTTCTCTCTCTCTTTTCCTCTCTCCTTTTTCTTTCTCACAAACTCTCTCTTTTTTTTTTTTTCCCCCCCTCTCTCCCTCTCTTCTCCACCTCTCTCTCTCCTTCTCTCTCCCCCTCCCTCCCCCCTCCCCTCCTCTCGCCTCTCCTCTCTCCCGCCCCTCTCTCTCTCTCCTCCTCTTCTTTTCCTCTTTTCCCCAAAACCCTCTTCTCTCTTCCCTTCTCCCCCTCTACCTCTCTCCCTCCCCCTCTCTTCCTCTCCCCGCCCTCTTTTCTCCTCTCCCCCTCTCTCTCTCTCTCTTCCTCTCCCCCTCCCCTTTTCTCTTTCTCCACAAACTCTCTCTCTCCTTCTCTCTCTCTCTCTCTCTTTTTTCCAGGAAATTTGCCGTGAACTGCATCCTTTTCCCTTGTTTTTGGGTTTTCCTACTTAAGCTTCCACTACTTGATTTCTCTTTTTTGTGTTAAACAGTCACCCCCCCGATGCCAACAGTTCGCTACTGGGAAAGCCCCCTTTTACTTTACTTGTGCTAGTTTTAATATAGTTTACGTAAAATCAGGGGTAAATTTAGCTATTTGCACGCTGAGACAAGACTATAGGAAAGCCAGGTTAATATTGGGTACCCTTGAAACTTAACCCCTTTGCGCCCAGATCTTTCCTTGGCTATATAAAATCATCTGTTGTCGAGCCATAAAATTACGAAAAGTAGCTAAATAAACCAAATTAGCTAGTGGACAAGGGTACTAAACAAGTCATAGCTATAAAATATTGCTTATGTTCACTAAAGATTGCCTAATGGTACCCAACTTACAATGGACATTACGTTTTGGGCCTCAAGGGATTAATAGAGAGTAACGTGAATCAATCAGAAGGTGAATTTACTACTATTGATGCACGCTGAGATACGACTATAGGAAAGCCAGGTTGAATTTGTGAATCCTTGAGACTTAAAAGGAAAAAGGAAATGGTCGACTCTACAGTACACATAATGAGTATTCTGGTTTGCGCCCCCTTCTTCCCCCCCCTGAAAAATACTACATAGAAAAAGGAGAAATTAGGGATGCCTGTTGCCAGCTTTTCGATGTCTAAATTTCGGGTGATATTGTAGGCAAAATTAAGGTAAAAATATTAAGACAAAAATTCTTCCTTCGTGTCAATTCTATATATTTTACGTGTAGTGTGTATATTCTAATTTCCGTATGCAAATTAAAAAAACGAACAAGTTTTTATTAATTTGTCGGGGTTTCCTCTATTTTGGTTTTTTTGTTATTTGTCCCCTTTTTGCGTTTTTTTTTTGTTTTTTTATTATCGTTTTTCCATTGTTATAATTTCTTTAGTTTTTTATAATCGTATATTGTGTTTTTTATCGTGTTTGTACTTATAATCGTTTTCACAGTATCAAAACCCGTGTGTGTGTGTGGTTTTGTGTGTGTGTGTGTGTGTGTGTGTGTGGGGTGTGTGTGGGCGGGCGGCTGTGTGTGTGTGGTGTGTGTGTGTGTGTGTGTGTGACAGACAAAAAGACAGACAAAGACAGACAGACAAAAGACAACAATTCAGACACACAGATAAAAGACAGACACACAGATAGATAACAGAACCCCAGATAGATAGACACACCCAGATAGATAACAACAGAAGATAATAGACACACACAGAAGATAAAAACACACGATAGATAGACAGACTACCAAAAACAGACAGCAGTTACAGACAGACAGACTTACGAAAAGACAGACACAGACAGACGACAGTTTACAGACAAAAAACTTACAACCAGACAGACCAGACAGACAGACGTTTCAGACAGACAGACTACAGACACGACTACAAGACAGACAACACATTACAGCAACAGACTTACAGACACAGACTACACAGAAGACAGACAAAAAAAGACAATAGACAGTTACGACAGATAGAAAAATTCAGACAGCAGAAAACAAAGACAGATGCAGTTACGACAGATAGCAGTTACAAAATACGACAGACGAATCACAGATTTGACAGTTTTTTCAGAGGTAGACAGTTACAGACTACGACAACAGCCCTACACAGTGACAGTTTCAGGCGATCAGTTACAAAAGTACAAAAAGCGACAAAACAGATACTTACAGGAGATACTTTTCAGAGTACGGCAGACAGACATACACAGATAGACAGTTACAGGCAGATAGACAGTTACAGGCAGATAGACAGTTACAGGCAGATAGACAGTTACAGACGTACAGACAGACAGACATACACAGATAGACAGTTACAGGCAGATAGACAGTTACAGGCAGATAGACAGTTTACGACGTACAGCGACAGACATAACAGATAACAGTTACAGGCAGATAACATTACAGGCAGAAGACATTTTCAGCTACAGCAGACGAGGGGGGAAGGGGGGATGTACGGGAGGCCAAATATGATCAACTTAGCCTAAAAAGTGTAAATCTCGTTCCCGTTTCAAGATTATAAAAGTACATAACCAAACACTGAGAGTACGTATAGTGCATGACAGGCTTCACAAATACATACACTTTTTCTCATAAATGGCCATAAGTAAATAAATCAAGTAATACATACATCTAAGTTATAAAATGGCCGTCTTAAGTAAATAAATTAAGTAGTACATACACTCAGGTAGGTAATAAACAGCCATCTCCTAAGCAATATGGGGAGTGCATTACAATAACAACAAACAAGAGTAAGACTAATTAAAAGGATTTCTGCCCCCCCCCCCGCTTTTTCTATATTTGTTTACATCATGAGAGAAAAAAGAAAAGGAAAAAAGCAAGGAAGGAAAGGCCAAGGGGAAAAAACCGAAAAAACAAATGATAGAAGAATAATGAGGATTTTTGCCCCCTTTTTTTTAATTTTTTTTTTCTATACATGAGACTGGCAAAGGAGAAAAACAATAATAGTAATAAAAGCCCGCTAGCTGTCAATCCCTATTAAGCAGAGTGTAAGAGATTATATTTTTATAAAGAAAAAAGAGAGAGAGAGAGAGAGAGAGAGAGAGAGAAGGGGAGAGGAGGAGGAGAGAGAGGAGAGAGAGAGAGAGAGAGAGAGAGAGAGAGAGAGAGGAGAGAGAGAGAGAGAAGAGAGAGAGAGGAGAGAGAGAGAGAGAGAGAGAGAGATGGAGAGAGAGAGAGAGAGAGAGAGGAGAGAGAGAGAGAGGAGAGAGAGATTTTTGAAAGTTGAAACCCTTAAGACTTTTTATATTATTAAGAAAAACATTATATTTTCTATTTACTCCACATTGTGACGTATATTTATTTCAAAGGAAGGACTAGCAAATAAGAAGTAAAAAAATAAGAAATAAGGAATATCAATAAGAAATAGAAAAATAAAAATAAAAAATAAATATAATAAGAATAAGAAATGAAGCAAACCGAGAAAAATATACAGATTTCTCATATTTTTTTCTTATTGTCTGTACTAAACAATGTATTTTTTTTACATTTCTGGCACACACGGACCGTAGACTTCAAAGGAGAGAGGAAAAGAAATACGCCAAGTAAAGAAGAAATATTCCTAAGACATTCCATCGAGCCAGATAAGATTACTGGAAAGTAATTACTATAGTATTAGTAACCTTACGTTAAGCTTGCCTAGAAGCCACGCCCCCTGCCTTCCCCCCTTTTCTACGTGGCAGCTGATTGGTGCATTCCTCGTATCATCACTACCAATCACAATATCCTCACTACACAACAGCGCGTGACCACTGGGCAGAACAATCTTCACTACAAAGGGTGTAGTGTTGTAGTGACGATAACACGTGCACTCTACACACTCCTGTTGGCCTATATAACATTTTACACTATAGTCTATTTTTTTTATTATGGTCAAAATGCAGTAAGGAAGCCACGCCCCCTGCCTCCCTTTCTATTCTACGGGGCAGCTGATTGGTGCATTCCTCGTATCATCACTACCAGTCACAATATCTTCACTACTTAACAACGCGTGACCACTGGACAGAGCAATCTTCACTACAGAGGGATTTTTTATTTTGTCACCCTCTGCAGTGAAGATTGCTCTGTCCAGTGGTCACGCCGCTGTTAAGTAGTGAAGATATTGTGATTAGTAGTGATGATACGAGGAATGCACCAATCAGCTGCCCCGAAGAATAGAAGGGGAGGCAGGGGGCGTGGCTTCCTTAGTGCATTTTGACCATAATAAAAAAAATAGACTATACATCCTTTGTAGTGAAGATTGCTCTGCCCAGTGGTCACGCGCTGTTGTGTAGTGAGGATATTGTGAGTGGTAGTGATGATACGAGGAATGCACCAATCAGCTGTACCATAGAAAAGGGGGGAAAGGCAGGGGGCGTGGCTTCTGGGCAAGTTTAACGTAAGGTTACTATAATAACACAGTCACCTCCTCGCTGCTCAGTGCCCCAAACTGTCCATAAAGTGTTATTACTCAAAGATTGATGAGTATTTACGAGCCTTTATGAGTATCCTTAATGAAAACATAAAACTTAAGACCGTCGCGCAATACCCTACTATAGTTATACTCTTAAATAACATAAACCTGTGATATAGTACAGAACTTAAGGCAATAATGATCCCTTTAAGATGAGTTACCTGACTGTTATGGGCGTGATAGCCTCAGTCTTTGCCCCTTCTGCCTCTATTTCCCTACCTTACCATACCCATACATTGCTCTGCTAGGCAATTATCGAGTGTTATGTCTCCTTATAAGAGGCTATGTATTCACGTCAATATAGAGTTAGGGGGAGAAATAAGTTATGACACGATATTAAATTAGTTACAGAATTGCGTTCCTCATCTCTCTCTCTCTCTCTCTCTCTCTCTCTCTCTCTCTCTCTCTCTCTTCTCTCTTCTCTCTCTCTCCTCTCTCTCTCTTGCCTTCTAATCTCTTCTCTCTTTCCTTGTGCTTCTTTCACTCGCTTTCCCTCTCTCTCTCCTCTCTCTCTCCTCTCTCCTTCCTCCTCCTCTCCTCTCCTCTCCTCCTCCTCCCTCTCCTACCTCCTACTCTCCTCCTCTTCCTATGTCTCTATTTCTCGTTCACTTTTATTCTCTCATTTGTAATGTAAGTGGTATCTCTCTCTCTCTTCTCTCTCTCTCTCTCTCTTCTCTCTCTCTCTCTCTCTCTCTCTCTCTCTCTCTCTCTCTCTCTCTCTCTCTCACACCACTCACATATTCTAATGTTAAGTAAACGAATAAAAAAATTAATTCCAAATACCTTTCCCAACACTAAAGCTTAATACGTACGTATAATCTCTTACGTACTTTTATTATATGAACTTAAGAACATAAGAACATAAGGAAGCTACAAGAGGCTGGAAGACCTACACGTGGTAGTTCCTGTTACTTAACACTACCTACATCCACCTTTCATCCCCTTCCATAACACTGTCTAGCCTTCTTTTAAAACTCCCTAATGACTCCGCACTAACTACCTGATGACTATTAGCTCGATTTCTAGCCTCAATACGTACTACATTGATTCCTAGGAGGGAGGTCTGAGGTTACCCACACACCCAAATCCTTCTCCCCTATGGAATATTTTTTCTTCTAGTATTCGTATTAAAGGGTGTTACACTGTTACAGGTATATTATTTAAGGTATATTATATTTATTATATTAGCAGTAAAGGGTAGGTTAGCAGTTCTGTTTTCCTAAGTTGTATGTTAGTGAAGGGTTGGGATAGATAGGACATGTATAACTGAGTCTATGTAATTGTCTTGTGTACATATATTTTTTTTCTAGAAGGAAGAGTTAAGATTTTTTTTTTTTTTTTAGGTGTGTGTGTCTGTGTGTGTGTGTGTGTGTGTGTGTGTGTGTGGTGTTGTGGGGTTGTGTGTGTGTGTGTTGTGTGTGTGTGTGTGTCTATGTGTGTGTTGTGTATGTGTGGTGTGTTGTGTGTTGTGTGTGTTTTGTGTGTGTGTGTTGGTGGTGTTGTGTGTGTGTGGAGGTGGTGTGTGTGTGTGTGTGTGTTGCGTGTGTGTGGTTGTTGTACATGCCGAAGAATTAAGAATAAGAAGTAAAATGAAAGTAAAACAAGAAGAAAAGAAAAAGAAAAAGACGAAAAAGAAGAGAAAGAAAATTAATAAGGAGGAAGAGAACAACAACAACAACCACAACAACCCACAACCACAGCCACAGCCACAACAACAGCCACAACCACAGCCCACAACCCAAACCACAACCCCCAACCACCCAACAACAGCCACAGCCACAACCACAACCACCAACCACAACACCACAACCCGCCCCACAACCACAACCACAGCCACAGCCACAACCCGCCACACCACAACCACAACACACCACAACACAGCCACAGCCCCAACAACAACCAAACACACCACAACCACAGCCACAACCCACACCACAGCCACACCACAACCACAACACACCAAAAAAGCCACAACAACAACCCACAACCCACAACCCAAAAACCACAGCCACAACACAACCACAACCCAGCCACACCACAACCCACACCCCCAACCACAACCACAACCACCACAGCCACAACCACAACAACCCACAACCACAAAACCCCAGCCAAAAACCACAAACAGCCACAACCCACCAACCACAACCACCAACCCACAACCACAGCCACAACACAACCACAACCACAACCACAAAAGCCACAGCCACAACAACAACCCAACAGCCACAACCACAACCACAACCACAAAACACCACAGCCACAACCACAACCACAAACACAAAACCCCCACCACAACCACCAAAAGCCACACAGCCCACAACCAAAAAAACCCCAAAAACACAACCACAACCACAACAACAACAACACCAACAACAACAACAACAACAACAACAACAACAACACCAACAACAACAATTACTAAACAGATAAAAAGAAAAGACATGAAAACGAAGAAAGAAAAAAATAGGAAGAAACGAATAAAAAAACCACGAGAACTACGACAATAAAAACGTTAAATTAAGACTAACAAGAACACCACCACCACCACCACCACCACCACCACCACCTGTCTGTCTGTGGTCGTTGTGGGGGTGTTGTGTGTGTTTTGTGTGTGTGTGTGTGTTGTGGGGTGTGTATGCCTTTTGTGTCTGTCTGTATGGGGTGGTTTTTTCTGTCTGTGGTGTGTGTGTGCCTGCCCCTGTCTGTGTGTCTGTCTGTCTGTGTGTGTGTGTGTGTGTGTGTGTATGTGTGTGTCTATCTGTCTGTGTGTCTGTCTGTGTGTGTGTGTGTGCCTGCCTGTCTGTGTGTCTGTCTGTGTGTGTGTGTGTGCCTGCCTGTCTGTCTGTGTGTGTGTCTGTCTGTGTGTGTGTGCCTGCCTGTCTGTGTGTCTGTCTGTGTGTGTGTGTGTGCCTGTCTGTGTGTCTGTCTGTGTGTGTGTGTGCCTGCCTGTCTGTGTGTCTGTCTGTGTCTATCTCTCTGTGTCTATCTGTCTGTCTGTGTGTCTGTCTGTGTGTGTGTGTGTCTATCTGTCTGTGTCTATCTGTCTGTGTGTCTGTCTGTGTGTGTGTGTCTGCCTGTCTGTCTGTTTGTCTGCCCCACCTCTCTCCCTCTCTCTCTCTCTCTCTCTCTCTCTCTCTCTCTCTCTCTCTCTCAAATATCCCACCGCCACCACCGCCACTACCGCCACCCAGACCCGTAGAGGCACGAGTACCGCGTCACACAAACTAACGAGGTACAACACCTTACCTTGTAGTGTGTGTGTGTGTGTGTGTGTGACGCTGTTAAGGTGACCAGGTCCGCGGGAGGGGGAGGAGGGGGTGGTGGTGGGAGGGTGTTAAGGTGGGGGAGGTGGGGGGGAAGGGGGGGCGCCACGTTTCAAGGTCACCAAGAGAGGAACACTTTACTGGGAGGGGCAATGACACTTGTTGGAGGAGGAGGAATACATAGGAATACATAGGAAGAACAGACACCAGGAGATCTATTGGTCTATAACGAGGGTATCTGCTGAACTACATACTACTAACTATCAAACTACATGTAAGAGAACAGTTGGAAAATGATACCATGCCCCTAAAGAAGATAGGAACAGGGAAGTTTCGTAGTGAAGAATGATATGAAGTGGATATGCTAACTAATGCTACCGCTAACACTAGTCAATCCGGGGGATGTTCTAATATACTCGCAGGGCAATATCAAAACCCACTTACTTTACAGGACGCGTATAGTCTGTTTTTAAATGAAGTTATTGTGCTGGCTTCGACAACATTACCGTAGCTAACACTAAAGTCGCCGGCGTTAATACTCACATTTCTACATCCATGATTTCAGGAAAGTTAGAAGGGGTTATCTGGAGAGCCTGTGTCATTTTGTGTCTTCATCTGTGTCATATTATGGCTATAAATGAACAAATTACCAAAATATCACCAGAGTGGCGATCAACAATAAGATCGCCATCTAGTGTTAATGTTCTGAGTGTCCTTCCGCCGTCGTCGTCGCGCGAAAAAAAAAAACGAGCAGTGAAATTTGAAACCGTATATACTTGCAGATACAAAGCATAAAACAACGCTGAAACAGGGTAGATTATACAGTCATGATATAAACTACTGTGTATCATCTTCAGAGGCACATAAAAATCAGTAGTGATGCTATAATTCGTAATATATGGCGCCTGGCGACATTAGTGCAGGTGGCGACTCGACTGTTATCTACGGTAGAGGAGGAGGAGGAGAAACATCAATAAGTTTGAAAAAGAAGGATAAAATGTGTGTGTGTGAGAGGAGAGGGGTGGGTGGTGTGGTGTGTGAGGGGGGTGTGTGGTGTGTGGGTGTGGTGTGTGGAGGGATGTGTGTGTGTGTGTGTGTGAGGGGTGAGGAGAGAGAGAGAGAGGAGAAAGAGAGAGAGAGAGAGAGAGAGAGAGAGAGAGAGAGAGAGAGAGAGAGAGAGAGAGAGAGAGAGAGAGAGAGAGAGAGAGAGAGAGAGAGAGAGAGAGAGAGAGAGAGAGAGAGAGAGAGAAGAGAGAGAGAAAAGAGGAGAGGAGAGAGAGAGAGAGAGAGAGAGAAAAAAAAAAACTAAAAGATAGAACATAATGGAAATGAAATGAAGAGGAAAAAATGCAATACACGAGGAAGAAAGGAAAGAAGGAAAGAAGGAAGGATTGAGGGAAGGAAGATGAAGAGGGGAAGAGGAAAAAAGACGATAGCAAGGGTAGGAAGAGGAAGAGAGGAGGAGTAGTGAAGAAAGTATGTTAAATGTGGTAGATGGATAAGTGCGAGGAAGAATCAACGAAGGAAGGAAGGAAAGGAAGGAAGGGGAAGGGGAGGGAGGGAGGGAGGAAGGAAGGGGGGGAGGAAGGGAGGGGAAAGGGAGGAAGGAGGGGGGGAAAGGGGAGGAGGAAGGAATTGAGGAGGGAAGGGGAGGGAGGGAGGGAGGGAGGGAGAGGGAGGGGGGGAGGGAGGGAGGGAGGGAGGGAGGGAGGGAGGGAGGGAAGGAAAGGGGAGGGAGGGAGGGAGGGAGGGGAGGGAGGAGGGGAGGGAAGGGAGGGGAGGAAGGAAGGAAGGAAGGAAGGAAAGAGAAGGAAGGAAGGGAAGGAAGGAAGGAAGGAAGGAAGGAAGGGAAGGAGGGAGGGAAGGAAGGAGGAAGGAAGGAGAAGGAAGGAAGAAGGAAGGAAGGAAGGAAGGAAGGAAGGAAGGAAGAAGGAAGGAGGAAGGAAGGAAGGAAGGAAGGAAGGAGAAAGGAAGAAGGAAGAAGGAAGGAAGGAAGGAAGGAAGGAAGGAAGGGAAGGAGGAAGGAACGAAGGAAGGAAAGGAAGGAAGAAGGAAGGAAGAAGGAAGGAAGGAAGGAAGGAAGGAAGGAAAGGAAAGAGTAGGTCAGGGCGTAGGGATGGAGAAGGAAGGAGGAAGGAAGGAGGAAGGAAGGAAGGAAGAGAAGAAAAGGGAGGAAGAAGGAAGGAAGGAAGGAAGGAAGGAAGGAAGGAAGGAAGAAGAGGGAAGGGAAGGAAAGAAGAAGGAAGGAAGGAAGGAAAGAAAGGAAGGAAGGAAAGGAAGGAAGAAGAAGGAAGGGAAGGAGGAAGAAAGGAAAGAGTAGGTCAAGGGCGAGGGATGGAAGGTTTAGTAAATAGTAAGCAATTGGAAGAAAAAATGAAATAGAGATTCTCTAAAAATCTGCTCTCTTCTGCTGCTGCTCATCTCTCTCTTCTCTCTCTCTCTCTCTGCTCGCCAAGAATTTGGTCACAGGTTTCTCTCCGACGATGGAGAGGAAGGAAGAAAGGACAGGGAAGGAAGGAAGGAAGGAAGGAAGGAAGGGAGGGAGGGAGGGAGGGAAGGAGGAAGGAAGGGAGGGAAAGGGAGGGAAAGGGAAGGAAGGAGAGGAGGGGAGGGAGGAGAAGGTATGTAGAGGTAATGGCGTTGGAGGCGTACGGATGGCAAAATGGAAGAGAGAGAAGGAAGGGAAAGGGAAGGAGAGAAGGAAGGAAGAAGAGAAGAAGGAGGAGGAAGGAAGGAAGGAAGAGGAAGGAGGAAAGGGAAAGGGAAGAAGAAGGGGAAGGAGAGAGAAGAAAGAAGAGAGGCAAGGGCGTTAGGATGGGAAGGAAGAATAGTAACAATTTGGGGAGAAAAAGAAAGTAAAACCCTCACTCTTTCTCAGCTCTCTCAGAGAAGAGTCAGATCTCTCCTCGAGGAGAGGAGAGAGGAGGAAAAAAAGAGAGGAGGGAGAGAGGAGAGGAGGAGAGGAGAGGAGGAGGGAGAGGAGAGAGGATAGGAGAGAGGAAAGAATATGAGGTAGGAGAATAGAGAGAGAGAGAGAGAGAGAGAGAGAGAGAGAGAAAAGGGAAGAGAGAGAGGAGAGAGGAGAGAGGAGAGAGAGAGAGAGAGAGAGGAGAGAAGTGAGAAGGATGAGAGATAACTAAATGAAATGATAATAAAATAATAATAATAATATATATAATAATAATAATAATAATAATAATAATAATAATAATAATAATAATAATAATACTTTTCATTTCTAATACTACTACTACTACATATCATCGATCATTATTATCATCATAACTATTATTATTATATTATTATTATTATTATCCATATCCTCTTTATCGTTATCAGCATTATGATATATGTGTACTAGTGTTAGTGGTATGATAGACATTTTACCTACAAACTTTTGCCCTATAAACTTCACCCCTTCACGTCCAGATCTTTCATTTGCTATATAAAATTGTCTGTTGTTAGCCATAAAATTACGAAAAGTAACTAAATATACCAAATTTATATGTGGATAAGGATACTAAACAGGCCATTCTCTATAAAATACTGCTGATATTAATTAAAATCGTCTAATAATACCCAAGTTAAAATAGAAAGTGCGTTCTGGGCGTGAAGGGGTTAAGCGTTATAATTTCAGATGCATGAAAAATACAAATACAAATAAGAAGTAAGTCGAAAAAAAATGTCATCTGCGAAGAATAAAAAAACCCACTATCATTATATAAGAACATAAGAACATACGGAAGCTACAAGAGGCTGGGAGACCTACACGTGGTAGTTCCTGTTACTTAACACTACCTACATCCACCTTTCATCCCCATCCATAACACTGTCTAGCCTTCCTTTTAAAACTCCCTATTGACTCCGCACTAACTACCTGACGACTGAGTCCATTCCAATCATTCACCACCCTATTTGTGAACCAGTTTTTCCCTATTTCCTTTTTAAATCTACGCTTTTCCAGTTTTCCAGTCCAGTGTATTTCCCACAGACAGAATTACAGGGAAGGTATCTTATAATTTAGGTAACATCTTTGATACGCCTGGCAGTGACGGGGTTAGGGAAGAAAGTAAGAGGAGCAGACATGGACAAATAACTGAAGATACTTTTACTACTGCAATTGTTTTCTCTAAATTTTTTGCCTTAGCCCGATCCAGATGTAAAAATAACTACTATTATTTTACTACTCCTGCTATTACTACTTCTACTGCCAATACTAATAATGATGATAATGATGATGATAATAATAATAATAAGTAATAATAAAAATAATAATAACGAAAGAGCTTGGAGGAAGAACATAAGGAAGGATAGAAGGAAGGAAGAAGTGTGGGAAGGAAGGAAAGAAAGGAAGGTTGGAAGGAAGGAGGGAAGGAAAGATGGAAGGAAGGAAGCAAAGTTGGAAGGAAGGAAGGAAGGAAGGAAGGAAGGAAGGAAGGAAGGAAGGAAGGAAGGAAGGAAGGAAGGAAGGAAGGAAGGAAGGAAGGAAGGAAGGAAGGAAGGAAGGAAGGAAGGAAGGAAGGAAGGAAGGAAGGAAGGAAGGAAGGAAGGAAGAAAGAACTTTAGGAAGGAAGGAAGGAAGGAAAAACTGAATGAATGAAGGAAGGAAGGAAAAACTCTATAAATGAATGAAGGAAGGAAGGAAGAACTTTATGAAGGAAGAAAGAAAGAAAGAAAGATAGGACAGTGGATCTTCCTTCTCTTTGTACTATAAACCACCACTAACATAAGAGTAGTTTTAAGACGCCTCTCTAATGCACTGATAAGATTTGACTCAATGGATATTTCGCATTGCTATTCAAATGTTATGTGTGGGTACGTCAGGGTAGGAAATAGTGGCTGAAATGTGTACGTAGGTAAGTAAGATTAGTTAGTTACAGTGGTTAGAATGTTAGTTAGCAAATTTTTTTTTTTATGAGGAGAAAAATCCTGCCCCCTTGCTGCTTACTGACTGATATTTGATGCCAGGATAAGGGAATACTACGCTTCTTCTAAATTTCAGTTGTATTTTATCATAGTTAACCATAGTATCAGGTAAACACAGGCATCACTTTAAGCATGAGACCGTAAGATAGCATGGAATTTTTGCCTCGTAAAAAAAATAGACTATAGTAAGTATTAGTTAGTCAGTAAATATTAAGTTAGTTATTTAGTTAGAATATTAATAAGTTAGTAGATTAGTAAGTATTAATTAGTGAGTATTAGTTAGTAAATATTAAGTTAGTTATTTAGTTAGAATATTAATAAGTTAGTAGATTAGTAAGTATTAATTAGTGAGTATTAGTTACTAAGTATTAAGTTAGTTAGCTAATTCAGAAGTTAGTTAGTAAGGTTAGTAAGAGAGATAAGTGCGTTCGTGTGTGTGTGTGCGTGTGCGTGTGCGTGTGCGTGTGCGTGTGCGTGTGCGTGTGCGTATGCGTGTGTGTGTGTGTTTTATATGTTGGTTTCTTTTCATGTGTTATATATTACACTATGTTTGTGAATATGTGTAGTATCAGTTTATATCAAGGTTGTGTGTTTGCTGGACCATATGTTACAATTATTTCGATTATCCTAGTGCAGAATGTTGTGGTCAATAAAATATCTATCTATCTATCTATCTATCTATCTGTCTGTATGTGTGTGTGTGTGTGTGTGTGTGTGTGTGTGTGTGTGTGTGTGTGTGTGTGTGTGTGTGTGTGTGTGTGTGTGTGTGTGTGTGTGTGTGTGAGTGCGTGTGAGTGCGTGTGAGTGCGTGTGTGTGTGCGTGTGAGTGCGTGTGTGCGTGTGAGTGCGTGAGAAGAGGCAGGCCAAGGCGGTGATTGGCTAAGCTGTAATTAACCTCTAAGCACCTGTCGGGAAAGGTTTGAATTACAGGTGAGGGCTTTACCTCTATTATTTCCCATTAAATAATAAATATACTAAAGCCTTGAGCCCCCCCCCCCCCCCCCCCCCCCCCCCCCCCCCCCCCCCCCCTCCCCCCCCCCCGTCCCCACCCCCCCACCCCCCCCACGCCTCCCCCCCCTCCCCTCATCCCCCCCGAGGCTCCCAATGCTTCCCTCTCTCCCGTGTCTGGCGGACATTAGCGGAGTGAAAGTACCCGCGGACGCACCATCGCTGTTCCTGTAACCCTGAAATCTTTGGCTCAGGACACCTTAGGAGCAACATCGGAATTATAGATAACAGAAAATTGCTATAAAGGTTTTTTTTTTTTTTTTTTTCGATGCACATTGATATAACCATTTTTTTCAACACAAATGATTACTGCAAAAGGGATTCTATTGCGCATTTTTGTTTACAGTTCACATTAATATAACCTTTTTTAACACATATAATTTCTACATAGGGTACTAGAGTGCATTTTTTTTCAATGCATATTATTATAACCTATTTTTAACACAAATTACTATTGCAAAGGGTCTCTACTGTGCATTTTATTTCATATTTCACTTCACATTCATAACCTTTTTCCTTTTTATATTTTGTTCGGGAGATATGGCCTCAGTTTAACCTTGAATTTTAATTTACTGTCTGGAAATCAGCCTACTTTTCCGTGGTTAACATGGAAGACATAAGG
The DNA here is from genome assembly GCA_016584305.1 of Chionoecetes opilio. Classification (NCBI taxonomy): domain Eukaryota; kingdom Metazoa; phylum Arthropoda; class Malacostraca; order Decapoda; family Majidae; genus Chionoecetes; species Chionoecetes opilio. Next base: position 395,991 of record JACEEZ010000540.1, read on the forward strand.
TTACAACATAAGACTTGTGACGGAACAGCTTTTCGCCATGGTGCGCGTCGCTGCCGCAGCCATCAAGTATCGGAGGTTCAAAATTGAAGCTTGACATCACACAGCTATGTCCGGTATTACCAAGCTACCAGATGATATTTAGGAAAACTGAGCCTACCATTGTATTCACGAGACATTGCTGCATATCAAGAGCATAAATTAATTACAGTAAGATATACCTTCAATAAGATAATGAAAGTAAAATAAATAGTGCCTAAACATTTTCTCTTACTTTCTTTGCTTCAACTCCCTATCATTCTTGTAATTTTGTTTGCATTGAGTTTTTATTCGCAGTCTCGGAATCAGCACACTTTTCCGATTCCATTGGTATATGACACTTACCAATGCAAAAATAAGCAGGTTGTAAAAATTGACAATAACGTAAAACTTGTCCGTCTGGCAGTGAATCGTCGAGTATCATGGTTGCCTGCCCGCCACCCAACCCTGCTTGCCTGCCCGCCACCCAACCCTGCTTGCCTGCCCGCCACCCAACCCTGCTTGCCTGCCCGCCACCCAACCCCGCTTGCCTGCCCGCCACCCAACCCTGCTTGCCTGCCCGCCACCCAACCCTGCTTGCCTGCCCGCCACCCAACCCTGCTTGCCTGCCCGCCACCCAACCCCGCTTGCCTGCCCGCCACCCAACCCTGCTTGCCTGCCCGCCACCCAACCCTGCTTGCCTGCCCGCCACCCGACCCCGCTTGCCTGCCCGCCATCCGACCCCGCTTGCCTCACTCCGCCTACCCACTGAGCATTGGGGCAGGGGATGAGTCACGCGTGCTCTAGTGTATAAGTCTGTGGTCATAATACCATGTAGTAAAATAGGATAATACCAAATGACAAAAAAAAACTACTTACGAATCAAATACCTTTTCATAATTATGTTTACGATAAAAAAACACGATTGATCATTTCAATAATAACGTTTTGTTCTCTCGCCGAGCTAACATATACACAAAAGGCAATGCGATAAACAAAGATGAACAGAAAGTAAAAGAGTATTAATGATCTACATAAACGTTGCTCAAAAGGCGTTTGTGGGGAGAGAGGAGAAGGTTGACCGAACAAAATGTAAGTCTGGAAAAAAAATAAGAAGACGAGGCAGAATATATGAAAGTTAGAGTTAATGAAAACCTAGAAATTAAAAGAATAAGACATCATGAAGAAGTAGTGAAAATGATAATATTGTGTAAAGAGCAGTAACGATAAAACGGAGAACAGAGAAAAGAAAAGAAAAACCTGATAGTGTTCAAGAATGTGACGGCCTATCAACAATACATTTTATTAAGCGTACACTAGACAAGTTGTCTGTTATGAGAAGACTTCAGAAATGTGTTCTGCCATGTTTGTAGAGTGACATAGTATAAGAACATAAGAACATAAGAACGTAAAGAAATAAGGAAGCTACAA